>RAHM01000082.1:1805832-2201762 GCA_003713295.1 Parotia lawesii | reverse complement strand
AAAGAAAAGAAAAGAAAAGAAAAGAAAAGAAAAGAAAAGAAAAGAAAAGAAAAGAAAAGAAAAGAAAAGAAAAGAAAAGAAAAGAAAAGAAAAGAGTAAAATTGTTCCAGCTGGAAGGAATGAACAATGATAGTCTAGTCCAACTGCTTGGCAAAAAGTTAAAGCACATTATTAAGGGCAATATCTGAATGTCCCTTAAACACTGTAAGCTTGGGGTCTCCACCACCCCTCTAGGAAGACTGTTCCCATCGTCAAACAGCCAGAGTGCTTGTTCAGTTAGTTGCATACATAAATCTATTTGCTCTCGTTCAAAASGAGAGTTAAACTCATGTTTTCTGCCTCTCAGAATAATACTGTGACCTGGATGTAAACATGACATATCTTTCTTTTAGAAAATATTCCTTTTTTTTTTTTTACTAGGACTCAAAACTTGCTGGATAAAACAAAATGTGAACCTCTAACTTATGAGGAAGTGGGCTTGCTTTATTCTGATTTCTGGTTTAAAGTCCTTTAGTTTACATACACGAACAAAATATGCAAAGTTCATGGCAAACCCCCTCAGATTCTGGAATACTTTGGAGAAGGTCTGTTGTAAATTTCTTCACCTATACTCCTTTGACACTAACAGCTGCATTGCAGGGAAGAAGACAAAAGGCTTGTGAAATACCTACTTCCACCTACTGGCACATAAAGATTGCTTATAAAGACTAGTTGTATTTCTCATCTCTCAGCCTTCCAGCAAGAATATTTTAAAGACTTAAACATTTTCTCACAGTATAAAGATACCTTTGCATCATGCCACTGCTTCTGATTTCAAACAGCGCTCTAGATTGTTAATCTCAAGAAATCTTAACATGTAGTTCACTGTCATGTAGATTATGATCATCTTTTGTTTCTTACTAATGTGAACTACTCTCACTTCAGCCTTTCTACTAAGCAATTCACCAAGATTTCTCTACATTCAATGTCATAGATTATTCTACCATTTCTGAACTGATATTTTATGCCAGATGCTCTTCTCAAAATTGCATACTCAGAAAGAGTCAGCATTTCACTAGCTTTCTTAACTCATGCTGTTTCTTTATTCCAAAATTAGCAGTGTCAAAATAGCTTCTGAGTAGATTTGAGTAGACGATATTGTCTGGGAGGCAGAACAACCAGAAGCCTCACTGAAAAGGATAAGTGAAAAAATAGGAAACGAAGTTAAGCAATCCTCTGGCCTGAACAAAAATGGTTTCAAATATGCTAGTGCAAGGTGGGTACAGAATTACAACATCCCTGTACTTCAAAGTTTTGAGTAACTTGAAGCTGCTTCATTCACATATTTTCCTAATACAAGGTCATAGATAGTGTCAAGGTCATTCAAGGTCAAGGAATGCATATGTTCAGCCGTGGCTTTGTGTGAAAACATAAACCTGATAAGAGTGGATTAAAGCTAACCAGAGCCATGTATTTCAGCATCACTTATTTTTAATTACATCAGAGCAAGAGAAGATCACAGCTTAAAATTTTATTGTGCTTATCTTCTCCCATGGAGGAAAGAATTAACAAATCAGTTATCTATTTTCTATAACTGAAGAGGCTTTGCAGAAAGTTTTTTATCTGAAACTCCTTTACATTTATTCAAAACCAATGTGGAAAGAGATGATGACCACTCAGAAATTAAAAAAATAATTAAAAGAATTAAAGAAATTTAAAAAAAATAAAAGCCCACTTACTGTAAAGAAATGTTAATATGTTAGCTCATCCATCTGGTTGTCTTTAATWTTTTTTACGATGAGATTTAAATTATTTTGGGAAAATAAATTGACAATGTTACCTCTATTCAATATTATGAAATATTGTGGGGAATGAGAGCAATAAAGGTAGTTAGATAACATGGTTGCAAGTAAAATGTGCTCTAAACAAGAACAGAATAATGCATCTCAGAAAGAAGGCCTGCTTAGTTGTAATATGTCATAAAAACAGCTAAGTTTGGTTTCTTCATGGAACAAGGGAAAAAAAGCAACCTCATATCCAATTAAAATAAATCATGAAGAAGAATTTGCACCAGAAATAAATACAAAAAATGGTGTYAAAAGAGGTGAATCAGTGATGTACTCCAAAGTCTACAGGCAGTTTATAAGATTAATTCAGGCAAAAATAACCAAAAATAAATAAGTGAATGTGCAACAAGAAGGATAGAGATTGTGCACATTCTAAAAGGAAACATTAAAAAGGGCTACATTATTTTGATGGGAAGAATGGAAGGGAAAGTAATTCTTATCTCCAAGAGCAAGGAAAGATTTGTTCCAGAGGACAGCAGGAATGTGCTTTCAACAGCTACAATAGGAACATTGCCATCAGGAAGGAAAAGCTATTTCTCCAGCTAAAATTCCTATCTGCCTCTAAAGAGTGGCTACTTCTGATTTCGTGACAAGGATACGCAAATTTATTCTTTGTAATTCTGGGAATGCAAAGAAGGAAGTGTAGGTTTCATTATTTACTCTTAGATTATCCTCATTTTTTTTTTTCACTTTTATGGTGGGCATGTTTACTTTCAAAGGCAACACCCAATCAGTTACTGTTGGATTCTTCCAATATGTACATTCATATGTATTTTTCTATAGTTGCATTTTTTACATTTTTTACATACACCTATACTTAGTATAGGRGTACATGTATGTATACCTCTATTTCTGTGTTTAGAAAATTTCTAAATTTCAGCTGTGTTCATCAAGGTCTGATTTCTCAATTTGCCTAGTACTTATTATGCAGATGAGATTTTCACTCCCTTCCTGTTAGCAGTACTAGTTAATTGACAGAAGAGTGGACCTGGAGCCTTTAAGAGTTTATGCTTTTTTATCAGGATGTGTTTTGTGGAATGACACTTGCTGCTGGCTGTTCCATCTGTGYTCATTATTTTATACTGCTGTGCTGAGACCATTTCTGAACTCAGAACCTGTTAAAACACCTGAATCTGCCTGCACTTTAACTTGGCAAACATTCTTATTTCCACTGAAAGGTATAAAACTGCAGGGAATGAAAGCCTAAAAGGAAGATTAAACACTGGTTATAATTTTGATTTCACTTTGACAACAAGCTTTTCTTTGACCTGTAAGCCATCAAATGACATCTTTTTGACATATTCAAAGTAATTTTCTGCTCCCCAGCAGAGCTTACAAAAATACACAGTATAGTATACACAAATTATGCAGTTGTGTTCTATGCTTTTATTCATAGTGCATTTAAAAGTACACGAGATAAGGAATATACATAAGGAATATGCAACACTAATATTGTGACAGTGGCACAGAACCTAGTTCATTTTAATCTTAAATTCAGAATAGCAGGTTGTAAGCATTCCCATATGCTTGCACGCTTTATGTACACTGGACAGCTTTTGAAGTTTAAAAATGAGTATGCCAATGGCTTCAATCAAATCTTTGTACGGCTCACCACTATAATGTACGTAGAATTGCACTAGGCAGCACATTCTCCTGTGGTGTCCTTATAAAAACAGCACCATTAACAACAAAGATGGTATGGAGGTTTTGACTTATCAAAGGAAAATTACAGGATGAGAATGCTGTTTAGCAGAATATCAATAACATTGACATGGGAAGATGACTACAGACATTGACTATGTACAGGAATTATACCACAGTGAAATCTTCAGCATACAGAAGCTGTCTTAGTTTTGTATATATCATCATTGTGAAGTCCATGCACTGTAATCATATGAGGACAGGGGGATAGAAGCAGTTAAGAAAAAAAAAACAAAACAAAGAAAGGAATAAAACAGAATATGTAAATTCTTCTTCTCGTTTATTAACAGAAACCTTATTCGTGGGTTTTCATGGTATTTCTACTTGGCAAGTAACCTAGCTCAAGGCAAGTGGTGGACCACCCTACCTGGCACTTCACAGAGGCCCTAGAGCATTGCACGCACTTTTGTGTCCCCAGTTCAGCAGAGGCATCAGCAAACTGGAGCGAGTTCCRCAGAGGCCATCAGGATGATGAGGGCTGGAGCACTGCCCTGTGAGTAGAGGCTGGGGCAGCAAGACTTGTCCAGCCTGGTACAGAGACACTTTCGGAGGCACCTCACAGCCATGCTGGTGCCTACAGTGAGAAAACAAAGAGGAATTAGTGAGGCCCTTCAGAGGGATGACAAGTAACAGAAATAAGGTGAAAAAAGAGAGGTTCTTGATACATATAAGGAGAACTATTTTTTGCTAATACAACAGACAGGCAATGGAACAGGCTGCCAGGGAGGTTGGAAGCCTGTCTTTGGAAGTTTTCCAATATCTGACTTGGTAAAGCTGTGATAAAGATGGTCTGATCTCACAGCTGGCCCTGACATGACAGAAGAGAGACATAAGGACCTCTACAGGGGATTCTGAGGACTCTCGGTAAAGAAAGTAACCATTAACTCTGAATCAGTCATAAAAGAAAGAGTCAGCTCTAAGAAAAATAGAGATGGATCATGTTAACCACACTAACAGAAGATGATGGGACAGTCCTGATCTATGACAGCTAGCCTCAGACCCAAAAAAGAATTTGTTTACACTTAAGTACAGCAGTAGAACCCCAAAATCTCCTGCTCAGCATGGAAACTGCTTTAAATTTGGGTTTTGATTTTGAAGCTCTTCATGTGCGAGCATGCCTGGCACAACAGTTCTCTTGAGCAGCACAATGCTGCAGTCTCACACAAGTGCCATTAGATCCAAAACTAGGAAGAATCAGCCCGAAGGTACAGGTTCTTCTACTGGGGTAATTYAAACACGGTAAAAAGGTTAGGCCACTCACAATACATATAGATTGTGGCTTTTTCCCTATGAAATCAGCAGTTTTAATATCATCCACCTTTACCCACATAATATGAAAACACTTGAAAGACTGAAAAACATTTCTTAGAAATTTGCCTTTAGTATGAAATAAGGTTACGTGCTAGACTTTTCTGGAGTAAAGGAAGAAAGAGAGGAAAAAGAAAGTGGAGAGGGCTAAGAGCTTTCAAAATAAAATTCAGAATTCAAAGTTAATTAGGCTAGAGGTACTCAAAAAGAGAAGAATCATATAAACCAGTGACTAAAGCATTCACTCATGGAATGGAAAAGAGAGTTTATTAATTTCTCACCTCTCATGATTATTTCTAAGGCTTTTCAGTAACAACTGATAAATGTAAAGTGAATAAACAGCACTTTTTGTGTAAAAACTGGTAAATATAAGCAATCTCCAGTTCAAAATCCAGGTGTCACTGAGAATTGCCTAGATTTTGAATTTTTTTTCCACTGCAAAGCTAGAGCTTGCCAGGTTTGWTGTTGTACCATGTGCACCATCTTCGTCAGAGAGCCTGGATTTTGCACTCAGAATTTTAAAGCTTTTGGGGTCAGCTCAGTATTACAAGGACCAAATGACTAAGATGGCCTATTTTCAGGTGTATTAATTAAAATACATCTAAAAATACTACATTAAGAATAGTTTAAAATTACAAAGTCAAGGACTTAAAAAATGGGGTGTTCTAGACATGGAAGTTATGTAATCTTAATCAGGTTTTTGTGAATGCATTTTAGGATGCTGCCCTTAATTGAATCTGCCCCAGCTGTCCCCTTTCCTTTTCCTTAGCTCCTGTGCTGATTCTTTGACTTCATTCTTTGTCCAAACAGGCTGTTCTCCACACTTGGAGAAGCTACTCTTCCTCATTCTCAGCCTTCCTGTGGGCTGCTTATCCAGTTTCAGGCTCCTATTCTCTGCATGACTGGGAAGCAAAATATCCCTCTCACTTTGCTTGCGGTGGGGGTGCTCAGCAGGATTTTTAAAAAGTATGTTGCACCTAGGTTTTTGACCTTCTTTCATAAAGGAAAAGATATGTGGACTCATGCATAACAGGCAGCCCTCCACTCTGCTATAGCTTCTGTAGGACTTTATTTGTTTAAGCAATTCCACAAGAGGGTAGTAGCCCCAGAGGTATCAAGCTACTACAAGTTTCATAAAAACATCTGTTCAGAAGAGAGACATTCTTAATGTAGGTAAGGGAAAAATGATCAGTATTCATTTCATGCTTACAAAAGGTCAGAGGATGCATTTGAGTTACAAACCACAATATTTCAAGTGGCTTTACTGCTCACAGAGCAATGTGTTTACCTTGGACTTTTTTCTTCTGCTTCTTCTTTCCCTCTTGGAAATAAAAATTGGTCTGGAGCAGACAGTCACCATGGAAAATTTAAGCCTAAATGGTTAATTTGATTTGGCAATATGATAAACAACTCGGAACAGGGGCTTAATGATAGGCAGCGCTAGAGCACCACATGTAATTATCCATTATGTCCCAAGTGACAACCCACAAAAGGTTTCCTTGAGATGTAGGAAAAGTAGCTGCATCCAGACAATTTAGGTTTTGAGTTGAATCCAGTCTAAGGTATTGTTTACAGATGAACAGTGGTTAGAGGAGGATCTGAAAACTTTCCACGGTGTAGGGAGGAAATGTGCTACCATACAACTGTCAGGAGAAGTCTCTCATCTTCAGCCCAGTAATGACACAAGCACTATTTCTGCTTTAATTGTATATGTGACAAGGTTGGTTTAGTGCAATAATTATATACCATTGCAAGCAATAATGCTTTACAAAAATAGAGAAGGAACCAATTCCCTTTTAATGGAAAGCTAAATGCCCAGTGTTTATAGTAAAAGCAAGATGACATTGGATTTCAGAGAGTATCTTACTACTCACAACTCCAGATAAATCTCGGATAGATTTCAAAACCATGGTTTCTCACACAGGCTGAGCAGTGTTATGATAGTGCAATTTGATCTGCTGCTTCATATTTCCAGGTATAGTTAAGGCAGAAACCTTTTAAAATTTTGTAGGTTGTCTTTTTTAATCTTTTTCATTACGAGTATTCTCAATGTCTTTGATGCAAACTTTCTTTCTGCCATACTGTACTAATCTTCTGTGCCTGTTCTTCTACCCTGTGCAATTACATTTTGGTCAGCATTTTTTTTGTCCTCTTGGCTTCTGTAACATAGTCACTGAAAGATGTGTCCCATTCCTTACAAGACAGACAGCAGTGCTTGGAGTGGAACTTATTAACCAGGATGAAAGAAACATATTCTTGTCAGGAAAAAGGGACGAGGAGTGGGGGATGGAAGGGAGAAAAGAAGGTGTCAGTCAGTAGTAGGAATAGCTGAGTCCTGTTAGAAATTGCTGCAGGGATAGAGGGGCTCTRTGGGAGAAGTGGCACTAACACAAGCCTGAGAAGGCAGAATGTTCTTCTCTTGTATGGAGAAAAGCTGAAGTGCCCAGCTTTCAAAACACCAGGGTACAGATGGGCATCACTGATAGAATTCCTCCTCTGTATTTGTTTAGGTCTTCAAAGGAAAGTCATCTTGTTTTAACAGAAGGCAAAGTTTCATGACCAGCACTGGGGTTCAGTGGGAGAGATGCTGCTCCATCACTATGTCCTCTCTGGCTCCAGTGGTAAGGGATATGAGGAACTGTATACCTTCACTGGTTGATGCAGCCTTGCTTTGCAGACTAATTGTACGACAAAGGTTACCTGTGATTCCGAGGAACTCATCACTAGTTAACAATCTTCCCGARTAAACACAGGCTGGTTTATAACTGTGTATCATACTCACATATGGCTGTTCTCTCTTGACTTCATAGACTAACATTCAAGATACTACAAGTTAAACCATGTGTTTCCACTTCGAACTCAAAAAACCAGCATTTAGTACTCTAGATCACGGGACACAGGAATGACTTCATTCATCYCTGATCACATAGGGATTTTCAAATTATGTATTTTTCTTCATCAGGCCTTGGAAAAGTCCTATAAACTCAGAGAAAAGCAGTGCAAGCAGAGACAAGCAGAGTTGAACTCCTCGTGCTGAGGTGTTTCTAGGGTATGCAGTTTGTCCTGGCTGGGTGTTTGTTAAACCTATTAAAGTCAATCAAAGACTCTCCAGAACTACTCTAAGAGAATAGTTCCACTGTGTCACAGTCCTTACAGCTATGAAATGTCCTCCTTTGTATAACCAAAACTTCTCTCTTGCCAGAGAGAGGCACTCCTCTTACACTAAACTTCATTCTTTGTGAATAGAAGGTGAACACAAATTGATCACAAATCTGCTTTATAGCAAGGTTTTGTAGCAGAAGCTATTAGCTTATTTTTCAAGTTTGTTTGAATCTAATTCCTCCAAATTTACTTAACAGATGGCTTATTTGCCATTTCCACTGATCTCCCCTAGATTTTTCCTAATCCTTATGCAGTTTCCTTATAGTGGAGTAGCCAAAATCTGGAGCAATGCCTTGTAAGTGGATGCAATAGGCTGATTGTCATCATGGCTACATGATGGTGAAGATTCATTAAACATCATATTCCTCTGCATTTTCTAGAAAATGTATTTTTTTCCCTCTTCTTCACAGCATGGATGGTGAAGTATAAATGGCTGAGAGCTTTTTTTCTTACTGGTTGTAAATTATTTTAAAGAAGTGTTTTAATATTTACCCCTACGGAAGAGTAGAGGGAAAGAGAAAATCTGTATCCAGTGTGTCAATGAAAGCTCTCTTCCAGGCTACATCAGGGCAAGTGCTATTCTTGTTGAGTAATGTGCCACAGCAAATGATGCTGGATGGAAGGAGAGCATCTTTCTGAGTACGTACAGATCACCTGGCATTAACTCTGTCTTCCTCACAGAACACTGTCATTTCGTAAAAGCTGGCTCTGGGCTGTGTTTAGGACATCATCATTCTCCTCTTTGCAAGCACTTAAGAAATTAAAATTGGATATTATTAAGCAGTTGGTTCAGTTTTTTGATGTRTTGCGATAGCTGCAAGTGAGACAGGCCTGCCTTTCCTGAGGGATAGGGTGTCACGTGCTAGAGATTGCTTCATTGCTGCTCTTAGAGGATATTTGACTTTAAAACTGGACTTGGTCTTAAGTATCACATTCAATGGTTCTATTCCCTCATCCACCAGACTGCCATGGTTGGAGAGCTGAGCTATCCTGTTCCTGTGGGCACGTCTGAAAAAAACAAGAACCCCCACCTCTCTGGTACAGACAGATGATCTTTCTGCTTTGTGTTAAATGATTAACCTTTTCCAAAATGCTAATTAACTATGTATCTGYCTTGCCTTTTCCAGACAGCTCAGGGTTTGTTCTAGCACTTGAAAAGCATAAATAAAGAAGGCTTTTAAGAAGAAACCTCTGAGTAGGGTTTAGTAGTTTGGGTGAAGTACAAAACATTAACACAGCTACATGTGTATGATTCTGCTTAGAAGTGGCTCAGACTCAGCTAGGTCATGGTACCCCAGTGTAAAATGAGACTTTTTTGGAAACACATCTGTGTATTAAATGTTTTCCAGATTTGATATATGCTCTCTTACTGTACATTTCCTTAAGAACCATGTAGTAAATACCCTGTAAGTAATATATTGAGAAGGTTTTCAGTCATCAGACTGAAAAAACCTCTTCAATGAGTTTCCRTTTGGTATGGACAAAATTTGCAAAAACTGCAATAGATTTAAATCAACTGCAGTACATATGAAGACTTAAAGCCGGTTTTGTCACACTTATTATTTTCTATTTGCAAAAATCCTTGACAAGATAAGTTAATTAGAACATTTCATATGCCTGAAATTCAAAATATTACATTCTCTTGCACTGTCTCACTCTGAAGTTGGCTTTGAATATTTGTGTACAWACACTGTTATTTATTGCCATAGCTGCTACTCCTGAAATAAACATGGTGCAGCAGGAGTATCTGATTTCTTTCGCTGGTTTCATTTACGGCACGCCAGACTCCCCTGACCTGTGTAAAATCTTCTGGTGACAGGCATCACARGATTCCAGCAGTAAAAACTGGTTTTATGTCTAAGTCAGTCTTGCTACATCACTGCTATCAGTTCTCTAACAAATTGCAAGACTGTCAGGGTTTAGCTGTACTGCAATCTTATTAATCCTTCCTGGTGAAGCTGAGATGTTGTTCAATATGACATTGAAAAATCTGTAACAAAAATACCTGTATTTTAACAAGTTCAATTAGCATTTGTTTTGCTTTATTCTCAGTCTCGGCAGCCAATGGAAAGCTTTATTTTATTTTTCATTTTGAGACAAGAAAAAATCTGAAAACAAAAATCCAGCAACCTCCCACATGCCAATCCCTTTCTTTACAGCCTATTCAGCTAAAGATATATGTAGTGCTTCCTTGGTTGGCATACATGCACCAGCAAATTTGGCGTTACCTCCAACAAAAACTCAGTGAGAAACCACCATGCTAGGCAACCAAGGMAAATTGCTACATAGGACAAAACACACACTGCCAACAAAGCTTTTCCTTTGTTGGCGCTACTGCATCATCCTTGTGCTATTTGTGCATGGACTTTCCAGTGTGCAAAAGCCATGAAACCAAAAGTCTGTGGACACTGAAAAGCTTTAGCAGAGAGATTTTCCAGCTTTCTGCAGTGTTTTGTGAGAGCTCTGTCCTTCCCATGCAAGTAAGACAAAACAATGTTACCGTTTTGTAAACTTCTTGCAGCTGTGGATTGTTTTGGAAGAATTGTTGTGGTTCGAACTGGAAAAACACTCAGAGATGGGTGTCTTAGAACTTGACCAATCCTCTTGAGGGGTGGATGGCAAAAACCAATTACCTTATGCCACTTAATACACTTTGCGAACTAACATATAAAAGTCTTCTGAGAATTCATTAAAAGCAGCATCCATTTATCCCTGAGCCTGGACTTCGTGTCGTTTCTCCACTCGTCCATGGGGAAAAYAGCGGCATAAGTCTTATTCTGTCATTTTCTCATTCTAAAGGCATAAACATAATTTCAATGTTATAAAACCTTTAAAGACATCAGAAAGTCTACATTTATTTGGAGAGAGGCTGTTTACAAAGGCATGTAGTGACAGGACAAGGGGAATGGCTTCACACTGAAAGATTGTGTGTTTAGATGAGATATTAGCAGGAAATTATTTACTGTGAGAGTGGTGAGGCACTGGAGATGCTGTGGATGCCCCAGCTCTGGCAGTGTTCAAGGCCAGGTTGGATGGGCCTTTGAGCAACCTGATCTAGTGGATGGTGTCCCTGCCCATGGGAGGGGGGCTGGGACTGGATGATCTTTGAAGTCATTTCCAACCCAAACCATTCCGTCATTCTATGATTCCATGACTCAACCCATCAGCCACTCACACCCACAAGTAATAGTCCTCATATTGCTGCCTTCTAAACTTCACTTCTTATCAGGGCCTAACAATAAGATATATAAATATGAATTATTATAAATTAGACTGGTTATAAAAAGTGTGCTTTAAGAACTTCAAGAAGGCAATTAGAAAGGCCTAAAAAGGAAAATTTATTTTTCTTATCCTTTCTGTGCCTATGAACAACCCCTAGTAGWTAGATAGAAAAATAGACTTGAAAGACAAAAGAGCAAAATTCAGTTTAAGACCCTTCCATGATGTGAACATACTGTGATGGCGCAGTTCTGCTAGGTCTCAAACTCTTTTTCCTCTCTGAAGACTGCGACATTTTACTAACACTAATAAGACTGCAATTTTTTACTAATATCTGGAACACTGTGGATCAAAACTTTTTGTTTTCAGTTTACTGTTTTACACATAAATAAAATATTTGCACTTTTTATAGAATAAATTGTTTAAAATCAAAACCAGCTTCAATATAAAAATTTCAGCAAGGTCTGCATAAAGGAATAGGAAACCAAATAAAAGATACTTATGTACAAACAGTTCAAACACTTGAATAATATTTAAAATAATATTTCAAATATTAAGAGACAACAAAGTATTTTAAATCTCAGTTGTCCATTTTTTTCAGTTAAAGACATTATAATGTCCAAATAATAATTTAATAATTACTTTTAAAATATTTTATWATCTTCTTTGATAAAATTGCCATGGCTAAGAATTCATTGAAAGTAGAAGAAAAATATGCCTGAAAATACAGTAATGAGTGCGCTCGTTAAGTATGAACTATATTTTTTTACCACAAATTCCTTTTGATTTCATCATAACTGTCGCTTACGTTATGAGGAGAGATGATTTTACACAGGCAACACAATCCCTTCCCCAAGGTGACTGCAGCATGATGTGGTGGAAGCACACCATCTTCTGGCACTAAGGGATCATTTTTTAAAAGTGTGCGGAAGAAAATCTGTGGCACTCAAGAAAACAGGAACACTCCTCACATACTTCAGGATTTTTTTCCTGAAGATGTTCTAAAGTGTTTATTTTTTTCTTTTCCATAGAAAATTTTATATGAAGGAAATTGCCTGAGTTTTTCTAATAAAACAGATTGCCAATTAGCAGTTTACTTTCAGCTGACAGGCTTAAAAAGATTAAACCTTGCACTGCTCAAATAACTGGAAGTCAGAATAGGTAGATAATAATTCCGTGCTGAAACATGTAATAGAGAATTAGGTTTTATTTTTTTTTTTTGGATTTGGGTGTTTTTTTCAACTGTATTATGAAGACTGAGCATGATTGTTTACAAACCATTTTGCAAAATGATTATTATCTTCATTTACCCTGAAAGAGAGAGAAATTATGCCAAAACCTATAGCTAAACACTATATTTAGAGGATTGCAAAACTGTAATTAAACCATGGTAAACTGATGGCCTTTGAGAGAATTCTAATGTAACAGAAGCAGCTCCTGCTGAAGTCCASCAGCACAGGTTGCTGACAAATGCTGTTCATTCCTGTGAGCCCTTTATAGCCTAATGCTGCCACTTTCTGCTTTCTCCAACAGCAACAGTGGAAGGCTTTTGGGAACTCCATCAAGAACTGGAACTACAACCAGGAGGACATACTGTGCTCTGGCTCCTTTTGGCTGGAGGCCCATGTTTTCCCCAGCCTTCCTTTTGTAACCTACGTACTCAAACAAGCACTTTTTTCTTCCTTTGACATGACTCACCAGATACAAATCAAGCAGGCTTTAATTTTCCAAACCTTATACCTAGCCATACATGCTTGGACAGTCTGTCTGTATTCCTGCCATCCTGTCAACAGCTAACAATGGAATAGGTCAGGAAATGTGGTCTGGAGCTGGAGAGAAGGGGCCTTAGGACTTGGGAAGAGACACAGAGTGCAGCAAGTGAATGTGCTCCTTTCTGTGAGTCATAGAATGATGGAATGTTTGAGGTTAGAAGGGACCTTTAGAGATCATCTGGAGCAACCACCTTGCCAGAGGCAGGGACGTTTTTCACTAGATCAGGTTGCCCAAAGCCCCATCCAACATGACCCTGAATATGTTCAGGAATAAAATACCACAAGTTCTCTSGGCAGCGTCTCACCACCCTCACCCTAACAAATGCTTCCTTCTGTCTAATCTAAACTAACCTTCTTTTGGTGTAAAACCACTGCTCCTGGTTCTGTTTATACAGACCTTGGTAGAAGGTCTCTCTCCACCTTGTTTGTAAGCCCCCTTCATATACTGAAAGGCCACAATAAGGTCCCCAGAGCCTTCTCTTCTCCAGACTGAACAACCCCAACTATTGGGGTTGTCATTTCTGTTGCGAGAGTTTTTTACCACCAGCCCCTTCATTCCTGTTAATGTGGATTCTTTTCCAAACCCTATTCTTTGTGTTGCAGAGAACAGGTATTTCCTACTGCCAACATTACCTGTAAGAGAGGTAAAAAAAATGATTGCCTTCACTTCAAMAAGTGAAGGCAGTGCAAAATTAGAAAAAGAAAGAAAACTCATCGAAATTGTCATGGAAACAGAAGAACTCGCCAATAAGAGCAACTTAAAAATATAGCTACATATCATAAAAACACTTGGGCCTCCTGCTGTAGCTTCAAAGGGAGGGAAAGAAAAAAGGTCCCTGTTTTGCCTTGGACGTGTGCATTTATAGTGAGTGTTTTTGTGTGTGTTACAGCTTGTTGTTGTGTGTTTTCTGAGTGAGTGGGAATGTCAGCACATCTGTGTGCATTGGTGGTGTGTGTGAGAGTGTGAGTGCATCAGTGTATGCGAGTGAGAGTGTTTATATGTGCGATTGCTAGAGTGTCAGTATGGGGGAGTGTGTGAGAGTGTTTATGTAAGGCAAAGTGCTGAGTCCTGCACTTGGGTCACAACAGCCCCAGACAGTGCTACAGGCTGGGGAAGAGTGGCTGGAAAGAGACCTGGCAGAAAAGGACCTGGGGGTGCTGGTTGACAGCTGGCTGAACATGAGCTGGCAGCGTGTCCAGGTGGCCAAGAAGGCCAGTGGCATGAATAGCATAACCCAGACTGTTCTCTCAGCCATGTTCTTATATGACCTGCAGGAGCCTCACCTGCTTCCACAGTGTGCAGGGGTTTTGTTTGGGCAGGGCCAATCGACTGGCAGATCCTGTAGTGTTAACCAAAGAAATGGCTTCTGCTCAATTTGTATCCCAATGCTTKAATGTCCCAGCACATATTAACAATTCATTGTACTGCTCAGTGATCCCAGRGGCTGGTGCATGACAGGGGATGTGATACACCYAGTCAATGCCATGTTCCTTGGCCCAGGTGTCTATGAGGTTGTTTCAGAAATGAGTCACATTCACAGCTGATCCAGGTCTTTTGGGGGCACAGTGTCACCACAGCRGTTGTTTTTCAGTGCCCAAGATAGTGCACAGTGCCATGGCTCACAGAGTATGCTTCCAACCATCCAATAGTTGCTTCCACCTTTGTAAGCACGTGGTGCTTACCACAGGAAATTTGTGGTAGTGATATAATCARCCTGCCAAGTTTCCTCATATTGGGATTTCAGACATCATCCCCTGTGCCAAAAAACCTTCAGCCACTTGGCTTCCTCTCTGTGGTGCTATAAATAGCTCACCCTTATGTTCTCAGTCCAGATCCATCTGAGACACTTCAATTCGTGCACCCTGGTTTTGGTTGAGATAGGGTCCTTTTCCTTCTTAGTAGCTGGTATAGTGCTTGGGTTTTTGGGATTTATTATGAGAATAATGTTGACAACACACTGATGTTTTGGCTGTTGCTAAGCAGTGCTTGCCCCGACTCAAGGACTTTTCAGTTTGCCACGCTCTGTCAGTGAGGAGCTGCACAAGAAGCTGGGAGGAAGCATAACTAGAACAGCTGACCTGAAATGGCCAAAGGGATATTCCATACCATAGAATGTCATGCCCAGTATTTAAACCATCTTTACAGTTCCCCAGCAGGGTCTGATTGCTGCTCAAGGATGGGATGGGCATCTGTTGTGAGGAATTGCATTGTGCATAGCTTGTTTCCCTTGTATTCTGTTACTCCATTGCCTTTTCATTGCAATTATTGTTATATTAGCATAATCATTTTCATTGTCATTGTTATATTTTTCTCAAATATTTTTTTTTCTTATCTCAGCCCAAGAGGTCTACCTTTTCTTTCTGATTCTCCGCCCCACTGAGGGAGGTGGTGGGGGAAAGAGCAGGAGGCTGCATTGTACATAGTTGCCAGCTGGGGTTAAGCCATGATAGTCCTTGTTTGGCGCCCAGCACGAAGCATGAAGAATTGCGATAATGGTAGATCTGGTCAGAGATTGCTAAAACAAAGTGATCATAAGCATTTATTAAGTTAGTTTAATAGTTGCTGGTCATCATGTTGCTTTGTTCGCTCTCAGAGTTCCCGTGTGTGTGCTCAGAAGCGCATTACATACTCGTGTTCTTGCTGGCTGCGCTCCCTGCGGCGATGTTCGTGTCCTGTGGAGCCTGGGCTGGGATTTTCGGTGCTGTGCGCGGCGCTGGGCTGCGCCGGGACCGAGCCGCGGGCCGCCACCCGAGCGGGCTCCGCCGCCTGCGCCGCGCTGCCCGCGCCGCCCTGTGGCCATTGCCCGTAATCACACCCCCGCCTTCCCTCGGGGAGTCAAAACAGCTTACAGCACTTTCTTCTTCCTTCCTCCTTTCCTTCCTCCCGAATCCTTTTAAAGCCCTCCAGCCCTCTAGCACTTGAGAATTTTAAAGATTTTTACTATAGATTCATGGAATGCCCTGGGTTGGAAGGCASTTTAAAGATCATGTAGTTCCAACCCCCCTGATGCAGGCAGGGACAACTTTCACTAGATGGGGATACTCAGGGCTCCATCCAACTTGGCCTTGAACGCTTCCAGAGATGGAGTATACAAAACGTCTCTAGGCAGTCTAGCACTGTTTGAGTGCTTCATCACCCTCCAATAAAAGAATTTCTTCCTAAGCRTGCCCTCTCTGGCTTTAAAACCATTGCTCCTTGTCTTATTGCTATCTGCCAGAAACTCCATCTTGCTTATAAACCCCCATTAAGTCCCTGAAGGCTCCTCTTCTCCATGCTGAACAGCCCCAACTCTCTCAGCCCATCTTCATACGAGAGGTGCTCCATCCCTCTGAATATCCTTTGAATACCTCTGAAATGAACATGTTGCTGGGAACCGGAACGGGCTTGCATATAGCTGAAATCTAGCTTAGGGTTAAGCAATGATTGGGAACATCCCAAACCCCATGAAAAGCCGTTCAGTTCAAAAGAGGAGTAGGGGGACTCAAACTCCAACAGGGACTGCAGCTACTCAAGCCCTGGTGAAAGCATTGCCGTTGCTTCAGTCCTTGTGACAACCCCTGCAGTCACTCCAGCAACAGGYGCTGGGGCCACTTCCACCCCTGTGACATGCACTGCAGCTATTCATGCTCCAGTGACTGGCACTGGGGCTATTCRGACTCCAGATACTTTAACCCTTAAGCATCATGGCTACTCATAATCCCAGCAACAGATGCTACAGCCAGTCAGACTTCCACAGTGGGAAGTGCAGAGGAACCAGAAAACTAGCCCGTGCTGGTAGTAGTCGCTCCTATACACAAGAACTGCACGTGAAAATCAACTCATCCCATAAACAAGGACGAGGAAGGTGAAGAGCACAAAGGAGGGTCATCACAGGAACATGAGCTTGACTCACAACTAGAGTTTGCCACCACTCAATCCCAGTCACTGAGTGAACTGCACTAAAATACAAGCAAATGGATGGTGGTATATATGACGACTGAAATTCTGGTCCTTTCTGTCAGTAGGATTACTGTGTTGGAAAGAACGTGTCTATGTAGCTATATCACACAGGCAAGCTGTGAGTTTTCCCTGTCTGGTTGCACAAGTGTTCTGGGATGACATTACACCTATTACATATCTTAACTAAATTGCAATACCATTCCTCCCAGTGCTCAAGAGCATTTTGCTATGAGACCTATAAAACCCCAAAACAGTAACAACAATAAAACCATAAAAGATAAAGTCCTCCAAGGTAAACTTACACAGGTTGCAATAGAAGGTAAGAAGGCAGATAGAGGCAGTGAATGGTCTGTAATGATGTTTATATAAATATGATAGTTACATAGAAAAGCCTTGTATTACATTGGAAGTTGTAGTGTATAAATATGCATGCAATATACAGAATGCTTTATTATAGAATGAAAGTATGTCATATAAAAAGTTGTCTCTCTGAAAAAGGGAGATTCTTCATATTAAATTGTGTTAGATTCCACATTCAAGGTGTCAGAGTAACTGGAGGAAATTTGTTTCACCTTCTAATATCTTGCACCACAGGCATTCAAGCTTCCATGGGAAAAGTTACAGAAGCTATAGGCAGGCTGTCTGGTATAAAGGAAGGTGGCAGAGGATTATAAATAATTGTTTTGCTAGTAGACATGCCTTTAGGAGCTTGTTACAGACACCATAAAAGTTTTAAATAGAAACTCAGGTATCAATTGTACCCCATTGCTGCATGAGTTCAGTGGTTCGAAGGAAAATAACCCTTCCATGCTGTCTGTCTTTCCATCTTTCTGGATCTCTCTCTTCCTTTTCAGGCAGTTATGTTTATATCAACAGAGATGATAACCTCCTTATRGAAGGCTGAGATTATAGAAGCCTTAGACGTATACTCAGAAGGCTGCTGCTCACGAGTCTCAGACAATGATTCAGATTACCTACACACCGTTTAACCTCTCAAGGAAACCTAAAAAATCAGTGTGTGTTTCCATTTTTGCCAAACAATTTTCTGTGCTGTCAGCCTACTTTGTCCAGTATAAATGGTCGGGACAGGAACCTGTATGTAGGCATAATCTAACTCTTCAGTAAAGTGGGATGGAGAGGGATAGGAACTTAGCAAAAAAATCGAAACTTTTTTCTGGATCTTGCTCCYGTGATTTTTAGTGGATTTTTTWWAAAAAAAAAATTATTTTGGTAGTAAAGCCCATTGATAAAGTTTATAAAGAGCATTTTCAAAGGAATTGTAGCTATGGATTTCCTTTTCAGGGATCCCACCTTTTACAAGAGAGATGRATATTAACTCTCTTCAGAATAGCTTATGCTTCGCTACAAGGTAACTAAGAGCAAAAAGCGCCATGATCAGTCTGTCTGGAAAAACTGCTGCAGGTGAYCTTAAATGCAAAAGAAAGAGTCTCCTCCTTCATGCACTTGCCTGCACAAGAGGGAGCTTAATTCAGACTCCTGAGGTCCTTCTGCTGCCTTTGGTCGTGCACCTTTTTTGGTCGTAGGTTTACAGCTTCTTTTWTTTCGTTGGCTCATCCCACCCAGGAGTGCACAGCCCTTGTGTTGTCCCACAGACGTGGCCATTTCACCTRTGCTGCTCTAGAGGGGCACCTGCATCCCAAGCCCTGTATGATCATCACTCCTGCTGTGAACCTCTCAGACCAATGCAGGCCATGTGTGCTTCCATGGCAGTCTGCACGGATACAGTTTTTTAGGAAGAGCCATATGTGAGCCAAGTGCTTAAAAACAGACAAAGAATTGTCTCTTGTACTATCTTCATTTTGATGAAGTGAGGGTAGCCATGCCTTAATGTGCATGGGTATATATGTACATACTGACAYGTATAGAGATAATTCAAATATTGCTATTTTTTTTTTTCTCATGGGAAAGAAGAGACAAATAGATTTATAACAGTTTTTAGACAGTTGAGGCTGGTTGACTAAAATTTACAACAGAAAGATTAAAGATTATCCAAACCAAAAAGAGTGTTCCACAAGCAATAAGATCAAAACAYGGTGAAGGGATCTAAAAAAAAATCCCAAAAAAGCCACGATTTTTTCTGACAAGTTATAAAATACACAAACCAGATTTTTATTTTGATAGCTGGTAGAAGCAAGGCACATATCTAGAATGTCCTTGAAAACCCTGACCTTTAAAACTGCTTAAATCTTTCAGAGGCTGTGATAAACCACAGTAGTGTATGAGGGTGTGAAGGCATTACCTGATCTAATGTTCTGCTGCCTTATGATTTTTTCATCACTGAAACCATTTTTTCAGATACCGAGAATTATATGTACTATTACAACTACAGGGAATGGTTAAAAATCTACAGTATTTCATTTTAGACTGTTTTCTGATGCTGATATGAAATACATTCCCATAAGCAGAGGCTATTGAGAAAAATCACTGTGAGAATTTCATAAAATATTTTTAATAGCATGTTAATTTATAAGATAACATGCTGAAAACCCACAAGCCATCAGTGTCAGTAAACACAAACTAGGTAAGGCACTCACAGGGAGTCACAAGTTTTTAATGTTTTTGGAAACTCAAGTAGAATGAATGCTTTTGTGCTAGTATATTTTACCAAAGATTTTCAAGATGAAGTAGACAAATATTTCTTATTAACTAGAAATCAATACTAATGGTTATTAATAATTGAATATTATATAAAACTCTAGTAAAATAAATGGTGTAACTACTTCTACTACTTCATATTCATTGCTCTTTTTTACTACACTCCACAAGTCAGCTTAAAATTATCTTCAGTAATTTACTGAATTCTGAGTTCGGCATTTCCAAAGCCATGACACATTTTCACTTTGAGCCTACTAATTTTAATTGCCATGACTGAAAAAAACCCAACAAAACAATGGAGAGAAAAAAAGGAGAACACTGACCACAAAACACAACATTAAAAATAGTTCTTGTTAAATCAAAGTCCTTTAAAATAGTATTTCTGCATTACAGGCTTGCATTTGTCTTTCAGAACTGCAGATTGACTTCAGAGTAGATCCTCTTGCCTACTTAAAATGACAAGTCACATAAATCATCCATTTCAGTTAGAAAGTTGAGCACCAGGGTTTCTCCAGCACTGCAGAAAAAAGATGTGCAGGTTCATCACAGGGATATTGTTTGCACTCTCAGGGAATGCAACTTTACTCCAAAAATCAGCGGTGGGAACATTCCTAATGAAGTAAAAAACAAACATCTTTGACAGTCTACATAGAACAAAAACATGGATTAGGAGGCCTGAAATATTTTATATCAATGGCATTCTGAAACCAAGGTTGTGCTACAGACTTCTGCAGGCATAGCTATGTTGATCAAAGGTGTGAAATGCATTTTTTGCCAGGGTGTTGAGGGAGAGAAATGGCTACAATTAATTAAAATTATAGAAGTGATTTTTTTTAACAAAGTGCATCTTCAGCAGAACTGATTGTCAGTACCATATTCCACCATGCCTTTTAAGTGCTCTGAAAATGGATGTGGCCTCATGATTTTCACTCATKAATGTACTGTATCTTCTAACATCTCCCTTCAACATCTATAGGCTTGGAGGGAGGTGAGCAAACAAATGTATCAAAATACCCTTGGAATTTTTGCTTGTACTTTACATGTTGTGACCTGGAATCCAAATACCATGGCATCTATAGCCTTACAAAAATGCTGAGTACTGTATTTTGCTCTCTCAATGCCAATTACTTAACAGTTTATGAAGTAAAAGATTTGATTCCTTTTCCTCCATGTTTACATTTTATTTTAATATGTCTGATTTCCCTACTCATGCCCTCCCTTGTGGCTTTTTACAGTTTGTAATTGAGTATTGTAATGCTCCCTTTTTGAGGGCCAGTGAAGTAAATTCTACTGCGAGTGTAGCCTGGGGAAGGTCACTACAACAGAATATACCCACAAAGGTTTATCTATTGAGTCATTAAGAAATATCTTTGAAATTGTGAATTCTCTTTTATTTTCTTGTTACAGAAGTTTAAGTAGTGATTTTACAGGTGGCATTGTATGAAGCAGATTCTCAGAAGCAGAACTTGAATCCTCTTCTTTCATTTTTAGAAGAAACATGTCTCTAATGCTTGATAAAATACTTCGACAGAAAACAAACAAAATTTCCTTGCATTTTACATGCCACATATTTAATAACTATAGCATTCATTTAAAAGTCTCTCTGTTTTCAGTTTTACCTTGGAATTTACCAGCTGGGGTTTACCAATGAAGCAGATCAGATTTCCTTCCTTCCTTCCTTCCTTCCTTCCTTCCTTCCTTCCTTCCTTCCTTCCTTCCTTCCTTCCTTCCTTCCTTCCCATATTGTTTTAACAGGCAGTGGCCAGTTTCAGAATATTACACAATCCAAAGGTTCCCCTATATGTTTTACAACTTAACTGGTGTCCAACCATAAGTATTCAGCAGTACCAGGTACTTTATTCCCACTACGCTGCCAAAGTCAATGTTTTTCTCTAGGAGCTCTGTCCTAGCTTTCGGTCATCAGCAATACGGACTACATCTATGCCCAAGTTTACCAAGGAGATGCCTAGATAAAACACTCTATGAAATGAGTAACAAGCAGTTATTTGGATCAAGACCCATTTTCTATTATTAATGCACACTCTAACTCACTGCACATCTCATTTCAGGCTGGGTTTGTTAATATAGACAGCTTGCTAGTTATGGAATCCTAACACATTTTGGTTCCCTAAGGGCTTTGGTAACCTATTTCACTGTAAAAAGGGATTTTATCTTTCATTAAGAACTTCTAAATGCTTATATATCTTCTCCTAAAATCTTGGTGACTTTTTTTTTAGCACAGTGGTTTTTTCAAGCTTTTTCGCCACTAGAGGGTAGAGAAATACAGCATTGGCCAGCGAGTAAAAATTCCTTTCTCTGCAAAGAAAATAAGTGTTTATTGATGTTAGGATTCAGAGGCTCCTCCATCATTCTTTTCAACATGAYTGTTCAGAAGGACTAAATGTAACCGAATACCAGATAATCAAAACCAGATAATTACCTCAATTGCTTGCAAAGAGTCCTCTGCCATCCTGCATTTGAATATCAGGATTCACTTTGACCTGAGTGCTAAGTTTGCAACACTGAGCCCAAGTATTCTCTAAGGTGGGAGAGGTGAAGATGAACTATGTGTTAGGTAGTTTAAATACTTATGAAAATACACAAGTTTTAATAAACCTACTTTCATAGTGCTGCTGGGATTCTTGGTAAGTAATTGTCCTCCGAATCTCTGCTTTGCAATCCACAAGTCTTGTGATCATGATGGCCATTTTTGTGATGTGTTTTAAAATTATCGGAGAGAATTTAACCGTACGCAAGATATCCCAACATCTGGGAATAAGTAGGTGTTTAAAATACAATTAAGCTGGTTTCTAACCATCTTGTAATTTAATTAAAATATGGCAWATAAATAAAATACGGTATGTGGAGCAGTGTGTGGTGCGCAGCACCTCAGGGTTAAACTCAGCTTCTCGGTTAAATTTATCTGAAGCTTGATGCAATGTAATTAAAGCATCTGTAAGTTATAATCTGGATAATTAAATTCTAAGACAACTTCTTTTGAGTGCATGCAGGGGAAACAAAATGCATGAAATGGAGGATAGTTATACAGTATATATTTTGCCACTCAGAAGATCTTTCTAACACAACCCAATAAAATTTATTCTCTACTGAAAACAACCACAGGTCACAAAACTGTGTTGCAGACAGCTCAGATAGGTTCACTAGGTTCCTTAGCTCTTCAAAGATATGCACCGTGTACAGGGCTTTAGGCGGCATTCCTGCACTCAAGGGTCCTGTGTGATTAGTTCTGTATTTGCCTTTTCTGCTGTCTTCTATGGAGTAAAAAACATGCTCAGAAAAAACCATTTTCCTCTCCCAACAAGTCATTAATTGCTATCTGACTTCTTAGCAAAGAAATGTTAGAAGCCAGTTAATCCTGTTTTAGAAGCACCCCTGTAATTGAAAGATAGAAAAAGAATTCCTCAAATTATATGTAAAGTAAAAGAGAATAAGAAGAAAAACATGTCTTTCCAAAAAGCTGAATTTTCATATATTCAGAACAGATTTTGACTTCCTTAGAGTTTGCTAAAAGCATTAGATGAAGAAACCTCCACTTTATTTAAAAAACATCTGTAGTAAAGAATTCCTCCTTGAAACAGTCACCTTTCATTGCCTGCTGCCATACACATCAAGAGCTTTGCTTCAGCTCTGGCTGAGGCAAAGAAAAACAAAATGAGAACAGACACAGGCCTGGTGTGAAAGAATGACCTGAACCCTGTTTATTCCACACTTCCATTATGGAATCATTTAGGTTTGAAAAGACCTCTAAGATCATCAAGTCCAACCATTAACCCAGCACTGCCAAGTCCAGCACTAAACCATGTCCCTCAGTGCCACATTTACATATCTTTTAAATACTTCCAGTGATGGGGACTTAGACACTTCCCCGGGCAGCCTGTTCCACCCTTTTGGTGAAGAATTTTTTCCTAATATAAACTTTAAACTTTCTCCTCGGCACMGGCTGTTTGATAAGAGTGAGGGGGAAGCCGAACAGCCCAAACCTTTGTGTGTGGAGCRTCACCTCTATGTGGAGCACTACCTATAGCGAGAGCACCACCTATAGCCAGAGCACCACCKATAGTCTTATCACTTACAGCCCTGTCTCTCTGTGCTCTGGAGAAGAAAGGGTCACTTTAACCTACCGCAGCTGTGGGGAAAGGCTTATTCCCACCTACTGGGCCCAGTCAGCTGCACTGACACCAGCTCTGTTCCTGAAGCACAGCCAGAGGAAAGCAGTTGCTCTGTGCCCTGTGTGCTAATGCTGCTGGAAATGAAGCAAAGGAGCATGACACTGAGGCTATTTGGGAATGGATGCAACAGTCTTTCTGGCTTTCTTGCAGTCTGAGCCTGTGGATAAGGAGATGGACCCAGAGAAAGCTGATGATTTGCTCTATGCTGTGCTTGTCAAAGGGGTGTGTTGACTGCAGGCACCATTTGAGTGACTGGCATCCTGCTCACAGAGTGCATGTTAGTTTATGCTTCAGTTTTTGCATTAGTGTTATATTCTTGAGTTTGTCATCCTTGTGGGATGATGTGTCTGGAAGATACATCCTCTAATTCTGCAGCTGATGAACAGATCCATGTGCATTGTGGGTGGTGGTAGTGGGAAAATGCCCTTTCCTGAGCACACACAGAAACTGTGTGGGATACTAGTGGACCATCAACTCTCAGGCACAGCTCATCTATTACTTTTTTGTGAAGTGAGTAGCTTAGTTATGACCCAGACTGGTTGAGACAATTATGCAGAGACATCATACCTTCTGTCTGTCTTGAACTGAATGCTTTATTGGCTAGATACTTGTGGTGGTTTAGCAGTTTAGGGAAACTTGGTTTGATAGACAGGTTGCTAGACCAATTAAACAAGCCGGTAATGCCTCTGTGATGTACATATTAAAGAAAGAAGAGACCGCCACAACACTTGAACAGATGTCAAAGGAAATCTTTAGCTTGAGGCCATGCTTTTAAAATAAATACTGATAATATCAGGAAAGTTTAAAAAAAGTAGGAGAGTGGTGATGTAATGGTGATGTTTAAAATGCACAGGAAGACTGACCTAAGGAATCCTAAACTACCTACTTTACCAGTAAGACAAAACTGATATTTTCCTTTGCAATACTAGTTTGGGAGGTCAGAACTGTTGGATTACAATCTACCTAGGSCTTTGAAAGCATTAATATAACACAGAATGAATTCTAATTTTTAGAGGAAAATACTCCACAGTACCAGCAAAATGTGTATGAAATGGATTAAGAATAGACTAACTGGCTTATTATAAATAAGGCAGCCTTTAGTAAGCAAATGTTATTTTAAGACCTCTTGATCTGCCTAAGATCTGCCTTAGATCTAGCACAATTGACATTGTCTTTGTGACTTGCAGCAAAAAGTTATGGCTGAACACATTTGCTCCAAGGACTGAAGAGAACTAAGTAATCATCAAGTACTGATCAGTGACTTTGGACTGCTTTATAAGCTGGGTCCTTTCTACAAAGGCAGGGCACTCACATGTTGGACTGCAAAAGGCAAGCTGTCAAGTTGGGAGCACATCCTGGAAACAATGACTGTGAACATAGACTACGGACAGTGTCCTTTTAGCTTGTCATTAACTGCCAGAACGATAGTCTAGAGGAAGGATTATGTAATTGTTGAATTTATGCACAGAAAGAAAGAGTAGCAGAGGCCTAGAAAGCTGTTCTTCCGATGCATTTTCAAAGGACTTTGAGAAACAGGAGAGTCACAGAAAAACAATTTTAGGATCACAGTGGGTTGCTTAAAAAGCCTTGATTAAAAAATGTACCAAGAGATGACTCCTCAGAAGTATGCAGGTTTCTTGGGAGGAAGGGGGAGGATAACAAATACTAGAGACACTAATACATTAATGCTGTAGACTTAATAAATACCAGTGTCTATTGGCAGAATCTGGATAGGTAACCACAAACAGGAAATAAGCCACCATTTTGATCTCACATTGGAACAAATTACTGAAGAAGACTTCTGTAGACTTCTCTCTTAACTTGTTTGGCTCAAGCTTGGATGCCTTTCTGGTTTAATATAGAAATAAGGGGATGAAACATAAGGCATTTTGGTATCTTGCAGGTCAGATTAGATGATGTAATGGTCCCTATTGACATACAACTCTATGAGTCTCTGGAAAGGCTGATATCCAACATGTTTGAGCAGTTCAGTGTAGACAAGACAGTCYGGACTGAAGCACACACCAGGAACCAGTGTTTTTAAGATGTTTTGCAGGATTTTTTTCATTATAAAATAAAATTCACTGGTGCCATATAGGAGAAAAGCCAAACTGGCCTTAAAGTAGGAATGACCTTCTTGGACCATTTGTCCTTGGCAAGCTTAATGCCTAAATAACAAGTAAGGTGTTGCCTAGGCAGGGAGCAATTGAAAGCTACTGATGCTTTTCTGAAATAGTCTTTATTTAGTTTTTCCAACTTACTGAACTTTTTTCAGTCAAGTTCCTGAGCATATGAAAAAACAATTATGCCATATTTCTCATGCTAATGTTCACAAAATGTTCACTATTAAAACAGTGTATATTTTGTTCTCCATTCATAAAATCTCCTCCTTCCCCATGATTGATTTTGCAGATTAGCAAAAATATCTGAAGTTTTCGTTACAAAAAAAATTTCTCATTCCTTTCTTGCTCTCTCTTTTATATTAATATATGAATTTTAATAATCTAGTGTAGAAAAAGATTGAATTTTTTTTGAAGGGTCTCCTATAGTTGTGCATGTGTGACTTTATATGAACTATAAATTTTCTTACATTCTTTACCTTTTAAAAATTATTTTGGCTGTAGCTGTAAGGGCTGCTCAAGAACAGGACATACTGACTTTATAAAGAGCAGGTCTTAGTTTTTACAAGATGCAGTCAGATCTGCTGAATACCCAGATTCTGAGGGCCTAGGACTCTCTTAATAAGATCTTTTTGTGGAATGCAATTTTTTTCAGGGGTTATAAGTCTAAATCCTCCATTTATTTTCAGTGTAAGTACTAGACTTATGTGTGTAAATAGAGAAATTGACATAACCTTTCTGCCTTTCAACCATCTGCAGATATAAAATGTAAGCACAGTTAGAGCTTTATGTATTGTGCTGGTGTCAAGACATTGTACAAAGGGACTCCGTATTCCTTGTGCTAATCCAGTTCTTATACTAATCCATATTTGCCCAGATTTGTGACTTAGGAATCTAACTTTCTGTGGATAAAATAATTGCCTGGCTTTCCTCCAGGCTCTGACTCCTCTAACCAGCATTTCTTTCTGCAAGTTTCATGCAGTATATTCATTAGGCAAATCTGAGTACACAAACAAAAACACAGACTGATGCCAGTGAGCCATTGTGATCTGTCTGACAYGGCTGAGCCATTTCACATGACTGCAAGTATCTGGTAGGTTATTATTGCAGACCCCAAGAAATCCTCAAATTTAATGCTTGCAGATTTTAATGTCTGCTTCTTTTCAGGCACATGACTGCATCAACAGTTCAGTTGTCAGAGGCCAGGAGCTCTTGCACCTCCAGTTGTTGTTAATGTGGCAAATCAGACTTCACATAGTTTCAAAACAAGCTTCCAGTTTCATGCTGTTTACAGTAGGGACATTTGCATATGCTGATTCTTCCACTTTTAGAAGCAGAAGTTTCTATCACGGCAATGATGTTACGAAGCAAAATTTACACAGAAATCTCAGAAAATTATTTAGTTGGCTGGGGAATCATCTAAAGGGTGTGATTGATTTAAACATTGTCCTGAAATAAGGCTTGGTGAGAAAATAATGCTCCCACACACAYGAGGTTTCTCTTTCCAGCCAATGTTTTTCCAGGTGCTTTGCTGTTTATTAACACTACTGAGCTGTAGCTCTCAGATCCTTGTGTTGTTTTGTTTTTGGGTTTTTTTCCCTCACAAGAATTCCTCCAGAGGAACATATCTTTACAGCCTGACAAGCATATAGATGCATTCTGCAAGGATTCATGAAGACTGGCAGTGGCTACAAGGTGGAGAGAGGTGATCATCGGTCTCTCAGCCAAGCCAGTGTGGACAAATAAATGATGAGGCCTCTGTGCCATATGAGTATAACCTTAGCTGGGTGCAGTGTCTTTTTGCTGCTTYCAAGAAAGTTAGACCTGGAATGGCTCCCGTTGCATGCTCTTTGACACTAGCTCTCTTTCTTTGAGGTCTTGTTTTTAAGTATCATGAACACGGTGTCCCTTATTTTGTTCCTCCTAATGCTGGTGCAATATGTTGTACCAAATTTTTCTGTCACATATGATTATATGAAAAAAAAGAACAAAGATAAATGAGAGGCAGGGGAGAGGGGGAAGTAATTGAGCAACATTTCTTTTTCCTGCCTCCATCTTATCAAGGGATGTGTTTTCCTCCCTGGTAGGCATATTTTACTTCTCTCCATACGGTAGAATTTATGTTCACCCGTTAAGAAAAATACATATATGACCTAGGGGTATATATGGCAGCAAGTCAAGAATAATTTAGTCATGAGATCATATGTGAAGGGAAGTACATTGCTGCTGGAAAATGTTCTGCTAGTATTATGAAAACACTGGGACATTTGTATTAAAATACACATTATTGTGATAATACAAAATAGTTAATATGTTAGTGAGCATAAGGATGAGAAGTAACCAAAATTAGGAAGTGACAAGTTACCAACAGCCAATGATGAAGTTGCACTTGGACTAAGGCTAAAAATTMCTCTGACAGAACATTTCATTTACATGAGTGCAGAATTAATCACTGCCCTCAGCTAATGCACTTACCAGACTTTGYGACAATATGGATAAAACCTAGATTCCTTTGTGTATTTTTTCTTCCTTGCATTTACATGGAAAAATGTATTATGTCACCCTAAACCCTCAGCTCAGCTAGTCTGCAGTGCCAAAGAGCTTACGGAACATTCATCTCACATTCTTCAGGAAGTTATCTACCAAATTTTGCAAGACTCCTTACTGATGAAAGTAACATCCTAGTTACTTGATAGTTTATTGTCTGTAACTCCAGAAATAGTATGAGAAATACTGAAAGATAAGGAACCTAAAATGGGAGATAAGGCAATGTTGTATTCTTTAAAACAGTCATGTGAGATGGCAAGGCAGTAGAATATASCATGGTGTAAGGCTATTTTACAAGAGGAACATTACATGCAATCTGCATTATCCTGTGTGATAATATGAATTCTAAATATATCATCCTATCCACTTCTCTATGAAAAGTATCTTTGCATCCTTAGAGTTAAGGGCAAAATTTGGCCAAAATCCCATCTATAAGGTTGTATGGAGACTGTCTATCCTAGCAAAGATCAGGGACCAATGCATGCTCCACTTGCTGGATCTGCATCATGAGAGAGTTGGGGCTATAGCCTCACAAGATACCTGAGAGTTGGGTATTTTTAACTTCAAACTAGCTTCAGACTGCTTCCAGACACTGARAGATGGAACTGCTGGAGTTCCACCAGGTGTGGTCCTTCAGTTTATCTTTCAGTTTTATTACACTTGAGAGAAATACAGTTTGTTCATGCCAGCTCCACTAACACCTTCACTCAAAATGATGCACTGTGTACAGGAAAGTGCAGGGARAACTGCTCCAGAAGAGTAGATATATCCAGTAAAAGCATAACCATGGCTTGATCTACTGATGA
Source organism: Parotia lawesii (assembly GCA_003713295.1). NCBI lineage: Eukaryota > Metazoa > Chordata > Aves > Passeriformes > Paradisaeidae > Parotia > Parotia lawesii. The sequence goes on along the minus strand of RAHM01000082.1, from coordinate 2,172,555 downwards.
CTGCAACACGGGAATGTAGTGTTTGCGAGTAGCAAAACCCTATATCCTATAATGTGCAGGAGACATTTCTTAATCAACGCCCAGCTTTATGATTTCAGAACTACAACATGCTTACAACCCCTCATGAGTTCACTTAGTGGATAGGAGCTACGTGGGAAAAAAATACATGTTAAGGATTACAATCTTAAGATGTCAATTCTTCTTTCAGTTACAGAATTGCTTTATGTAATGCTTTATGTAATCAAAACAAGGACCCTCAGTAAAATGCACGTCTCTTAAATATATTAGTTCAGAAGTACCTAAAAACAAGCTAAATGCTGAGCTATCTGACTTCGGGCCAAAACTTATGGCAGGTGTGCTTAGGTGGAGCTTGACGAACTCCAGCTTGTCCCTGGTGTGCTCAGGCTGCTGCATGCCCACCTTGGAAGCTGATGGTTTTCTTGTGTTGGTGCTGGGCTCCTGTGGGGCTCAGTTTAGCCAGTTACAAATCTGCTGAATATCACAGCCTTTGAGTCAAAACTGACTCAAGTTTGCAGCCTTGGATTGTGGGATGGCCAGGGTTTTTTAGGGCTGACATGCACAGGGGAGGTAGGTATGTACCTGGCACAGATATGCCCAGCCATTGGGTCAGTGTTCATAAAATTGCCAGCAAAAACTTGCTTGGCAAACATAGTACTGTTAATGGATTTGAGGTTTTTTTTCCTCTGAACAAAGGCTCTGTTGTGGTGGCTTCAAGTCTTTACATGCTTTACAATGCTCCTTCCCTCCCTCATTCCCAGAAGGATATAGATTGATGATGAAGTATTTCCTGCATACACAATATTTGTAAATAGTCTTGTGATCCTTTAGAGGGAAAAAAGATATTTTAATGACAGCTGTTTTAACTCATCTGTAATTTACTTCTTAGAAGGAAACCCATTGTCCTAATCAGTTTGATGTTGTTGTACAAAAAAAAATGACTATGATAATCAAGGTAGATTACATAATTAAGATTTATTACCTAAGGAGAATTAAAAGTCTCTGATATTAAATAAGTAGATAAACAGTTCAAATACATTATTTGAACTTGGAGATAGTGTTTTTGTGCAGTCCTCTACAGTTTTTTAAATTTAAATTTCTGTAATTCATTATTTCAACACCAGAGTTTTCATTAAGGTCTTAAAAATGCACATATAAAATGACAGGCAGCTCTAAAGACATCTGAAGTCTACAGAAAGTTATTTATTATGCAGAATCTCTGTGCAACTATAGAAAAACACAAGTTAGACAAGACACTGGTTTTGGCTTCTCTGCAAGAGATCTGAACACAATGAAAGCGGAAGATAGGTAATTTCAATATTTATTTAGAACTGAATATGCTTATATCTGAGTAACATTTGTCCATAGCTAAAATGTATTTGAAGATTTAAAGGAAAATATTTTTCTTCAGGATCAGGATGATGAGGCTGATGAAACCTTATAGTGGTTTCTCAAAGAAGTCTTGGGCTTGAGAGAACCTGGTTCTCATGGGTGACTTCAATTACCCACACACTTGTTGGGAAAACAACACGGCGGTGCACAAGTCATCCATCAGGTTCTTGGAACACGCTGAGGACTGACTCCTGCTACAGATGCTGGATGTACTGACAAGGAACAATGAATTGCCCAATTTACTGCTCATGAACCGAGAAGACTTGACAACGTAATCACCAATGTAACCCTTGACCAGACCAATCACAACACTGGGGAGTTTAAGATCCTGCTGAGCACTCTGAAGACCAGTTGTAGGACAAAGACACACGGTTTCAGAAGAGCCAGCTGCAATATCCAAGAGCCAAGCTGTGTGAGGCACCATGAGCAGTAACCATGAGGAGATCTTTTCTCTTTCCATCTACAAATTGGCAGAAAATTGTATTTTATAGGAGGTAGATTCATTGCTAAATCATCTGAATTTCTAGAGCATACAGTGAAGGTAATGAAACAAAGAGTGACATCACTCATAAATCCTTCCTATATACATATCAGGTAGGTAAATATGGAAAAAAAATTCCTGATTTAAGGAGAGTGATGTCCCAGGACCAAAAAGTTAAAAAATTACTTTAGGAGGGTAGCTTCTAGAACAACCTTCATACAATAATGAAAACATTATTAGCACCATTTTTCCTCTTTCCTTTTTGTCTCCAAAGCAAAGTAAAAAGATGGGCCCTTATTCCAGGAAGCATACAGAGAAGGACTAATTGATTTCCTTGTAGAAATTGCTCTCTCTCTCTGCTGTCAGTTTTCCTCTGGAAGAGAGTGTTGCTGTTGGAAAAGTTGCTGCTGGGAAACACTGAGCTCTAAAGGCCTGTGCCTTAGCCTGGAGAGTGAGACTTGGCCTCAAGACAAACAAGAGGAAGCTTCCCTGCGTGCAGACAGATTATTGCAGATGGACAGTATGTGCTACCTAAAGAAGTCTACAATTGCTCATTGCAGTATTGGAGCAAATCAGTAACCTCTCGTGGCTGAGGAAAAACTATACTCAAAAGAGAAATGCTGTAATTTTGAGAAATGATACAATTACAGTTTGTCTGTCCCTGCTGTTTTACGTGCTTTAGCACTGTCTCATGCCAGTGAAACTAAAGCATCAGATGAGTGAGAGGAATCATTTTTCTTCTTTATTTTAAGTGTACACTGTGAATGCTGTATCTGTGATGATCTGTGAAGTATATTCAACTCAGATAAGCAATAAACAAGGGTTATATTGTAATAAAATAAAATTTTAATATTATAATGATGAATATTAATGCACTATGAATATAAATACAGTGCAGATTAATGCAAGTACAATTATAGATGGGATAAAAGAATGCCCATGCTTCCTACTACTCATGTAAAATGAGAACACAACCCAGTTGCAGCCTTGGCTCACCTTTGAGGCTGATAAACACCTGATGTAGAAACTGATGCAGAGGTGGCATCAGCCACAGTTACAGATGATCTATTACAGCGAAAAGGGGAGAGAATAGATCAGATAAATGATTGTGCAAGTTGCAGTCTGAAGGAGTGGCACTAAATCTCCACCTCCCAAAGATAACTTTTGATCTAGAAATCGAAGTTTCAAGTCTGTTGAGCAGAAAGGGGTTGTTGCCCTGTGAGCTGTTTCTGCAGGTATAACAGCTGAGGTATTTCTTAAACATCCTGAGTGAAAGGTACAGAGCCAAAAATGGGACTTTAATAAATAAACCTAACTCTTTTAAAGAGAAGTTATATTCTTTTTCTAGGCTGTTTCCAACTTTATAATGAGAGTTTCACCTTGTGTTTATAAATATACTGTATCTTCTTTATCCATGCACTTACTTGATAAAACAGTGGCCAGGCAAAGGTGAGGAATTAGGTGATTTTGCCTGTTTGGAGGGAAAAGATCCAATATATAAGAGTGCATGCCTTCAGACCCTGTGTCTCACACACTGACGTGTGTAAATGTCCAGGGGCTGCAGCCCATTCCCTGCTAAGCCTGGGGAGTCTGGGTACTGGTTTAGCCAAGTCCTGGAAAGATATCTCCTCTGTGAGGCCCAAATCAATCCTGCTCCTGGAAGATGCAAGTGGCAGTGAGACAGCTAGCTCTGGGCAGGATCCTTGCCTATCGCACCTGTCTAGCAGCTGTTATTGCTGGACTCTACACTGGATTTAGTGTATCCAACTTAAAAATTGGATATCTTACAGGTGTTCCAAGGCAGCTGAAGACTTGGACTATCAAAGCTGTGTGCCAATAAATACTATACAGTGAAAGAGTGATTATTTTTCCCCCCTAAGAATTAAAAGGCTATTTTACCACTGTTAATTTAAGGGAAAATTACTTCAAACTGCACCCCTTGGAGACAGACTTTAGAGGCCACGTATTTACAAAATGGCACTAAAGAGAAAGAGGCATATTTGTTTTTTATCTGAGCTCTGCTCAGAAAAAAAATTATAGATTTTAATAATTATGTGTTTACTGAAAAACTTGTATTTTATGTGTGGCTGCACAATTTCATGACATTTCCCACAGAGATCATMATAACTGCTTTGTTGGTTGTAGACTTTGACTTTCAACTTTGATCAAAGCAATTCTGAATAGGAAATAAGCATTTTTCACTCCATTTGATTCTTCTGAGGTTCTGTGAAAAAAAAAAAGACAACATTTCAAACTATTTTTAAAGAAAAGATATGCAACATATGAGCCTGGAAAAGTCTATATGGTTCTTATCATCTAATGACATGTAGCGTTATTTTAAAGAATAACAAGTTCTTCACTGTAATATATTGTGGGTAACCTGGTTGCTACCTAAATTCCCTGTCTGTTTGACTTTGGTTTGGTTTTGGGTCTAAGGCACTAGCAATGAAATAGTTACTTTAGCATTTCCTTTTGCAGCTTTCCATTACAATATAAGTGAAATCCAGATGTATTTGTTTTCTTCCAAGGAGTTACCTTGGGATACAAAATCACGGCTAATGAATCTGAATATGTTGGATCAGATCCCAGTCCAGCTCTCTGAGAAACCCAAACACCCTTACCTCAAAAAACCAAACTCAAAATACATTAAAAATGCTTTATATGACAAATAGTTATGCTGATTGATCATATCAAAACGTATTGTTTTTGCTTGACAGGACGAGTCAACACAGTTGAGACAGTGGAACAAAAATTTTACTGTAGATGTAGCCTTTAAACTATTTTTTTTCTCTCTTTACTTTTAAGAAATAGTTCAGAAAAAATAGGCTCTCTGGGACTGAAGGTTTTGTAAGTTGAATTTTATCCCTTTATGCCCCAGAAAGTTTTTTCTCCCCACTAAGTTCTAGTTTAGACATCTGAAAAGAGATCCTTGCAATGGAAAACATAACTAAATCCTAGCTCGGTTATGACGCTGCCAGTGTAGTATTATATTAAAATTAGTTTTAGAAAACATTACAATTTAAAACAGAGCTTCTGGAGGTAAAGCTAGAGATAATTATACAGAGGTGACAACATTCTTACTTCAGAAGCAAATCGTACAAAGGTAATAGCAAACTTACTTCAGCTCCCTTTTCTTCCACCAGAACAGAGGATCTTCTCTTGTCTCCATGACTGAATTTTTGTTTCTGCTGTTTGGATCATGATGAACGACCCTGCTGCTGGTGCTCTAGCACTAAAGACCCTTTCCAAAGAAGAGCTGCTGAAGAGTCATTTGCTTGCAGTTAGGAGAGGTGAAACCTCAGAATGTGATTAAACTCCAGCACATACGGAGCACAGAGCACTGACCCGCTCCTCTGCCTCCCTTCCAATATCCTCATGTTTCCAAAGTGTCTAGAGACTGGCTTTTCCAAGTAATATTTTCCAGAGCAGAAACAATAAATCAATGAAAAAGGCATACCAAACATCTTCAGCAGTTTTGGAGTATTATTAATGATAGGCAGTGGCTCATGCTCAGCATCTCAGTATCTTATAAAATAAAAGCTGCAATTTATTCAATACCATATTAGATAAAGTTGCACAGTGTTTGTGCAACTGTCAAATCAACTAGTCACTTCTTTGTCTTCCAATTCCATTAACCTGTTTCCCACCTTCCCAGAGGAAACTGCATGATTTTACACCTTACTCTAAAATGTATTAAAGTCACTAGAGATTTATTATTATCACTTCCAGTAAGATAGAAATGATATTATATTATTTAGTGCATCCTCTTGGAAATCAAAAGCCAAAGGCCACACCTCTACTGAGTGTAAATGATCACATGCCATTGAAATGTAGAGATCCAAAGGCCTATTCTAGCTACAAGTCCAAAAAGGTACATAAAAACTAACAAATTTTGCCAAATTACACTATTTTTCCACTTCTTGCATTGTAAGAATGATAAAGTCAGTGTGTGAGTGWCCCAGAAAAAGAATATTTTACAGTATTTCACACAGGAGTAGAAGGCAGAGGTAAAAATGCAGTGAAACAGGTTTGCTTTGACCAACTAACTTTCACAATCTTGCCCAACACTACAGTGCTACTTTTTTGACTTACAAAAGTGAAGTTGAACAAGGAGACATCAATTTTCAATAAATCTATTTGGGATGAACACAGTTTTAAAGGTACCTATCATACATCCTGAATAAAGACTTAACATTTTTGGCAAGTGACAAATATGAGGGTAAAGAGAAAAAAAAATGGTGGTAAGAAGGAGAGGGGGAGTGTTCCTGTTTCAGAAATCTTCAAAATATTGTTTCATTCCTTGCACAGAATAGAAAGAAGCCTTTATTTTTTTCTTCTTATTATTATTTCKTTGATTATATTCAGTTTGAGTTCTCTGTGTGTTATTTTAAAATTAAGTAACATTATATGCAAGCTTCTGTCCTTCACACTGGAATTCTTCACAAACAAGATTAAAATTCCAGAGCGATATGATTATCTGATATTGAGGAAAATAATTTGGTTTTGACTCTTTCCTCCTACTTCCTTTGGATGACTTCAAATTACTCTGTCAATATGCTAGAGCACAGAACAAGCACAGAACAAGAACGCAGTATGATGAATATTATATATTCCCTTCTGGAGAGCACAGAACAAGAACTCAGTATGATGAATATTATATAAACTTTTGTTGACTGTAAGGCTTTTGGATCAAGGACTGTATTTTGTGCTTTGATCATACTCAGAATATTGCTTGGAAATTTCTTAATTAAAGAGAAAAAAAGAATAAACAGTAAATAAATTAGAAGCAGAGAATGAATACTAAACATCCCTTAACAATTTATTGAATTCAGAAAAACTCAAAGCTTGGGGATTTTTAAAGTACTTTTCTTTCTGCTTTCTAAGTATCCTTGGATTGACACGTGTGAAAAATTAGGTCAAACAGAAAATTGTTTGGGGAAGTTATAAGCCAGAAAGCAGAGAGGAGATGCTGGGATTCAGTCTCAGTACAGATGACTACCATCCAATGTGGATAACTGCACACAAATAAACATATTAAAGAAGTAATGTAGTAAAATTATTTGTTTATATTCATAAATATTTCTTGGATTTGTCAGCCAGGCAGTCCCTTCAAGTCTGACCTAAGCAGACCCACCGTGGCTGCAGGAGTCCAGTGTCTCACAGTGGGATTTTGGAATTACATAAAAAGAGCTTTCTGAGTTTTTGAAGATGAAAAAATGTTTTCTGCTTTTCAAAACTTTTTCTTTTTGACTTTGTGGTGTGAGAGCATGATGAGAAGCAGAAGTTTTTGCAAGAAATTGAGAAAGCACTAGAGCATTTGCAAAGGAGTTTGAGATTTAGGATTTCTGGTGACCTTGCCTGTTGTTATCCAAGTCACCCAGAAAGATTCAAACAACAGGCACAGCCTGTGGAAAAATAAGGTACTTTTCATGCATGGCAGTCTCAATAACATCCCTAATGAAAGATGGTCTTAACTCAGAACTGAAAGACAATTGCACATACAACCAAGCCACTCAATACTTCTGTTTAAGAATAAAATGAAAGGAGCTAGGTGGGACGGCCGGCCCTTTAAACCATATCAGGGACAAAGATTTGATAACCTGGGAGCCGTTTTGTGTTTGCGGGAAAGATTCAAAATTTTCCTTACTATCTGGCCTGTTTTCCGCTCCAGTATCATTACATAATTAGAGTAAAATAATCTTTAGGGCAGAGTCCATGCTGAGGTGCTCACTGTATTAACACACCTGATATGCCTGCAGACCAAGTTAAAGACATTGGAATTACGGAAATCAAATTTTCTAATTGTTTTCATGGTCAAGGCTGTGAGAACTGCCATTCAAAAGCTTGGTATAGGTGAAAGAAAAGACATTTCTTTCTATTTTGAATCAAAAATCTTACAGGAAATCCTTCAGATTTGGATATCCTTGGCACTAAATTGGTTTACAAGTGAGTTGGATTTTCATTAGAAAAAGACATGAGACTTTTGCATAGCTTAGGATCCATTTAAAAATACTCGGGGCCTAACGCCTTGAGGTTTTGAAATCAATGAGACTAGAGAATGCTTGGTATCCCTGGAATTATGCAGTGCCTCAAAAATTTTTTAAGATACAGTGTTTCTTTTTTATATTCTACATGAAAAGCATTAATTTTCAGTAGAGTCCCTTTCTAAGGAAAGGGATCATGGCATGCGCTGGTGTTTAACATAAATACAAAATGTATCCAAGTTTTAGGTTGGTTTTGTGTATAAGTGCTTGTTAATTTCTGAATATTCTGATCAGAGAAATTCATTTTTACCCAAAACTCTATTGAAAGCAAAACAAAATCAGCCAAATTTTATGGTTTTAAAAAATTTATCTGAAACTTCAAAATTCTTGAAAGCCAGCTCTCCTCCCCATCAACCTTAATGAGCTTCTCCTCCGTTTTGAAGAAATGTGATCACTATCTGCATTGATTTGTATTTAAACACAGCACTTCCAGGAGAGAAAAAGTACTCTGTGGAGAGAGCTTTATTTACATGGGAAACACATCTAGCTGGCAGCCATGGTTTAATGACTGGCAAAAAGCCCTACAAAGACTTGTCTCCTATAACGCCAAATCACACAGCTTTCCAGAAAAAAATGTTTTCCTCCTTGTGAGACCTGCCATTTGCACAAGTCAGTTTCTAGGATGGATTTCAGTGCTACGATGACAGATTTGGAACCCATAGTGTAGTTTACATGTCAAATAAAATTATGCAGACATTCTTCACTTTTCACAGCAATCGTTCACAAAACTCAGGAACATCAATAGATTTGTAGCCTGCAGAGCATGAAAAGGTTTTGATGAGCAGTGTCATGCTAGATCGTTCACCCTTAATAATGCTTTTCCACATTTGTGTCACAAACAAAACCAGCTCAGGGCAAACCAAAATATTACACCAACTGCTGCTGGCCTTCCATGTAGAAGGGCAAACAAAAGGCATCAGACCCTCTAGCWGGCTTCATTTGCAAAGCAGTTAATCTTAATGAAAGATTATTGAAGATCCCCCACAGAATGGGACAAGGACTTAAAAACCCTGATGCTCCTGCAGCAAAAATAATTTGTCATGCTTAGTCTGGTGGTTTGCTCTTTTAAATTTTGGGGGCAGCTGTGATTTTCTGTCACCAGGTGATTTATTTATTTATTTCCTATTAAAGGAAACAARGGGTCAGTAGAAATGCAATGTTATGCCGTTCTTTTTTAGGACTTACACATCTGCTTTCAAGTATTTTGGTCACAGAATCATTTAGTTTGGAAAAGACCCTTAAGATCCTTGAGTCCAACTGTTAACTGAACAGTACTGAGTCCACCACTAAGCCATGACCCTGAGCACGACGTAGATCAACACACTCTGGAGGCTGAAACAGAGTACATCCCGGGTTAGGTGGGTCTCACTGATCCAGCTTTCTTCTCCTCCCATGTCTCATCCATGACAGTCAGTCCTGTCATTCCTCATCCTCTGTAGCAATCACCTGCCCACACAGCTGGCTCAGGTCCCAGTTTCCACGTCAGAAGCCTCAGGCTGGTGAGGTTGGTTRGTAGCACTTTAGTTGGCAACCAGCAGAGACTTCTTCTTCCTTTTAAAGAGCTGCTTTCGCTTCTTAGGGAAATATTAACCCTAAGATTCAATAATCTAATTTTGTGACCAGAAGGCATAGTTAAGTTACAAAATAATCACTGCTCTTTCAGGTGAAGGCAGAAGTTAAGTTCTGAAAGAAGGCATAGTTAAGTTACAAAATAGTTAGGCATAGTTAAGTTACAAAATAATCACTGCTCTTTTAGGTGTACGGCAATATGAGATGCTATCCTCATCTGGATGATTTTGGGGAACTGGAGAGATTCTTGTGGAGACCCTGCTTGCCATTTCTTTCTCCCTGCATTGGAATTGTTCTTTTCCTACCAGTCATCCCACTGCCATAGAAGGGCAATATGAATATCCTTGGGGTATTTCTACCTTTCTTTGCTGGAACATTATTAAAGAGCTCCTCAGCCAGAAGCTAACTCTTTCTAAAACATTTCCAAATCATAACATTTCTAAAACTAGTTTGGTTGATGATCTTAAAAAGAACTTTTTCCTCATCTCTCTTTTTTGTTCTTGTAATGCTCAGACACAGACTTCCTGTACTGCAAGGGACCACATTCTTCCAAAATCTTGGATTTGCTAAGCAGGGACTTCATTTTCCTAGGAGAAAGTGCACAACGCCACAGTTGATTCTTGCTGCTTATTGCAAGGATTCATGGATGGATTAAGAAGTTGTACAAAACAACATGAATACAGCACACAAAAGTGCACAAATGACATGAGATTACATTGTGCAGAAAAGATATTCAATGTTGTTAACACATTAAATTTGACACTCTGGCATGCATTCTTGACCACTTCCTACTTGTCAGCAGCTTCTGCAAGCAATTAGGAGGCCAGTTTCAGACTAGAGCTGAGAGCCACGCTGCCTGAGAGCTGCATGGCATTATTTTGGTGAAATCAGAGACACCTTGCCACATACTCACCTTCAGCAATATCAGATGTGTTTTTCTACATACTATGGAAATCGCAGACAGCAGGTGTGATGCTACCATTTTCATGCTTTTGGAGGTAAAATAATATTTAAATGTGAATTTGATTTCCAAATCATAACTTTAAAAAAAAAAACCTTGGAAATATTACTGAAGATCAACAGGTTTTCTAGAGGCGCTGTGGATGCCCCATCTCTGGAAGCATGCAAGGCCAGGTTGGATGGGGTCCTGAGCAACCTGATCTAGTGGAGAGTGTCCTGGTCCATGGAAGGGGGGTTTAAATGACATGATCTTTAAAGGCCAAAAATAAACCTTGATTCTCTGACTTATTATTATTAATTGATGCGTGTCAGGAGGTATGACAGTATATTTATAATTATTCTCAAGGAAGTTCACTATATTCCTTTACTAATCATTTTGCCCAGCCTTAAAATATCATTTAATCCTCTATCCCAGCTTGCAGGTGGAAGGGTAGTAAAGCAATCATGCTGAGTTGTAAGTTCATAAAACAATTTTATCTGATGAGATTGTTCTTGGATCACCACTAGACTTTACAACAAACATGAAGAAGGCCAGATAAAAAAACTTACCCTCTAAAAATTGACTTACACAAAAGTCTTATTTAGCAGTGACAAAAATATTCTTTTTCTTCTTTTTTTTTTTCTGTGTGCAAAAAGAAAGTTGTGGAAAGGGCAAAAATTGTGTGTGAGAGGTTTTGTATATGAATGAAGGATTTATTTCCATATTTAGATGGGATTTATTTTAAAGGAAACATACCTAACTTCATGCATTATCCAGTAACTCATAATATGCCAAGTACACAACATTTGTGTAGATAGTTTACGTGAGCAGACAGACACTCATAAACAGGCTGGCCTTCTGCTGGACCAGACCTTTCAGATACAACAGTCCTGGGAGAGCCTAAGCCCTAYCCTACACACAGAAAATACATACCATTTAATTGAAATATCACACACAGCTTACCTGACTCTACTATCCCTCTTAGGCCAGATGTTCCTCCAAGACAATGATTCCAAGAGAGAAAGAGTGGTTCTCCTAGCTRTGAAGTAGTCTGCTCTGTCAGGAGGGACACATCTGATAGTCTCATTTTCTTGCTCCATTTTGAGACTTCCAGGAGTGTACACATGTCACACGGGCTGGAGATTTCTCTGGCAGTCAAACAGATTTGCCTTTCCTTCACTTTGTTTGTTTTGGAGGGGGAGGAGAATGAGTAGGACTATAAATCAGTCCCTTCCCAGCCAGCTCATTTTGTTTGTTCTTGGCCCCATCTGGGCCCCATTATTTGCAGGGCACCAGGGCTGCAATCAGTAAAGCATGGGACACTGCAGAGCTCCATACCACTTAGCTTCAGAACAAATACTGTTGGGGGAAATTAGGTCATAAAATAATTTCCTGAACCTGTGTTGTATAAGAAACTGGAAATAAGCATGTGTTTCAAAATAGAGCTCTGTTAAGATGTCTCTCACTTTTTTTTTTTTCCATCTCTTGGTCATATAATATTGAATTAATTCTATTTTAAATCCCATAATTGATATAATGGCAGTACTTGGTAATTGGGTTAGAAAGGCCTTGTTATTGTCTACAGTCATATTAATGATCTACTCACATGATGCTGGTATCTCAGCCATATGTGTATTGTATACTTGAATTTTTAATCAGACGCATTAGCCAAGAGTAAAAAAATCTCATTCAACATAAGTGTTTGAGTAGAGTACAGAAAGAAATGCAGAACTGCTAATATTAAGTCACTTATAGTGTTTCAACCAACTGAAAGGCAAACCATAATATTGTTCTTATTTGAATCTAATCAACAGAACTTGGTTTTAGAAGCCTGGTGTCAGTCAAGATTTTGAGGAAGGATATTGTTCTACAAAATACATTAAGTCACTGTAACTTGCATCTGCATGACAATCAGTGTAAGCTGTTGTATGACATCAGACCTTGTAAGTAGGCTCTTGAYGTGCACTTAAGCTGATCTTGCTGAAATCAATTAATCATAGAGTCAGTTGGAAGGAAATATTGGAAGTTACCCTAGTCCAAGCTACGACAAATCTAGCACCACCWGCAGTACAAGAGGTTAGCCATAGCTTTGTCTAACCCTCAATCTCTTTTGACAGCCTCTTCCAGGGCTCCACATTTCATTTATGTGAATGAAAATAGTTTACGCTAATATTTGACTTGAATCTCCCAAACATTCTAATTCCCTCTTGCAGACAGGACCCAGATACAAAAATCTGAAGCAGAAATAAGGTTTTCTGATTATCAGTGTGTTGGGACTAGGCTGGTATTTTATAGCAGGTACATACATTTTATTTTGGAGTTTGTCTGTGCTCCAGACCCTTCACCAGTTTTGTTGCCCTTCTCTGGACATGCTCCAGCACCTCAGTGTCCTTCTTGTAGTGAGTGGTCCAGAACTGGACACAGTACTCAAGATGTGTCCTCACCAGTGCCAAGTACAGGGRAAGAATCAGTCCCTGGTCCTGCTGGCCACACTATTGCTGAGACAGGCCAGGATGCCATTGGCCTTCTTGGCCACCTGGGCACTGCTGGCTCACGTAYGGCTGCTGTCACCAGCAACCCCAGGTCCTTTTCCACTGGGCCACTTTCCAGCCACTCTTCCTCCAGCCTGTTTCACTGCATGAGGTTGTTGTGACCCAAGGGCATGACACAGCACTTGGCCTTGTTGAATCTCATACCATTGGCCTTGGCCCATGATCCAGCCTGTCCAGAAATCTCTGCAGAGCCTTCCTACCCTCCAACAGGTTAATGAGACTGAACTTTCTTTCACCTGCAAAATGACTGAGGGTGCACTCAATACCCTCCTCTAAGCTGTTGCTAGAGATATGAAATAGAGCTGGCCCAAAGACTGAGCCCTGGAGAATACCCTTTTGTGGCCAGTTACCAGCTGGATGTACCCCATTCAACACCACTCCTTGGGCCTGGCCATGCAGACAGTTTTTATCCAGTGTAAATACAGAAAAAATGCAAAAATACTAATTTGGGAGTGTTGTCATAGGAATACCAAGTATTTAGGTGATTTTACCAAAAACTTTTGCATTCTCTAGCTTTTCAATACATGCAGATTTTTCCAAGGAAAATGAGAATACTTCAATTAGAATATTAATCAAAATCTCAGCAAATACTTGAGTAAAAAAAAGCATTAAACAAAAGAAATTCAGGACCCTCAAAAAAGTCAGTATGATTTGCTGCAATAAAATGGAAAAATATAYAGCAAGACATGCTTTAATGATGGCAAAATTTATTTCTTCATGTGTTTGCTGATTTGTTTAATGATCACTGCAGAGTTTGTAAACCTGTAAAAAGAATAAAACATAATTTTGACTATTGTGTTGTAATAAATCAACAGCCTATTTAAAATGTGAATTATAGATCTATTATTCTTTCTTTATTTCATCAGGGCAACCTTTGGTAACTTTCAAAAAAATGGAATAAGAATGTCTAAAGCAAAATATCAGGAATAAATATTACAAACTGGAAATTTTCATGCTAGGCTTACATTGCTAGCTAATTCTGTAGGAGGAATGAAATAGTTTTAAAACCCTCCCATTGATACCTCTGCGATGGAAAAACTATAAATTGCCCACTAGTCCCTGCATGCCTAGTTTTCAGATGTAAGACTGGTAATTAAAAAAAATATTCATTCCTTCTGAAGTGATTTCTGCTCATTTTCTTATTCTAGATGGCTGTCATCATTTTATAGGAAAACAATGGCACTTGTCATGTCATTAGTGAAATACCAGAACTTTGATTGATATTCTGTCCATAAAAATCTCTCAGCTCCGAATATGTCATGGAAGAGCTGCAGGACAGAACCAGACTGAACTAGTATGTTGTTGTTGTTGTTAGTATACTCCATTCCAGTGGTCAGAAAGGTCTGACCTGCCTGTTGTTAAACTGGAATGGAAAAGTGACGTGCATGAATATCTGTCTATTTATGGTAGTGGAAAAGACTGAAAGTAGGACAAGGTCATTTTGTCTACAAAAAGGGGGTTATTTGGAAATGCATCTCAAGCACAACACAGGGTACTCTGAACAGCCTATAGAACTGACACATGCTATCTGCCAAGCTGGGATGCATTAATCATTTAGATTCAGCTCCTCTTGACCAGTTTTCTGTCCTACATGTGTATCTGCCACATGAAGTGTTATTTTTGGAAGTATGTCTATGTATCTGTGTAATGAAAATGTTTTTTGAAGTTTGAATTAACTTACACTGTTTARTCTGGTGGGGTTTTTTCAATTCTGCACATATTTTTACAAGTATATTTTTCAGCTTTCTCTGACATGAGCACTATTGGAAAATGGTTACAGGCACAAGCTGAAAGAGCATGCTAGGTAATGACATACACATTCCCAAGCTCAGTCCTGTTATACAAGTTAACTCTCAATTGAAAGTTGCCTAGATCAGACAAACTAGCAGGAATCCCTTACCAGAAGACTGTGGATTAAAAATGACCTGATAAAATGTTTGGGAGCATATGAAGAGAGTAGCCTATCTGCTTTGCCAGTACCAGAACTGCCCATGATGCACTGATTGATGACAAGGTCTGTAGTAAAAAACACAAAAAATTCTCAAAAGAGATGGCTTAGAAAAATGGGCCAAATCTTCACATTAGGCTGAGTTTTTGATCCCATAGGCGGTTTCAGTCTTTGAGTATTTAAGGAATGAGAGGAAGAAGGCCAGTGATAATTAGCATCTCCATGGTAAAGTGCATTGATTAAAATCTAAAAATATTTTAGTTTGATGACTTGGAACAGTTATAGTTCACAATTAGTTTCTGCAGTTTTCCTTTTCTTAGACCCAAACCTTGCTCATTTAAACYCTCTTTTAGTGAAAGGTAGTTTAATGAATGCTTTGCTTTGGCTCACTCATTTCTGCAAATGGCATTCAGTTCTTGTATTCATTTCCTCTGCTTGTCTTGTTTAGCTAGCAGTGCTTAGGTACAGGAACACTGCTCTACAAAAGCCCACAAAGAAGTAATAATAAGAATAGACACTTTTAATCTGTGCAAAAGGTTTTTTTGGATTTGAAACTGGATGATGCAAGAAGACATTGAAGGTGTTTAGAGTTATATTTACTTCGTTTCTTGCATTATCTGAAGTGAAAGTGAAAAGATTTGGAAACCTTGTGAAGCCTGAAGGTTTACTTTCTGTGATTATTTTAAGTAGCTGAGTAGGTGAATCATAAAACCCAAGGTGTCCCTAACACCAAATCTCTGGAAAGGTCTTATTTGAGCTATTGGTAGTTAAGTCAGAAAGCTGTACTTAATGTGAGAAACTGGTAGACAGAATCTATTTCCTATGAAAAAATTGAGACTGGATGTGTAGGAGTAGTGACATTGTAGAAGTGACTTCCTGAGGATATAAACAAGGCAGCTCTGGAGGGCAAACTATGGCTTTCATTTGGCTAACTTATATTTTGAAAAAACAGTTAAATTTTTATTCAGCAGGATGTCTTTGGATCTCAAACAGAATCAGTAGCATTCAAACTTGGTAGGGTTGGTGAGCAATTCTTCCAAGTTGTCCTGGTTTTTGGCCAGGACAGAGTTATTTTTTTTGCAGTATATGTGAGGTGGCAGAGCCTAGAGCCATGTGGGCATGACTGGGTTGTTATTCTCCACCATTCACATCATGACTGGAGGATGGAAGTAAGGGATTCTCACTTCTGGGAAAGAGGGGAGTGTGGCTGGCTGTTGGGAAGAAAAAGGTGGTTCATTGTCTCAGGGCTTGCTCCACATGGGTTCCAGTCAGCGAGCAATTTTTGTATGTGAATCACCCTCTTTTTTGTATACTTTTGTTCTTAATATTGTCGCTGTTGTGGTTTCTTATCTCATTCCTGTTTCCAGTAAATTTTTCTTATTCCAGCTCATGATCCCTGCCTTTTGTCCCACTCAGTGGAAGAGGTAGTGGGGAGGGGATTGGCTTTTCATTTTAGTGGGAGCACTGAGTTAGGGTGTGCCACAAGCCTAACTTTTGCTAAGGAGAGAGCTCGAGAGGCCAYACGCTGCAGGGAGCAGTTTCAGGTAAGCCGGGCCCCACGCAATAGACCTCAAACAGCGACTGGGCAGTTGGCAGCAGGTGTTGGACTGGGGCTCTGCAGCCCTTCAGAATGCAGTGAAGTACTTCTGAATGTAATCCATTATTGTCAGTTAACTTYAGAGAAAAAATCTGATCTGTACTCAAATCTTAATTACTGTAACTTTATTTATGAGAAACATCTGTGTTTATCACTGAGAAACAAGCTCTGCTTTGAGCTATAAACCACTAAAAATATTAAACAGTAGAACTTCCAAAGTCAATTAAAGTGCATGGGAAAGAATAATTAGTTATGCCTAGATTTATGATATCTGCTATCAAATAGTATMTCTACTACATATGGCTGAGAACATCTTTGGAATGTTAATTTTTTAAAGTATTAGTTTATTTGTATGTGGTATTTGGAAAGAAGGARTGTTTAATCTCATTTAGCTTTAGCTCTATGAAAATAAGGCACCCAGCCTCCTCTGTGGTCAATGCAAATGGCATGTTAAATGCAAATCCTCAGAGAAAAGAGATCTGTGATTCCTGGACCTTGGTTTGGAGGAGAGGTAAAAAGGCCAGCGTTAGTTGAAGTCCTCTGTGAATGCACAGATGTAACTTTCATCTTCTTAATGTCTCTACCATAGAACTAATCTCTTTTCCTGACAGAGATTATCCGTATGTTTATCTCAGGAAAAATAAAAGGAAAAATGTAATTTATTTCATAATTTACAATTATTTCATTAGGCGTTATGAATAGAGTGGTGCTAAGATACTAAAATAAATGAAAGAACCAAGTTCTATTTTGATATTCTTATACATAAATATATGGTACGAAAATTTTTCTAGACTTCTGTGAAGATAAATGTGGTTGTGTTACACTGTCTTGTATTTTCCATAGGACATTGAATGATTTTGTAAATATCCTTGCATATTTTTGTTTCGAATTAAAATTCAAAATTCATTTACTCTGAAAATCAGGATGAAATTTCCCTTTTATAGCTACGTTATTTTTAATTTTTAGAAAGATTCCTCCCCACCTCACATCAAGATGGATACCTGCATGGGTACCTGCAGAGTCATTGGCTCCCTTGTCTAGGCTGGACAAGGAGTAGAATCACTTAATTAATTTACATGAGCTGGTATTCTCTACAGCAACACAAGCATTCTTTGTGTAAATGTAATCAATGGGCAGCAGTAGTAGTAACCCACAAATCTGGGGCATGTACTAGCAATCTTTTTTCAGGCTCTACAACTGCGTTTTATACTCCCTAATTTGTGCTGAAACATTTATACCTTCATAGCTGCTGTATACTAAAATCACACCWTCGTTTTATACATGTGATATTAATAGATAAGCCACAAAAAATATGTGATTATCTTCATCCCAACTACTCGTGAATATCAGTCAAACTTCCCAAATAATGGAAATTAAATATTATCCCTTTAAATATTATCTAAAGGTAAGATATTCTGGGCTCTTTTTCTTCCTCTTCTAGCTTTTGACCACTAGAATTTTTATTTCCAAATTCTTCTGCAGTCAGGAGAAGGAGAAATGAACTGTTACTTTTTTATGAACTCTGAGAAACGTAATTGCATCACTTTAAGGAACTGTGACAATTTACCAAGAGTTTCAGGAGACTTTTAAGATCTGATTTCAAAGAATCTTGAATTTAAAAGCCTGAAAGATTGGTTAACATAAATAAATTGCAGCTGGATTATTAAACTCCTAGACACTAATTACCTTTGAAAACTCTGTGTATTCTGCGGGGCAGCAATCTAATGATGGCTGGTTTTGTACATTAATATTTATTTCCAACCATTTATCTTTTAAATTAACCTTAACTGGGCTCTGGTTTAAATACATTTGTTAAGGTGTATTTTGAAACATCATATGAACACATCAGCATTTATTGGTTTTTACAGGGGTTATAAATGATTCATTATGCTGCTTTAATCAACACTCACTTTCTTTCTGTAAAGAGACTGTGGCATAAAACTAGAATGGACATTAGAGAGATAAGAAAGGAATTTAATATAAACTGCAGTCACAGGATGTGGTAAGAAATATGGCTGCCCCAAAATAAAGTCCACATCTGTCCAGGTAATAGTGGCAGAGGGAGAGGGAGGGAGAAGGAGTCAGGAGTGCTTCCCTAGTTACTTTAACAGGAAACTCTGGATCTCTCTTTGTTGTTAATTCAGGAAGTACCGATATATGAGGAGTTGTGACAGAACTTTAAACAAGAGAGAGTGAGCTCTGATTTTAGTAGTAATAYTGGAATTTCCACAACAGTGAGCAAGCAACCTTTCAAGCACCTTGGGCACAGGACAGAGTGGAATTTTAACAAATTAAACATTGTGTATGACAGCTAAGCATGCTGTCAATGGAGTATTTTCATATACCAAAAACGGGGATGAAGAACAAAAGGGCTTACCCAATGCAAGAAATAAAACTTCTTTGGAATTTTCAAATTGTTTGCAGTTTTAGACTTGCATTATATCTCTGGTAGTAACACTTCGGGATTTTTTTTCATTAGTATTATTGTTCAGCACTGACTTGAGTCTTCACTGAAATCCAAAGGACTTTTACCACTGATTTTAGTATTTTTTAGTGTTATTTCAGTATTCATTGTGTGGCTTTCACTACAATGGAAGGTCTATTCATTTACTGATACGAGTAAATAATTTTCTATGAATTCTTATTTCTTTCTCCAAAATATAGGTAAGTCCATATAAAGAGCCATAATGGCTCAGACTAAAGATGATCTAATTTTTTTCCTGTTTATGTAAATGATAATAACAGCTGTACAGGAAAAAGTGTATGAACAGGGAATGAATAGCAGCATACTTTCTCGCCACCATCAGATTTCCTGAGCTGTATAGTTAATAGCCCTGATTGGACCTTCCATGAATTTTATCTGATTTTGAATTCATGTAGACTATTAGCATCCACAACAAACAATCTAGTTATATTAATTCCACTTGTTGGTTTTGGGACCGAGTCTTTAAGTGCTAGCAGAACTGCATTAACTTGTTCTTTATCTGCAGAAAGCATCCTAGACGACACTGGGAATTAGATCTCAGGAACACATATTAAATAGAAACATATTGAATGTTAATACTGAAATAATATGCCCTGTCTTCCAAAGTACTTAGTGATATCATAGACATCTGTGCTCCATCAAGTTAGATGTCTGAGTGAACTGTTCAAATATGAAGATTCAAAGCCCCTGGAGTTATGACACCAATGCATGGAATTTCATGGATGTCTTGTTTATATACATTTCCATTCTCTCAGTGACAGTAAAACAAATAAAGAAGAAAGATGCAGATTTCCAGAACAGATTTGCCTGGAAAAAACTCCGTAACTTCTTTATTAAAAAGATGAAGCAGTCTTTGGGCTAATTTAAGACCCATAGTAAATCAAGKTGTAAAAGCAATTGAGTAAAGATCTACAATACTGCACTTGACTCTTTGCATATAGGAGCATATAAATCACAAAAATGGAACTGTCATTTAAACATAGCTTTTTACCAGAGCTAAAATATGCCTATTCTGTGCACAGGCTTTGATCTGACTTCATAGTTCCTCAGAATTCATATTCAAGGGATGTTGTCTTTCTCATGATTGGCACTGAAGAATGAAAGGTATGGAAGACTTGAGTGTTCATTATTGGCAAAATAAATAGACAAAAAAAAAATYGTAACTGGACTGTGTCCAAGAAAATGTAATGGTCAAAGACCCAGGCAAAATTAAGTGAAAAATAGATGAGGCAATTTTGGCTATAGAAAGTGTGGACTACAAAATGCACCTTTTATTAGTAATTTTTCTGCAGATTGGGTAACCACCCAAGCGACTTTCAATATGCTTTATTTCTGAAGCAGAAGAATCAGGGCACAGTGTGGGGCAGCCCTGTGGGATCAGAGGCAGCCTGAGGAGTTTCACAGAGCCAGGAACAGGCTGCTTAACAAACCTGGGAGCCAGGGTTTGAACTGAGAGACTTTTTGGAGAAAACCTTGAAGAAATACAAGGCTGCAAATGTTTTCTGGAGAATTCTTGATCACTTCTAGCCTCTTTTTTCATTTATACCATACCTATGTATCACATTGAGATTGGTTGCACAGCGGGGGATGGTTTGGAGCTGGTGTCACTTAAAAATAAAGAGACTTGCCCTTTTAGATACACATGCAGAAGCAGATTTTCAGGAGTATTTAGCAGCTAACCAGAGGCAAATAGTCACAGGTTTTCAGCAGCTTTGAAACATTCTGATTTGAAATTAAGGTACCAAGCTTACTCAAATGCTTTAGAAAACTCCTCGAGGGACAGAATCCATCTTTAAATGCCCAAAAGACTCTTAAAGTGTCATCTCTGTTCCCAAGGAAGAACCAAAAAGGAAAGTAACAAGCCAGGTGTTAGACTGGTGTAAAGGAAAGTGCCTTGGAGTGACCATGTCGGGGACAGGTGAGGACAAGCTGGATAGAGGGGATCCTGAGCATATGCCCCATTGGCTTGATCTTCCTAACAATGAATCAGAAGTCATGAAAGGCTCAATGGTTACTGTGCCCCTCAAGGTCTCTTACAGACATACAAAATCTTTCCTCCACTAAGGGGAGGATCCACAGGCTTTTGCACATTTCTTCCTCCTCAGTGAGGCATCAAACAATGAACTGCTTACTAAGCTACAATGGTGGAGAACGTTGAACCTGTAGTTCTTCTAATTAATTAATTTCTTTTGCAGGCTTGCATTATGGCAAAACAAAATTTACTGACTCTTCCCCTCCAAAAAAAGTCTGTCTCTCCCATCAAATTAATTAATTTGGTGTGACATATGCAGACTGCAACATTTTTTATATGAGGGCTATGAGCAGGATCTGAGCAGGGTAACTTATTTCATGSGTCAGTAAGGCCCGTGGCAGCCTGAATAAGTTATGTGCATTTATCCAAGAGAGTGTAGTATAAGGAACTTTAACAGGAATAATATTGGACACCATGGACAAATCTGTGTTTCTTCCTTTTTTTTCTCCTCCCCCCCCCCCCCTTTTTTAACAAGTGATTTAATGATCTTGTTTACTTCAACACATTTTTTTCCATTTTGTGTAGTAATTTGGAGATAAAAGTAGTCTACTCCAGAACACCTAATTCTCAACTCTCAAATGTAATCCCATGCATTTCTACTGAGGGTTTCAGTCATAATTCATTACTAAAATTTGTTTGGATTACAACTTGCAAGTCAAAGAACCAGTGAAATTTACAGTTATTAACCATGGACATTTGATTCCACCCTTCACAGCGAAACAACAGGAATTGTCTCCCTCCTTTAGATACTGCTGTATTGCCTCAACTTTACAGATTTGGGGATTCAGCTGTATTTAAGAAGCTTATCTGGTGATTAATACAAATACTTAGTCAACATTTACTCTATAAAATTCTTCCCCAGCTCTTCTTTTTAAAGCAAAGAAATAAGTCCCATATATTTTATAACATTTTAAAGCACTTACTTTTTGGCTGTAATCACAACTCTGATGAAAATCAAACAGGAAAACCCACTGCACTGTTTCAATACGGCAGTAACTACATGTTGAAATTACTTTTCAAGCACAGAATGAGAGGATGAAGATTATAACATCAGTAAGTTCTTGTTTTATATCATTCTTMGCCTTTCCAATCAGGCATGTTCCCAGTGATAGCATTTTTATGTCATATTTATAATGTGAGTCGCAAGACAAAGAAAACTCAGCTCCCAGYTATAAAATTTGAGAAAGTTAAAGTTCATAACAAAACAGCAAATGATGAGCACATAAACAACCCCAAATCTCCATGAACACACCTGAGCATCCATGCTTAAATAAAACTGCGAAGTAATGCAGGGTTGTGGTACTGTAGATGCTGGTATTGACACGGCTGCTTCAATTGTATTTATGGCTCCAGGAAGACTGCGCAGTCTTCAGACCTAGGGGTTTCTGGCAAGGTCTTGCTGTGCAGTTCAGCCACATGCTGCTGTCTTGATTTACATACTCAGGTGGCTTAAAGCTCATCTTTATATGGTGATAATGCTACTGGAACTCAGTATAGGTATGGTTGTTGTCACTCCTATGAGGTTTCCCTGTGAGGTGCTCTCTGTTGTGCCAGAGAGCAGAGAAGACAAAGAAACAAGACCGGATTGGCTTCACACAGATGCATCAGATGCATTCTATAAAATATATCAGAATAAAGCATCTGGCCTGCTCATTTCTGTTCTTAAGTGATAACATTTTTTGCTGTTTCTGTCCTTTCTTCTGAAATTAAATGAACTGAAGTAAAAATATATTTACCAGTGTATAAATTAATTAAATCTGTTTTCATTTCAACTTTGAGAGACTGAAAAAAAATTCCTTTCTTAAAATGGTGGGGGCCTGCACATCATCATTAGGAGTTTTTCCATTCATCCCCTGAGCTGCTGAATTTTTACTTTGAAAACTCCCACAGTCTGCAACTGACAGGAGCAATAAGTCTCAAAAAGCTTGCCAAAATTACCATGGTCTTTTGTATATTTTTTAAAAAAGTGATATTTGGACCAAAGTATGAAGTGCTGCTAGGTGAGGCAGTTGTTTCTTTAAGCTTATGGACTAGAAAGCTGTTGGGGAGTGTGTTACTCATGTCTGAGCTGGTTCTAGTTACGGGAATCCAGTGCACTGGAAATTTAGGCATAACAGCATCTGGAGCTCGCAGAAGTGCTGCTGAGGTTTGGCCAGCACAGAYGAAAAAATGGAGCAGATCTTTCCTTAATAATATATAAACATTTTGAGATATCCCTGCCTGAAAACCTGTGCAACTTGATGCAACTTGTACTTGATACTGCCTCAAAAGACACGGACCTGCCAACTCATGTAGAAGTATGTCTCTGTTTTTTAGAGATCCAGATCCAGTCACCTTTACCTCATGAACAATCTCACTGAAATTACTGAAAGTTAACTGAAAAGCAGGACAGGATCCAACTGGAGTAAATTTATCAAAATACAGACCCAAACTTTAACTATGGAGTCTCAATWTTTTTACTTATGGAAACTGGAGAAATATCCTTATAAAAAATCTCTGAGACTGAAGAAGAATATAGACAGAGAGTAGATGCTTATGCAACCTGCATGTCCATACATTTGCTCAAACATTTTTCAAGTATCCTTGTTCTCTGAAAACACTTTGCTGTTGTTGTTCATGGTTTTTATTCATAGCATGTATTTTTAAAAACTTTTCTTCCATGCTCCTGGTGTTGTGTTTTGTTTGTTTGATTTCTTGTTTGTTTATGATTTTTTTAAATATCAGATTTACAGCCTTATTTGCTACAGATTGGGCAATTCTTCAATTCTGATATTGTCAATTAGTTTTCTACTCATGCAGGGAAGAAGTGAGCACATGCCACACACTGCTAAACAGAATACCAGAATTTGTGTTATCTACTGCAGATGTGTAGCATTAGTATTAACTAGAGTATAAGTTGCTGCTTTTCTGTTCTTCAGTAATGTCCTATACTGGGAAAAGTATTGCTCAGTTCTTTAGACCTTCCTCTCAGTCCCTGATACTCTGGCCAAAGTGTTGTACTAATTTTGACAGAAGCCTGTCTCTCCATTGCCTCATACTGTGGGTGGCCATTCWCAGCAGATTTTTTTTTCCAATTAGGCTAATGCTTTCTAAAGACATCTGAATTTTATTATCTGCTGTAGGTACATCTACAAGGCGCAGCACAACGAGCACTGTGTTGTTTATTCACTAGAAGTGTGATGGATTATCATCTCTATCACACATACCAGTGAGGCATCAGAAGGCAGCAGTCTCAACCCTTTGGCCAGACAAGAGCCAAATTAAATCATCTTACCTGTAGCTTAGAGTCAGGTGAAAATTGGTAGGGTAGGGGAGGTTTGTCTGCATGGATTTTTGTCTTGTTTTGTTTTGCTTGTTTKTTTGTTTTTTTCCTTCAGTGAAGATTCTGAATGTAGGAAATATTCTCATTCTGGATCAAAATCAAGTCCCTGAGGTTTGGAAATCAGTATTCCTGTTCGGTGAAGGGAAATCCAGTGATGCTACAATTATACAAAAAATCAAATGCATGCCCCTAAATCAGCAGATGTGTGGACTCTGGATGAATTAAATGAAGAACTAATTGCTGGTATAAATGTATTAGGAGGACTGACTTTTTCAGGAATATTTTAAAAGGTTATTTGTAGGCACAATTATTTTATCATTATGTCTAATTACTGATGCAGCAAATAATATGACTTCCAGTGGCTTATCATGGCAGAGCTCTCTTTCAGTTATTTTACAGCAAAAAATATGTGAATAAATTTTGTGCCAAAATTTTTGGTCAATCATTCAGATAAAATTATATCATAGAAGGTGTAGCATATTCTAAGGAAGAAACCCTACATGCAGTAATTTTCACACAAYATATCAAAGTACACTGTTACTAGAGTTTGAGGTTTTAAAAATATGAGACTGCTGTTACACGGGTGCTACAAACACTGTAAAACAGTAAGTCGACTGAAGGTGAAAGGAATGTGGTAGTAGACACTCATTAACTTCCCTTCTATGGTGAAAAAATTCAGCAAATTAGTTTTAAGACTGCAGGGTCCATTTAAAACTAAAAACATCTGCTCAAGAGCTGTTGAAATGCCTCTCAGAATGAATTAATTTTATCTAGAGAAAAAAATGCCTATGCAGTGGTCAGGAATGGTTTTGAAAGGATAAGCTAATATAAATACGAAAGAACGGAACTGCAAAAGGAGACAAATATTGGAAAAGACTGTTTCACTTACTTTTTTTATTTCTTATGCTCACTTATTTGGCTCTGGTAACACAACAGAATGCCAGTATTTGGATTTCATCATTGGCAACTCATGCTGACATTCCTCCTTACCTATAAGACTAATATTTTCCTATTTGCTTTGATGGGAATTTTGAAATAATGAAGACATTTGGATCTCTGTTTGGCATGGCTTATCACATGGTGAAGGAATTGGCAAATTGAGCAACATGACTTAACATATATGTTCACTTAATATATGCTAAGACACAGGTGTTTAAAAAAATCTTTCAGATGCATGCCAGAAAACAGTCCCTTCAAAGAATTGGAGATATTCAAGGTTTGTGTTAGTGCTTTTGGCCAGACTATAGTCTAGTAACTGAAATGTGCTCATCTTCTGCAGAATCAGATCTAACGTATTTCTAAAGAACTGAAAGTGGGTCAATTTGTATAAGAAATTAGGAAGAAATTCTTAACTGAGAGGGTGGTGAGATGCAGGCAGAGGCTGCCCAATGAAGTTGTAGATGCCTCACCCCTGGAAGTGTTCAAAGACAGGTTGGATGGGTCTTTAAGCAGCCTGGTCTAGTGGGAGTTGTCCCTGCCCATGGTAGGGGGGTTGGAATTAGATGGTCTCTAAAGCCACTTCTAACCCAGACCATCCTGTGCTCCTGTGGTTCTATGATAACCCTTCTTGTGTGTGAAAGGTCTGTATAGAGACAGTCCTATTAGCCAAGACCACACCTGAGCTTTAAACATATCACTACCATTAATGTGCTCTGCAAGTGTTGAACACTCATTGTACCTTACAAGATATCCTAGGTTGCTTGCCTTGCAAGGGCACAGTGCTGAAGCCAAACTTAAACAACTCAAACAATCTGCTTCACTGGTACATTTCTATCTGAGATATGGTTAGATTCAGATTTTGTGCCTGGCCTTAGATCATAGCCTGGCCTTAGAATTCGATTTGTTTCAGTGATATTGGTACAAAATCATACCCATGAACCATAAAAGAGTCTTTATGAAGATCACCTACATGGGAGTGACATCAATCAGTCAAGTGGTGAAGCATTTCACTGTTGGCAAATTCCAGAATAATGTTTACATTTACTCGCTGTCTGCTGTGTTCAGCATAACATCCACACTTCCTTCTCCTGAAAAGAAAAATACCGCTCATCCAGAAATGAAGAGAAGTAGTTGAGCTGGGAGGATTCCTTCCTTTTTGTTTGTCTTCTGATTCAGAAGGCAACATAAGCTCATGTGGAAATATCATTTTTTATCATGAAAAATCAATTTCCTACAGAAGTGCAAGACCCAAAATTATTTTAAAGATGAAATTTTTATTCTTTTTAGATATAACCCATCCAGGCAGCTGATATGTATTTCTAGTTTCTCATGAACTTTAATGCTTCCATGGGCCTGGCAGCATTTCAGCTTGATGCATGGTGCCCTCATGGATCACTGGCATCTGAGTCTGAAAGTACTTTTGAATCCAGGAAAACACTCACTGAGTCCATTCAAACAAAAAGGCTGTAAGCTCGTGTCCACAAAATAAAAAAAAAAAAAAAAGGCATCAAGTACCTCTMAAAACTCACTAGGGTGCTTATTTTCAGTTTCCCAAGTGGAAAGTTATTCAAAAACTCCACTTTCCCTCTCATTTCAAGCCTAATGGGTTTGAGATCCTTTTTGTGAGCCACTCTTGTGCACRCAGTCAAGAAGAYAATGAAGCAGCTGAGGCACAGATACAGCATTGATAACTAGAGATGCTCTGGTGTTTTTTAGTTCTCAGTTTAAAAGCAGAAAAACCTCTTGATTTTCAAAGCATATAATTCTTTTCAATAAACGGCAACAAACCAGCTAGAAGAGAAAGTTTTTTATGATCTCATTCACCTTTTGGCTCTRTTCCTACCAAACTCTGTTGTGCCCCTTTCCTGTTCCATCCCAATGCMTCTTTCTGACCTTGAATTCAGACATTTTCTCCCCCCTTCTTCACCATTTTCTCATGTCAAGTACTTCAGTCCTACAGACTGTAGCTCTTTAATGAGAAAAGCCATCCTTTGACTTGTCTCTTTCTTTGCTGAGACTACGCCCACTTTCCCGATTCAGCCCCTTCCTCTTCCCTGACAGTGGCAAGGTTCAGAAAGACCTCTTTCCCAYGGATTACAAATCAGGTGTTTTAACCTGATTCCAACTGCTCGCCCCTAAATTCTTCACACATACACAAAAAAGTTGTAATCCTTGCCTAACAACCACTCCTCCCATTTCAGTCTGCTTTTGTGTGCTTTTCAGGGCTCTGCTCAAACAGTTCTGTGTGTTTACCTGAAGCTAAGCCTGCATTTCTTCTGCAGCACTGCCTCTGCCTGCAGTCTGCACACTGTGCAGAGCAGATGTACAGAGCATATCAAGCATCAACAAATCATTTACTCTGATTAATAGAGAGGCTGTAGGGACAGAAGTGCTGAGGTAACACAAGGAGTGTTATATGAGAGTGGATGCTGGCCCTATGTGTATTTGTGTCAGTAAAGGCAAATAAAGACATGGAGACAAAAAATATCTGYTCAGACAGTTAATCATTTACCTCCCTTCCAAAATTTAGAAATTTTAGCAATTTTTTAGCAGAAAATGGAGCACCTAATTTTCCTAAGAATTTCTGCTGCATTTTACTCAAAGCCTACACTTCTTTGGCTGTGAGCATGGATTTTTGGCAAYGGGTCCCCCATTGAGCAGCCAGGATACTCAGCCCTGGACCTCTGAGCACCTGTTGTTTAACAACGTGCAAGGAGAAAGTGAGATCAGGACATTCTAGATATGCTGCTCTACACCTTGCAGGTGATCTGTACATTTCCTGCAACTCTGGTCATGTCCAAACATTCTGAACTGACTCCCCACTTGCAGTTCAATATGCATAGACCACTCTTTTCAGGACTGTGGCCTAAACATGTGTTCAGCCAACATGTCCAAAAAGTGGCTGGATTTTCTTCTCCAGGCAGGTAGCAAAAATTCAGCCTATTTCTTACAGCATTCTCCTGGAGAAAATGGCTTCTCATGGCTTGGATTGGTGTGCTGTTGGCTGGGTAAAAACTGTCTGCACGTCTGGGCCCAGAGAACAGTGGTGAATGGAGTTACATCCAGCTGCTGGATGGTCRCAAGTGGTTTTTCCCAGGGCTCAGCATTTGGATCAGTCCTGTTTCAATCAATGGTCTGGATGAGGGCATCAGTGGACCTGGGAGTAAAGTCAACAGCTGGATGAACATGAGCCAGCAGTGTCCAGGTGGCCAAGAGGGCCAAAGGCATTCTGGCCTGTGTCAGCTATAGTGTGGCCAGCAGGACCAGGGCAGTGATCGTCCCTCTGTACCTGGCACTGGTGCGGCCGCCCCTCATATTCTGTGTTTATGTGTTCAGTTCTGGGCCCCTCACTACAAGAAGGACATTGAGGAGCTGGAGCATGTCCAGAGAAGGGCATTGGAGCTGGTGAAGGGTCTGGAGCACAAGTGACTAAGGGAGCTGGTGTGGTTTAGCCTGGAGAAAAGAAGGCTCCTGAAAGATGGTTGTAGGAAGGTGAGGGTTGGTCGATTCTTCCAAGTAACAAGTGATAGGTTGAGAGGAAATGGCCTCATGTTGCAGCAAGGGAGATTTAGATTAGATATTAGGAAAGATTTCTTCATGKAAACTGTTGTCAAGCACTGGAACAGGCTGTCCAGGGAAGTGGTTGAGTCATCATCTCTGGAGGTATTTGAAAGACATGGCTTAGGGGTGGACTTGGCAGTGCTGGGCTAACGGCTGGATCTTAAAGGTCTTTCCCAGCCTTAATGATTCTATGATTCTATGATTCTATGATTCTATGATTCTAAGCCTCTCACTCATTTCCCAGGAGGTGTGGAGAGCAGGTCATTGTCACACTACTCAGGAGAGCTGTTAGCACGTTCCATTTACCAGTTTGTTCAATATGTTTATTTCCATACAATTCTAAATCTGACCTAACTTCTTTTTCCATCCAGTTCTTAAGAAAGTCACTGTGAATCATCTCGTTAGATGAAGTCACTAGTGGGCATCCAAAAAGGAAGAGATGGGAATTCTTAGTGTATTACTTCCAGGCCCTGGTGGGGAAAAATACTCCTGCAAGGGAGCTGGGACTATGTAAGGGGCTGGAGGGTCTTCACCCCTCCTGTTCATAGCCCATCTCCATCAATTAGCCCCTGAGATCCCCACTGTATGATGCATAGATATTTCTGATATTCCCTGTCCTTTTGAGATAGGTCAAAGAGCACATGCTTCATTCCCAGTGTATTTCACAGCCTGCATCCTTCACTGAGCGAGCTGAGGCTCAGAGTTTCTGGATGCCTCAAACTCAAAAGCTCTCAGAGTCCACAACATTTTATTCATGTTATTGACAAATTTAGAAATAGGAACATACTAACAGGAGGTGGAACAGCTTGTGTTATAAAAAGAGCTCCTTATGTGCAAAATATTTATGCCATTCACCAAAACATCCTACTGTTTTGAGTTCACTCATTTGTGGTGTATCTGGGCGGCAGACTTAAGTCACAGGAGGAAATTATTGAAAACACAAATCTGTAAAGCAAAGCAAAAAAAAACCCAAGGCAAAATGTATCATATGCAGAGACTTCTGGCAGCTGTTGAGAATTGAGTGAAATAGCTTGATCAAGTGAAAGAATAAAATATTGTATTCTGACCTTATATAGATTTCAGATACATAGGCCCAAGATTATATTTCTGAAAAAACACGGTCAGTTGCTAATCCAGGATGGAGATAACCCAACTGAATTTTTCTCTTTTTGTTTGTTTTTAGGTTTATTTTGCTTTAACTTTGGGGAATAATTCAGCATCATGCCTTTTTTGTGTTACCAGAACTACCTTGCTCTTAAAACTTGTGGAATTTTTCCTCTGTGTACCATTGTGTCTACATGAATTATCTTCAGATATTTGTAAATGCATGCTGCTCATGGATGTCTATTTTTTTAATACTTAGATTGAAAGGATAGTAACATCTAGACRGAATATTTTCCTCTGTAAATTCTTACATTTTCTATGTAGTTTGTTACATATCTCCTTATTACTGATTATTGCAGTAACTCTTTTTTTGAGCAATGTATAGTACAATTAGATAATTGTTCACTTGGTCTACAGAGTTCACTGTACTCTTTGCTCACAGGTTGCTTTTGTGTCGTTGAGTTTTTTACTTCATCTTCTCTAGCCGTCACAGTTGCTGGGTTCTTTGTTTTTTGGTACTATGGCTGTTCTACTTCCTGTCATTTCTTTACATTATTTGATGAAAATTAAATTTATAGGGGTACTTCTGCCTTCATTTTCCTTCTGTGAGTTTGAATCGCTTCTTTTGTCTTGCTGTATGTCTATTACTTGTCTGTCTCCATAGTCAGGACTTTCTGAACATGGTAATTTCTCTGCAAAAGCAGATCAAATTTTAGTCCATCATTTGTATATTATTTAAATCAAAACAATAGAAAGGAAAATAAAAAGTCAGGAGAGCAAGGAAAAAATTAAGGGTCTGTATTACTCAAACATCACTCTGATTGTATTTAAAGATACAAATTTTTAATTTGGCCTACATTTTCATTAGATAGGACTCCCACTTTCAGCTGTGACTCTTGTCATTTCAGGTGTTGATGTCATGTTAACATCAAGATATTTTACAGAAACTTACACATTGTTTCTCTTTTGCCACTTATGTCCTTTTTACAAAGAATGTTTTGTGAGACTAGGCACAAACTTAGGAAAACAGTAAATTTCCTAACTTCTAAGTTAGACCTGCACAGCAGATTTTGCTTTTAGAACAATGTTTTGGTTGCAAAATGTCACTGCTCCCACATCAGAACATCATGTAGACGTCCATTGCTGTAGAGGAAATTGTTACAGTGCTGCTGGCATGCTAGGACTTTCTGCCACCCTCTGCATTGCAGAGCCAGCCAAAAACGTAGGAAAACCACAGCAGAATTCCAGTGTTTCTGTTGCCTTTGACAAGTATTAATGTTTACTATTAAACTGAATAGCAAATACTCCTCTCTTGCTGAAAGTAGCAGTACATACATTAGGAATGCAGCATGCTGCTAAAAGGCATCATTGTTTAACCGCTGAAGACACTCAGTTTTGCACATACACTGGAAAAAGGGGGACACATTAAGACACTCAAATACTAACCCATGAGATTAATATTTGGCAGATTGTGCCAAATGCATGAGAACACAGCCATTGAGCACATGGGCTGCCATGGCTGTGGCTGTGGTGGGTTTTGGCAGACAAATGGGAAGGTCACGAGGAGGAGGGAAGAGGTGGAGGCACCAMGTCATAAATAGGGAGATGCAGGCGCTGGGGCAAAGATTTGGGATGAGAAGCAGCTGACTGAGTCTCACATTCATCGTGTGGGACTCGGCGGTTTCAAATTACAAAAAAAAATGTGCTTATCCAGGCATGCTCCCAATACAATGAATTTTGATGGACGTGACTTGGAATGAGAGTTCAGCTCTGCTAAAATGCATAACCAGCACTGTACAGTGCTGTGTGGACCTGGATTTTGTGTTTCACTGGATTCATTACCTCCCAAAATCATACTTTTGCTGAATGCACAGTATTTTCTTGACAGCTGTGGAATTCAGTTTTGGAAGACAAAATAACAGTGAATGTTAGAGCTGCACAAAATCTTTGCTATAATCCAATCTGCTGCATAAAAGTAGATCTAAGCCACTAAGAAGGCACTACCCATGAACTCTGAATGAAACCTATGGTTCAGTTTTGAGATATGACTTAATTTTCATACAGCTAACTAACCTTTGTTAAAAATTCTGGACAAAAATTTCTCTGTATTCTTTACTATATTCCAGTATGAGACCTTGTGGGATAAAGTGTTACTCCTTTCATTTCGCTTGTGCTCTGAAGAACCACAAAATTTGAAAGATTTATATATTTCTTAGTAAATAAAGACCAGACATTATATCAACTTGGGGATGATGAGAACCAGGACTAGGTCAGAAAAGTCAGATATGAAGTTACAGTTATTACAAATTTGGTTTCCGAGAGGCAGGATTTTCTTCTAAAGAAAGATTATGATCCAAGGTATGACCCTTCTATAATAAGGCCAAGCGCATTTCTTTGTACTACRTAAATCTCTACTATGAAGATTGTAAAATTTTTGATTGTAAAGGCAATACCACTAAAATAATCCCCATCTCTATTATTTTAATTTTGCTCTGGCACTGTTTGTCAGAAACCAGTGCAATTTGTGCGGAAATCAAGTTGGCCAGTGCATAACTGAATGTTTGTTTAAGATTTAGGTTTATGTGCATTTTGAGTGCAGTCTCTAATGTGGCTATGGTCAGAGTTTAAGTATGGAAAATGAAGTCAGCTGCTACTTTAGAACAAAACAAAAAATATATCTACAAAAAATAACTGTTCTTTTATTATTTCAAATTAAAAATTAATTTGAACAAATTAGAATGCATGTTACAATTCAGAGCTTAACAAAATTTTGGTTTTCCATCCTGCTTTTAAATATAGATTATACTAAAATAAAATCGTAAGAAACATCAAGGCCAATTTTCCTTTGAATGAGATTGATTGTTAGGTCTCTGAATCCACTGTTGAATATTGGATGTAGTTCTAACAGATGTTGAATACTCTTTTCCAGATTTCAAGTACCAGCACTTGATAGTGATGGCTCTAATATCCTGAGGAACTCTACCTTAAACTTTGGATTAGAGTAAGATGTGTTTATCCTTTCTGGATGCATACATACACATGCTCAATAAATAATAAAAAAAGAAAAATACATACATTCTTAATGGGTAGCTGGGAGCTATTATATGCATTAGATATCTAATTGCATAGTTGTCAATTGTCCTTGGCTTGGGATGATTTCTCAAACCAAGACAGTCCTCTTGAGAGACTGGTGTTTTCTTCCAAGTCTGGACTGGTATTAGAACGGGTTACAGTTTGTGTCATGGTGGTATTAGTCAGTAACCATGGTTGATATTGTTACACCCTATGTCCTTAATGCTGTCTCTGCTTTCACCTAGGTAACTCTAAGGAGATGAACTTTCCTGCAGCAACTTTTGATGTAGAAAGGGTTCCTGGTAAATAATTTCGGCATAGATTTATTGACAGTGATAACATTTTTGCATTTATTAGTATATACAATGTAGGCTGTAAAACTGATTAATATTAATGTTTGAAAAAAATTCAGGTATTTTCTTTGGTATGGAGATAGCTGGGTAATTTCCATGCTGCATGGAGGGGGCTGCTGGGAGTGTCTGCTGTGAGAGATGTCCTGCACTGAGCTTGCACTTCAGGTTCTCAGTGCAGTTACTCAGTAAATCAAAGATTTGTACTCCACATGATTTTTGCATTGCTGTAATTGTGAATAAGTTACTACGGACAGGCAGAGGAAATATTGTTCAAAAATTAGGAGTCTAAGTGGGAGGTAGGCTGCTGGTGAGAGACCACCATCCCACTGTGAAAGGCAGCCTCAAGTAAACACAAGGCACAAGTAGCCCAGGTAGGCTTTTATGCTAATCTGACATTAGCTTTGGTTTTCCTCTGGCGGAATTATTTTATTGAACTAGAAGGTTTCCCCCCTGCCATTTTGTTTATCCTTTAAATYGCATGCAGGAGTTATAGCCTTCATTTTGCCCAAGAGTGTGTCTTTGGAAAAAAAATTAAATTTGAAGAAATGTGATATAGTTTAAACATTGTTTTCCTGAGGAGAAAAGTGCTACACAATAATTAGCAACAAAGTGACTTACGAAGGTACGGTTTATTTTGCATTTTGTTTGTTTGGTTTACAGAGCTGGCAAAGCTCATGGAATAATGAAGTGGTGACATACACCATTCAAAATAAATCAAAACTTGTGATGCCTGAAAACCGTTTCAAAATAGTGAGAAAGTTCAGCCTGGGAAATTAACTGATTCACAAAACCATTTGCCTAATGCCAGACAAACCTTGTAAGAAATTAAATCGGTTTGTGAAAAGGAAGAGATTATGGTGCCACTGGATAAATAAATAAATAAAATTCCTCTAGCTGAAATACTCTCAGTTTTTGTAATGACATTTTGTGTTAATACATACAGAGATGAAATTATACAAAGACACATGACATTGCTGTAAAAATCTAAAGTGATTTCTTTAGACATTTTTAGACAAAGGAAATATCAGAGAGATTAGACCTGTTTCCTGTTAACATAGATACATAAGGTGAAACTGAAGAAAAACACACTTAACCTTCTGGAAGAGGTAACTAAGATTCCCCTTATATTACAGTAGTTAGGGAGTTCTAATGGATTTGAGAACAACTGGATTAAAAGTGTTTTAAAGATGTGTAACCAATGGAACTGTAGGCCCTAACGTTAAGAGCACAAACCCCTCAAGCATTAAAATGAAAGCCAGCTCCTTGGTGGCGGGAGCCTGGGGAAAGTTCTCAATGGGTTCTGCRTCTCCAACTGCCCATTGTGTTTCTGTCAGATGCACCCACAGCTGGCTGTTGTCATAGACAAGATGTGGTGTCACTGCTCTGATGTGGGATGAGGAAATCTGTGCTTCACTGTTTTCTTAAGAGGAAGAAAGAGTCCATTAAGGCACAGGAATCTGCTTTTGAATCACTCTTCACTGGAATGAAATTTTAAGCCCTCCAGTAGCTGTTTCAAAGGCAGGAGCTCTCCACTTAATGTGAAACAGGTCTCGGAAAATACAGTCAGATAAAGCAAAGGAGGAACAGAATCTCTGAGATGAGCTGAACAGATAGTGGGATGCAGCTAACTTGTTGCTTTTAATTATTTCAATAAGAAATGCTGGGATAAATTAAGTATGCAATGGAAATTCAGATTTCAAAATACATGTGTGATCCAGAGGGCTTTTGGTTGTCTAAAATTGCTATTTTCATGGGAATTACCAAAAAGGCAGAAATTCTAAATCATAAAACCACACTGTCATGTGTTTAAGACTTCAGTTTTTATTGCCTTGTAAGGTATGAGACACCTTCATATTCTTAGCATTGCTTCTGGTGAATAACAATAACAATAAGAATTATTTTACTATCATTATCATTATAATTATTTTTTTTTCAGAGTGGCAATGAAGTTATTTTTAAAACAAAGCTATGAATAGAGCTGTTTCCCCACAGTACACATCATGGAAAGAAGAATAATCTCTGACTTGCTCTTCTTTCTCTCTCTCTTTCTCTGGCGAATAAATTGTTTGGCTTGCAGCTCATCCTTTCCTATTTAAAATAAACTTTTAGGGTTTCTCAAACACTGCTGAAGACTCTGATTCCAAAATCAACAGAAGCCAAAGCAAATAATTGAATCGACCTCTGTAAGCTTTGGATTGGCTATATAACATACAATCAGTTACTTTTTTTCCTTTTGCACAGGCCGGCAATCCCTTTGCTACCAAGTGGAGGATATTAATACAATGTGGAAATATTTTGCAAAGAAAAATAGCAGAGAATTTTAAAGGTCTTGCATTAGAACCCAATTCAAAGAAAAAAAAAGAAAAAATACTGTACAGGTTATTATAGCAGTTGCTTTCTATGTTACATTTAGTGACTGGACATATAACGGCTTAATGTACAGGAGAAAAAGTTTGCTACCTATTTTCTTCTCTTACAGAATTTCATTTAGGGCATTAGAAATATTGGAATTCTGAGAAGACGTGATTGTTATTTAAATATGTCACATGTATATTGTGTGTTGTAATTTTTTAACTCCATTGTAATTTCCTTGACATTTTTCAGGAGAAAAGATCAAACTAAAAATGAAAACTGAGGAACAGACTGCAAGTTCCAAATGTAGTACAAGCCCCCTAATTTTGGCAAGCTTTCCAGCACAGCACCCAAGGGGTTGATTCCAGCCAGAAGAACACTTTGGCAAAGAGAAACATCTAATAGCAGACGCATCTGCTGCAAAATTTTGGCTGTTGTTAAGCCAGAGAGACCTGGTTAAGGATGAAGTAATTTTAATGTTTACTGAAATACATATATTTCTGAGCTAGTTGGGGAACTGGGGTATTTCAGTGTCAAACTGATGATCTAACAGTGAGGGTGTACAAGAGAGAGATATTTCCAGAGTTACTGTAACTTAATGAACATTGTAATATAATTATTAATAAAAAAACCTGCTGTGATGACTTGCGAAGGAATGTGGTCTTAGTTACCAAAACACCCTGGGGTCACTGTATTATTCAATACTCCTGTGGAAAAAAATATCCAAAATACTACGATTGCTTATTTTGCAACAGCTACATGTACTACATAATTTCTTTGCAACGCTTATTTTGCTCTGGAGGGAAAGTCTACATAAGACTTTACACTTCTCCAGTTTCCTACACCTTAAAAATCAAGCACTTGACAAATATTTATGAGCTGTGTTTCCTAGCCTCAAAATCTGTAGTAGGAGGCAGTGTTGTTGTCTCTGTTTTTCAAGGCAGATAAAGTGAAATATTCACGATTATCCACAAGAACATCATTTTCAGGAAGAACTTCGCCTTTTTTGTGCATGAGTCATCRTTTTGTTAAATGTGCTGCACATAAAATGAAGGAGTTTTAAATTATCTTCTGTCCGGGGGTCTTACAGGGGTTTAAATAATAATAATGGTGAAGAAAGCTGTAGCAGAAACAGAAATGTAGGACTTGGGATTTTCAGCATTCATCAGTTCCTTGAACAAGATGACACATTTTCAGACCTATTTATTTTTTAAATATAAAAGTACAGTTCTTTCTTGGAAGGTATCTTGAAGCTGTCCAGTAGCATTTGTAACAGGAGATGCAGACACTCCCTTTTAAAACTACTGTTCATGACTTTGCTGGGAATAGCTCAGTATGGTGTTGATCTGTGAGTCAAAGGATGGACCTTTATGCAAGTTCTGATCGCACTTATGCCATTCTCATTAATGGATTTAAAAATTCTGGGGTGCTTGGGCCTTTTTGCTTAGGTGTCCAGTGTTAGACAGACTTGTAAAAAGGTACAGTTGACCTGAGTTTCATTAGCAGAATAAAAAAGAAGCTTACCCAGCTGCCATGCTGGAAAGGGCAGAGCTAGTGCAGAAGGCCACCCTGCAGTTCCTGCCCATGATTTCTTGGCCAGTTTTTCCAGTAAACATTGGAAAACATTTTTGGAGTTGTTTCATTGCTCAGTAGGTTTCTCTCACTAATGAGGGAGTCTTAATAGGCAGGAAATCTAGAAAAATAAATAAGCCATGTCCTACAGCATTCAGTCAAGGTGATGGGACCTCTAGCCATGAGAAAGAAGGACCTTCTTTTGCCTGGCTTTGTATCCTGGACCTTAGTTATTTCTAGGGGATTTTATTCCACTGGTTGTTGAAAGGAAATTGTTTTTTGTATGCTTGGAAGAGTCTTCCTCTTGACCAAGTATAGCTTTGTCAAGGTGTATTAAGTAAATAACTTACCAGGGTGTAATTATGGGCTTTTAAAAATGAAGGCAAAGTTCAAGTAGTGTTATCCTATTGGCGGGGAATGGAAGGGCTGAATAGAGGTGATCGAAGGGCACAGCTGCTTTGGGCAAATACATTTTATTCCTGTAGGATTACACACTTAAGTATTCAGGAGAAAACTTTTTTCATGAAAAAATAGTTAAGTTGCACCAGTTGGATGTCAATGACATATGATTACAATTTAATGTTTTTCCCCATTCCCCATCCCCAGGTACTGACACTTTAATTTAGTTGCAATTAGATCCACGGTAGCCTACCCACCTTATAYTTGAAGGAAATGCTGGGAGATTAGAAAATTTAATTTCTATCACCTCCACAATTAAAGTAACTGCAATAGTCCCTTTGAGATCCTGTACCTGCCATAAGCCTCTAAGTTTCTAACACATTGTTTAAAGGAGAAGCTTTGAAACATGTAGCAATCACTATAATCACACTCTGGAAACATAAAAACCTGCACATGGCTATTACCTTTGAACATCCCCTAAAGGAGTCCATCAGATAAAACTCCCTCATGCTCACATGAGCAACTAGCTGAAGAAGAAAAGATGCATGAGCACTCCAACGTTTGTTACAGTATAAGCTGTATTTGCACACCACACAGCTTTTTGCCAAGTCAGAGAGGACAATTTCGATGTGCTACTTCTGCAGCCACCAAGGATTTTACAGACAGCTCTACCCACCATGTGTTGGCTCTACCTGCTCAGATCTTCTGGAACCTTTGCAGAGTCAAAAGCTCCTATCTGAAAGAGCAGTTCTGAACTCCTACRTCTGATGTAAGAGTTTGCTCATGCATTTGGTAGTCAGAGTTTCTCTACAATGTCCTGCAGTCTATTTATTAAAACACCAGTGTCTTTTACTGAGACATCATTAATGGACCAATAAAAGTAGTGTATATGCTCAAGTGACTCATAGCGGTTTATTGACGCAGTTCTCTGCACTGTTTTCCAAAAGAAGATGGCTGGAATGCTGCTGGAGCTGCTTCAGTCCACCTGGTGAGTGGGGAGTTTCAGAGAAACAACACCCTTCACTGCCAAGACTAGTAGAAGCAATATTTTAGTGTAAGTAAAAAGAGCCGGGCCCGAGAAGTTCCTCTGGGCTATTTCATCAACACAGTGTTCGCCTGACTGAAACAGGGCAGACGTACTTAATGAGGATCTTCAGGAGGTGCTGGACCTGTGCCTGTCAGGAGGATTAAGTAAAAAAAAATAATTTGGGCAAACTGCTGACCTGTGCTTTGGCAGAGGCTCATTACAAATTTGAAACAGCAGAGGAAGGGCCCAGCAGCCCTTTCAAGCACTGGGAAAAAGAACCACAAGCAGAAAACACTTGCATTTTATTTGGCCCTGAGCTTCTTGAAGGAGGCCATACCATGGAATGAGCAGGAGGAGGAGGAGTTCATTCCCTCTGAAAGGGCAGAAATAACAACTCTTCATAGAGTGAAGGAAGGAGCTTTTATTTTAACTTGCTGAGAACAGCCAAAGAATCTAATAATTATTCTGGCCAGGTTTATGCTAGAAGGACATTGTCAAATGCTTTATAAAACAGATTATAAAACTCTTCAGCACTTCAGCACTTTCTCCTAAATGTATGAAAATAATTCTTCCATTACCAGTTGCAGCCTTCACCATTTGGCAGCAATCTGTCCCCCCTCCCCACTTTAATTTATATTTTAAAAATACCATTACACATACATTACGCATTGAAACTGTTCTTCAGTGGCTTGTAAGTTCACCTCTCCCTATCTGCTCCACAGAGAACCAAGATTCAGGATGGAGGAATTATATGAAGAGAGGAAAAAGTGGTAAAGAACACTAAAACATTGGAATTGCATCTGTTTGAACACTCCTTTGGCTGTGATCATCATTACTGAATCTGACATGATGCAGGAAAGATTATTACTAAAAATTTTGTGTGTTTTACACCTCTGACTGATAGGTTGTTAGAATCATATATAAACAATAACTTCAGCTGCAGGAACTAATGGGAGGGAGAGGGCTGATGAAAGGGCCACATGATGATTAGAAAGCAACTGTAAATGGGGGAGAGTTTGTCTTCCATGATGAGGAGCATGTCCTATGACAATCTCCATGTGTTTGTGCGTGTGTGTAATGGAGGGGGTTGAAAAGGAGAGATGCGCTTCCCCATGTCTCTTCTAGTAAATCTGTCACCACTAGGCGAGTTGAAAATGAACTTCTGGTGAAGGGGCAGCTCCAGAGAAGGGAGAGGTACCCCTGTTCCCAAAGCCCTTCACTCCCTTTTTGTCCTGGCATGCTACTTTGGTATATAAAAGTTTCCCAACACAAGGAGCAATTCCATGCTTCTGTTTGCTGTTCTAAATGCAGTTGTTGTGTTCTTCCCACCTCTGTCATGGCTCCAGGGAGCCTGCACTAACTGCCCTCTTTGATCTGCATTAATGGCATCCTTTGAGACAACTGGATTTCAAGCCTTTACCTCTCTCAGAGTAGAAAAGCCTGATTCTCTTAGTATCTGAGTTGGTTTTGGTTTTCTGGGTCTGCACAGCAGTTCCTGGGTTCCTGAGCTGGTGGCAGCTTTCTTCAGGTGAGGCATTCTTTAGGGATTGCCATCTGCGCACACACAGGGTGGGAAAGAGCTGGCTAAGGAGTAGCTTTTTAACAACAAAAAAAGGAACTGAGCTCATTGTGGAGGACAAGCAGAATGTGAGCCAACAGTGTTGTGCAAAAGGCACTTCAGGGGGCATTTTGTCTGCATGACACATTAARTGATCCTTCAAGTTTTCTTGAAGCCTCGGCTGGAGCACTAAGAATTATCTGGGGTAATTAAGAAAGGATGTGAACCGGTTGGACAGTGATCAGAGAAGAACACTGGTGATGATGAGATTGTGGATAAAAAAGAGCTTCAGAAGGGTGACTGAACATGGATGGCTTAGCCTAGACAGCAAGAAAACTAAGGGGAACATGGTAACAGTTTTCTATGTATCGATTGAATACAGAAAGGAATGAAAAAATCTTTTTATGTGCCTCCAATAAGAAATAACAGGTCTGTATTGAAGAAAGTGAGATTAATTGAGATAAGAACAAAAATATTTTTGTTGCCAAATGTCATAGGTCTGTGGAATAATTTATCCAGTAAGTATATAAAGYCATTCCCAATAAAAGTATGCATAAACAAACACGTTAAACAGATGCTGATGAGAATCACATTATTTACAGGTGATGGAGTAAATGACATACCAAATTCCCTTCTGTTCATATTTCCTAAATATCTTTGTTTATTTTTTCGTCTCAGCTGTAAGAAGAAAGCACACTAATATGCAGCGCTTTTCAAAAAGTTCGTATGTATGTAYTTCACATTACTGTCTGCTCATGCTGCATTAGAAAGGAAGGTATGCCCAAATTCCTCAGACTGCTGTGATGTGGATCATTGCATACCTATCTGAACGCCTTCCTCTTGGAAAGGGAGACTTTTTCTCTGACCTGGGTCATTAGTTCTCCAAGTTCTTACATTTTTAAATTAGTTTGGTAGACTGAGTGAAAAGTCACCTTGAGCTATGGCTCTCCCAGGATTTTCTTGGAACCAACAAGTTTTCCCTGCTAACTGTCTTCTCCTCATCTTGTGATGAATTGTAAGGTCTGCTAGAAAACTCACAGGGAATGAAGACAATGCTTCTTTCCTATATTTTTTTTCCTTGATTATTTATGTATAAGCTGGACAGGAAATCTCCTACTCACCAAAATAAATTAAAGAGCATAACCACATCTGCCACTACAGATCTGTGAAATGTAAAGATTTTTGAATGTTACTACACAATCCAGACCATGTTACATCTGACAGAAACTGCAGACAGAAAAAAGTTAATTTCTACCTTATTTCCTCTCTCCTAATATGCCCTACTTAATTGAATAAAAACTTCCCTGAAAGAAATGAAGCTATGAGGCAATATTTTTCTTCGCACAAAATAATTTCTCAATCTAGCTTTTAAACATGTGGCAATATAAATGAATAAATATGACATTTATTCAAATTACACTCATCTATAGAAAATAAGTGGATTAGAAGGTTACTGTCAGGTCAGTTCAGGCTTACTGTTTAGTTTTTGTGGAAAAACTAGATGTGACAGGTGTAACCAACCTATTATAAGTTGAATCATTGTGATATCAGTTTATTTCTGATGGTAACATGTCTCTTTTAAGCCATAAAACCATGTTATGCAATTGAACCATATAGCATACAAGACCTAATTGAAATAGCACTTGTAATTTACCTTCATTTCAACATTTAACTTTTAAAGCAAAAGTGATCAAAGAAGTTCTAGAAAATTGTATTTCAAAATATTTTGTTAGGTTCTACTCACCTATAA
Source organism: Parotia lawesii (assembly GCA_003713295.1). NCBI lineage: Eukaryota > Metazoa > Chordata > Aves > Passeriformes > Paradisaeidae > Parotia > Parotia lawesii. The sequence goes on along the minus strand of RAHM01000082.1, from coordinate 2,130,488 downwards.
GACAAATACAGTTGATAGTTTTCTTGAAATATGCATTGAGTTCTGAGTCCATTTTCTGCAAACCACTCCATCCAGAGGACAGATGTCAGCCAGGTCCACAAAGGAGCTCCCATGTAGTCAGTGGGAAAAAACAGGCTATATCCTGTATTGCCATTTGAATTTTCCTTTTGATAGACATACAAGTTAGAATCATTCTGCAACATTTATTTCAACTCTGTTCAGTAAAGTGCTTGTACTTTTTCAATTTTGAGAAGTCTAAGATATATTTTCATAATAAAYCCCCCCAGCCTATTACCCACCAGCTACTTTAATTCAAAAAAGCAACCAAAACTTTGTCAAAATCAGGTATTAAAAGACTGGAAGTGCATGTTCATGCATTTGCCTGTAACAGAAGATAATTATTAAACTTATGTACTACAGAAAAGTGAAATGACATGGAAGACCTGCAAAGTTCAAATTAAATTTTAGACATATTCTGTGTTGTTTTCAGATATCCCAGTTACAGTATTTCAAGGAGTACTTATAGAAGAGACTCTAGAAAGAAAATATGGCCTCTTAAGAAACTAGTGACTCACACTCTGCAAGCACAAATGAAATCTGTGCAGGTATTCTGATAAAAATCTCTGTACACTGTCTGGAAGCCATAGTTATTGTGAGGATGCAGATGTATAAGAGTTTGCTCAAGCATGCATATATTTGACAATCAGAGCAGATAAGCCTTACACATACAAATTCTGATCCTGCAGTGTTTATTTATAGCATTTATCACAACTTCATTTGGTAGAACAACTCACATATGTAGTATTTCCAGGATTATAACTGCATGATGTGTATTGCATAAGCCAGTCGGACAAGACACTAGTTTCACATTTGATCATTGAAATCCAACTCTGGCCTTGCACAAGACACCCCAAGACTCACACCATGTGCCTGAGAGCATTGTCCAAATATGTCTTGAACTCCATCAAGCTGGTGCGGTGACCACTTCCCTGGGGAGCCCTTTCCAGTGCCCAGCCACCCGCTCAAAAAAGAACCTTTTCCTAATATCCAGCCTAAATCTTTCCTGACACAATTTCATACCATTCTTTTGGGTCCTATCACTGGTCACCAAAGAGAAGAGATCAGTTCTACCCCTCCTCTTCCCCTCACAAAGAAGTTGTAGACTGCAGTGAAGTCTCCCCTCAGTCTTTTCCTCTCTAGGCTGAATAAAGAAAGTGACCTCATCTGCTCCTGATACGTCTTTCTCTCGACCCCTCATGATGTTTGTGGCTCTCCTTTGGATGGATAAAGAGCCAATCTGAGTGGGGCAGCTCAGTTGCTGGAGAGAAGGGATCCAGAGGGAACTTGACAAGCTTGAGGAGTGGGCCTGTGCAAACCTCATGAAGTTCAACAAGGCTAGTGTAAGGTCCTGCATGCAGGGCAATCACCAGTATCAACACAGGCTGGGGGATGCATGGATTGAAGCAGTCCTGCAGAGAAGGACTTGGAGATACTGGTGGACAAAAAAACCTGTACAGGAATCAGCAATATGCACTTGCAGTGCAGAAATACAATTTTATCCTGGGTTGCATCAAGAGCAGTGTGGCCAGCAGGATGAGAGAGGTGATTCTGTCCCTGTACTCCACTGTAATAAAACCCCATCTGAAGTACTGTGTCCAGTTCTGGAGACAGGAAAGATGTGGACCTGTTGGGTCCAGAGAGTGACCATGAAGATGATCAGAGGCCTGGAGCGCCCGTCCTATGAAAACGGGCTGAGAGAGTTGGGCTTGTTCAAGGGACAATTGTTTTAAACTGACAGAGGATGTAAGGAAGACATTTTTTACAATGATTGTGGTGAGGCACTGGAATAGGTTTCCTACAGAAATTGTGGATATCCCATTCCTGGAAGTGTTTAAGGCCAAGTTGGGTGAGGTCCTGAGCAGCTTGCTCTAGTGAAAGGTGTTCCTGCCCATGATAAGGCTGCTGGGCTAGTGGATCTTTAAATATCTTTAAAAGTGTCTCCCAATCCAAACTGTTCTGTTGTTCTATGGTTCTATGACATTATGATTCTACATTATTATAGCCTTAATTTTCAAACGTATTCATTAGCTTAAACTCTCCATTTGATACTTGTGTCATCTTACAAAGCACTTCTCAGAGACTGGGGAAGAACCTCAGATAACTCTCTTGTTTATATTTAGATGGCATGTACCTTAAATCTTACTTAGGAATATTGGAACATGTTTCAGAAAAGTAGAACATGTTCAAATGGAGCAAAAAGTTATGGATAAAAGACAGGAAAAATGACAGGAATAAAATAYGCGCATTCATGGCACAGGAATAGTTAAACACCCCATTTGCTTTTGCATTATCTGAATAAGTATTTTAATGACAGGACTTTTGTTTATAGATTTGCTTCTCTGGGCCATCTCAAAGATTATCAATAGAAAAATAAAGAAGAAATTTTATTTGTATACTTTTGATATTCAGAGGAATACTGTGATGGTTTTATTGGTCATAAATCAATTTTATCAATTCTATTAGTATATCAAACAAACAGTGCAATTCAGTCATCACCATTCATACTGAAAGGTAGGAAATTATCTCTCCGCTACCTACTCTGACTTTTGTAACATGTGTTTTAAATTTATACATGTAACTGAGGAAAATGAGCATGTACTCCAGAGCACAAAGTAAAATTTCTCCAGCTATAGTAATGTTCTTTTTGTTTTGTTCACAGGTAAAATAAATTGAGTCATCTAGGAAACAAATCCAAACTTACTGTCTCTTTTCTGTGGTTTGCATAGCAAGAGTAGAGGAAGAAGTAACTTCTGTCAGGAATGAGGCCACACTTTTTTTAAAGTTTAAAAACTGATTTATTAAACAAAAAYGGCCAAATTCCTTAATTAAAAAAAACCTCACCYGGATCCACAGCGATTGGAGACACAGACAAAAACGCTATAAACCCAAAACAAAGACCCACAGTGCTGGGGCTTGCTTGGGCTAGCCCCAGGCAAAAATAGTTTAACAGGTAGGCCTAGGACCCCCAGCACCGGGCTCTGCCTAGGCTAATCCTGAGCAAGGTGCTGGAGAGACGAAAATACAACAACCAAAGCAGGCAAAAAGACCACTCTCCAGGCTGTGTTCGATGTTTTATACCCCTCTGGCTCCTCCCATCACCGCCCACTGTCCCGCCTCCAAAGCAGGAGATGATTGGTGGAGTTCTTTTAAAGTTCAGTTCATCTGTCCTGGTTCAGGAGATGGATGTAAGGCCTTTTGACCAATGGCTTGCTGGTTACTAGGGGTGCAGTCTCTGGGGGATGTCATCTGAATTTCTGGTGGGAAACTTCCTCATTAAAATTCACGGTTATCACGGAGCTTGGTGACAGGTTACTGGTCCATTTTCTAAAAGTAGCACTTTGGCCATGGGTGGGGGTTTTTCTCGCTGGAACACAGCTAAACTTAGAAGTGAATTCAAAAAAATATCATGGGGTTTTTCATGTAAGTTAAACTCTTAAACTTTGTTTGGAACTTAGAAATACTACTTAACACTTAAACATTAAGAAACATGGACTACAAACTCTCTTAATCAATTAACAACTTAATTAACTCTCAACAACATTCATATTTTAAATTAATTACTCATCATTCCATGAATGCGAAATCCAAACCTTTTGTTTTATGTACGACACTCCTAAACTAATTTTTTGTAGTGAGATTGTTAGCAGAACAGTGTTGGCTGGTAAGGTCTCACTATTCAAATGCTATCACACTATTTTCTTGCATGTTCACTTTTGAAGCACATACAGAAAGTGAGCTCTGTTGCACAGGGAAGGTTCTTGTCAAGAGAAAGGTAGTACCCAGTGCTGCTCCTCCTTTTGTGAATTATAGTGACTTTGTTCTTGCTGAATCCAATGGAACAGACCACCTGAAAAAAAAAAAGAATAGTTTTTGTGCTCTTCCCAAAGAAGTCTCTGGTAAAACCAACAGGAGAGGGAATGAGCATGGAAGTAATAAGAGGAGCTGACTGCTTATTTCGAATGTGGTGTATACCTGGTTCACACTTCACCAGGTTAAAATCCATGACCTTTAGGATAATTTTTCTTGCTGCTTGGCTCTTGTATGACACAGAAGACTGAGGTATCTTTTATTCTACATGAGACAGCATTCTTACCTCAGGTTTGGGGTTACAATGCAATCTGCGAAGTTTGTCTAAGAAAAAACCAACGTGGCTTCTTTTGCTGCTGAAAATAGGAAAACTACTGAAAAAATCCCTGGCATTCATTTGTAAGCAGAATAGGTTTTCTAAATCTTTGGCTGCATCATTTAATCTCATCCCTTTATTGGTAATAAGACTTGTTTCAAAAACAATATCCCCTTCATTAAGCCAAACTGATACTGTCCAGTGCCTTCAAAGAGCAAAAATATTGTCCAATAAAAGAGATTTCTGAGAACGAGCTGGTGGGAAATCACAAACCACTTTTAAACTAATTATGCATATTGAACTTATTAAAGTACTGAAAACTAATTGAAATCTTGCACAAACTTAGAGATGACAGGAGTAGCTCCTCCCAGTAAATTGTGGTGCGGTCAGACTGCAGCCTCTGACTGATGTGTAAATATTCTCCATTTTGGCTGGTGGTCTGTTTCTAATGCTTGCATTTTATTTAGTAACACAGAAACAGTGAAGTTGTTAGCTGATTCTTTCTTACACCTTTTTCAGTGGGTCAGGTTACTTTACCTTTTCTATGCATCAACATCTCTTTTACTGAAAGCAAAATTTGTAGGGCACTCAGATCATGTCTCCCTTTCCTATTGGAAAACACTGTAGGAGGTGCCTAAGCTATTTCAGGTACTAAAAWTGACTTTCTGTTAAGGTGGTGCCATGTCCCAGCAAATTGCTTTGATTATGTGACAGCTGGCATAGCTCTTCTCTGTCTGGTCCTGTAGCAATGTCTCTCTTCTGCTGATCTGATCAATAGATATGGTTTGGCATTGCCTTAAACATCTGTGGGACACCATGTAGAAAACCGTGAATTTGATTATTTATCAGTCTCCCTCCTCRCCTTAAATTTGTAAAATTTGCTTGGGCCTGTGTGATGGAATTAATAAAAATTAAATTAAAGGTGGGTTGAATATTAGGAGCTCTTCTGATGAGCCTCTCCTGTTTTCTTCTGACTTTTGTGTCAAATAGTTGGCAGGAAAATCTTTAGACTTGCAAAGATGATGGACAGATCTCTCTACAATTGAATTTTTTGTTGAGTTCTTCATCTATGTCATGAAAAAAACCAATCTGAAATTGTTGAGAGAGAAAAAGAGGAAAACAGGAAATCAGGTAATAAAAGAGGGGAGAAACCCATTTACCCAAGAATGAACAAATTGTTCTGTGATCATAAAATCAACGTCTTGTAGCTCAGTTAAACTGAATTTCATAACATAGACCAAGCAGAAGGGGAAACCGAATCTCAGCTGCCCCCTTTGCAGGTGAGTCCTGTCCCAGCAGGGCTTCTTGCTGTTCCAGGAACTGTATCTTCTCCTCTTTGCTGTTGAGCAGTCATTCCAGTCTGGGTGAATTTGGCTCATAATGTTGCACAAATTGATTCTGACACGTCTCTGATTTTGAAGAAAATGGTCTTTTATTTGCTTTTGTGGTCAACAGTACACACGTTTTTCTATACAGCAACTCCCGTGAAAACTATTAATACCACTTCACCAGTCAGCCAGGGTAAAAGCATCTGTCTGTGATGGAAGAAATTTATTGAGATGTCAACTGGGATTCAACAAAAATGGAGAAAATGATAGAATTGTGGCTGAAATCCAACTTATGGAAAACTAATTACATCTGAGACCATTACATAAGGCATATGTTTCTGTTCATTTCCTTTGTGTACCAGGTCATCTTGACTTGATTGTAATATTACGAGAAGGTTTTTATCATCTGCAACACTCAGATGACTAACTCACTCTAKGGCTGAGATTAGAAACTGGTTTTGTAACAGTTCAGTGAAAGTAATCTGTGTTATTGCTCACCAGAGAATCCTGTCATTTTAAGAAAAATGCAAAGTTCAGACGTCAAAGTTCCATGAGGGTGGAAGAAAAATCCTTTGTGGTCTGATCCCTGTTGCCTTTAGCTTGGGAAGTGTTATGGAGAAGTGTAAAGTAGTCTACCTACTGAGAGCAAGACAACTACATATCTAAAATATTTGTAGACCACACCGCTTTTGTACAAACATTCACATTTGTGCTCTCTGTTAGRGAGGTACAGATGTGCAGAGTAATTAATACAGGCCCCAAACAGTAGGAAACACCCCTTGAGCTTGATTGGAAACACCAAGTTCAGCAGCATGGGTATAGGCAAGAGTGGCTTCTAGAGCAAAACAAGGAACCCTCCTTCAGCTGCCTTCTCCAGCAAGTCTTCCCCGTACCTGAATTTCTTTCAAGAAAGAACTTTTAGCTAGTAAAATTCTTTTGACAAGATGTTTGATCTTCTAAGACAGGAGTAAGAAATAAAAAACTGAGTTAAGGAAAAKTATTAATGGAATGAATATTAATTCTTATCCAGAAATTCCGTCTATTACAGAAACACAATATAAAAATTTAATCAGGCACAAATATGGTGACTACAAGATAGAAATGTAATGACATGTCTATTAAGTTAGATAATTCATTCCACAGATCATAGTCAGTTTCAGCTGTAAATAATATATTCTGAAGAGCCTAATATAAGCTTGATTTTATGCAGTCAAAATATCCGGAGGACATACAAAGGGAGGAAAGGCATGAGAACCTATACATATTGATGGGTTTGTGTCTGTTTACTTTATTGTTATTAGCAAGTCAGGTGCAGAGGCAGAGTATTTGTCTTGCTGTGGGGTGCTTGGTTTCAAGATACGAAACCTTAAAAGCCTAAGCATATGGTAAATTATCACATATATATAAATGTGTATATATATATATATATATATATATGATTATCATAGGTGAAAGTTTTAAGCTTGGCAGTTTATATGGGATATATTTTTAATACTTCATGACTTTTTAAAAGTAATTGTCAGTCTTCTTTTGTACTTTCCTTGACTAATTTCGTAGATAACAGATCTCTATTTTTACAAGGCCTCCTCACATTGCAGCTGCAACTTAAGAAGTGCCTCCCCAAATCTTAAAAAAAAAGCACCCACTATCACTAATTAATTCACATATGAAATTCTCCAGATGCCAACACCACCTCTTTCATCACAATAGCATCTGGCATTAAATTCTTCAGTACCAAAAAGAGACCTTACCTCAACGTGTTTAAAGCAACTGCTTTTTAATTATAGGGGCAATAAACCAGTTCCCTAACTGAAGCAATGTTTCCATCAGATATGCATTCCCAAGATGGCTATTATGATTATCATCCTCACAGTTTTCTTTCAGTACTGTTCTTGTAAACAGAGAACTTGATCTGGAACAATATTGGACATTAAGTATCTCATCTGGTCACTCATTGCCTGGCTATTTCAGAGCAGCAGAAAATCAATACCTTGGTCCTAGATCAACACTGGTTACCTCTCTTAGAGATAAATGAAGGAGAGATTCAATATTCTTCTGAAGTGTGTGTGATGGTTTAGATGGTGTAAGAGACGGAACAGCTTTTGTACAGTCTCTGCAACTCACCGAAGTCATGCAAAAATATGTACTTTCTCTGAAATGAGGTATAAATTTGATAAAAATTTTATGGCAAAGTTTCTATGGTAAAGCACTTTACTATTCTATAAAAAAGAATGGTAAATTTACTTTTTTAATGTGCTGTTATTCTATTAATTATTCTATGATTATTCTAGTCAAGCATAATTAAAAGCTCAGCAGTGATCAGCAAACAAAATACGTATCTCATATGAAGAATCTGAAACAAATATTTAAGAACAGCTACTGCTGGGGAGTTTTGGTTTTGTTATGCCTTTTATGCCATTCATGCCAGCTTGTTTTCTATCTTATTGATACTTGAGTATTCTGTGTTTAACCACCTTGTTTGGAATACTGTGCTTCCTTGAAACAAAAGGGACAATTTAACTTTTTCTATATTGCTTCCAAATTGGAAATATTCCTATTCACGTAAGACTGCATTCTGGTTCTTAAAGTTTCCAAGTGATTAAGAGTAGACTTCAACAGGAATTTTCATGACAGATGGAGCTCTCATAAACCTAAGGGTTCTGGTGGACAACAAGCTGCCCATGAGCCAGCAGCGTCCTTGTGGGAAAGCAGGCCAATGGTATCCTGGGGGCATTAGGAAGAACACTTCCAGCAGGTCGAGGGAGGTGATCCTGCCTGGTGAGGCACATCTGGAGTGCTGTGTCCAGCTCTGGGTTCCTCAGTACACTAGAGACACAGAGCTCCTGGAGCAGGCCCAGCAGAGGGCAACGAAGATGATTAGGGGAGTGGAGCATCTCTCTTACGAGGAAAGACTGAGGGAACTGGGCCTGTTCAGCCTCAAGAAGAGACAACTGAGAGGGGACCTGATCAATATTGAAGCATCAGTATAGAAGTATCTGAAGGAAGGGTGTCGAGAGAATGGAGCCAAGTTCTTCTCAGCAGTGCCAAGCAAGACAAACMAAAATGGGCAGAAACTGAGGCACAGGAAGTTTCACCATGAGGAAGAGCTTCTTTACTGTCCTGGTGACTGTGCACTAGAACAGGTTGCCCAGAGACATTGTGGAGTCTCCCTCACCAGAGATATTCAAAAATCGTCTGAACACAAATCTGTGCCAGGTGCTCTGGGATGGCCTGCTTGAGCAGGGAGGTTGGACCAGATGAACCATTGTGGTCCCTCGCAACCTGACCCATTCTGTGATTCTGTGATTCTGTAAACAGACTAAGGTAAGGAAGTGGCATTTACACTCTCAGTGTCATGATACAGAATTAAGAGATATGTACAGGTGCCTAAGCATTAACATTACAGTCTTTGAAAATTAAATCTTATTATCTGTAGTTGTTCAAGCAAACTTCCATGGAGCACACTGTGAAATTAATTTACTTGTATTTACTATTTAATTCAATCTGGATAAAAGTTTAGCTAGAAAAAGGGAATAAATGCAAATAAAACAAATAAATGTTGCAAAACATTCCATTCAGTTGAGAAAAGATTATCCCAGAATTTAGATGGAAATTAATGACTTGTTCCAACACTGAGGAGAGCCTAGTGTTTCATTAACCACTGATTTGTGGTGATCTAATTTGGGAATTTTATTTTCTAACCCAGATGTTTCCTTTATTACACATCTTTACTTTGTTACGGACATGAAAAAGCAGATGGGAAGGTGATGTTCTATCCCCAACACATATTCAGAATTTAGTCTCTTTTGTTTGTCCATTGGTTACAATTTTCAGGTCATCAGACCTATTGTATATTTTACTAGCTTTCCCCTTCTCTTCTTGTCTCCCTCATCCTCCCACCAAAAGCAAAACCTACTAAGCAAAACCCTTTGCTCACCCCAACAAGTCTATATGCATGCTGAAGTTAACAACAAACTCTCATATACAAATATTTAATAAGAGTTTGTTTCACTGTAAAATAATAAAAAAAAAGAAAAGTGAAAAAAGGCTAGCTTAAGATCTTAAAAAGCTGCAGATTAAAATTATCTAGTAGGTAAAGTTAATTCTAGGAGGGTTTTTTAAAGTACGTGATGACTATAGACTCATGCCAGATCAGCAGTTCTCCAGTATATTACTTGCTGAGGTCTGGGTTCAGCTCATCCACATGTGGGTACCTATTTGAACCACAGATGTTAGGAATCAAATCACCCCTTGCTGTCTCCCTCGTAAGGAGAGGATTAATGCAGGTAATGTGACCCAGACAAGACCTGGTAGGAAGAAGCTCCTGTATTAACTGAAAAGGAAGAATGGTGCTTTAGGGTCTAGCCAGTTGAGTGAATCTCACCAGAAAACCCTTTCCAGAAAAGTTTGGAAAGCTAAAGGCTACTAACAGCACCTTTCAGCTCTCCTTTCTAGTCTCATTCCATTGTAGAAATTGGGCTTAGGTACACCACGGAAGATCACAGCATGCAGAGTTTTACATATGAGCATTTGCATTGTTTAGTATTTAAAATGCAAAGCCATATCCTAGGAAGAATGAGAGAAACTAAGATTTCTTGCTCTTATTTTAAAGGAGGAAAATCTGGCCTCTGAGTGAAGAAAATCCATCAGTTCTTCTGTCCTTGCAAGGCATAGTGAAATAAAAACAAAAGTCAAACAACTCACAGCAGCTTTAAAAAAATGAGAGAATTAATTTAAAATTTTTTTCAAGATAGCAGTTTCAAAATACCTATAAGGTTTCATTTCCATATTAGAACAAAAATTTTTAAAAATTCCCCTCATTCCTGGTTTTCAGTGGATTAAAATGTGTGGCAGAAAGAGACTGAAAGACTTATTTTCTTCCCACAAAAATGAAGTTGTGAAAAGGAGACTTGAATTTCACCTTTCAAAATTTTCATCAGAATTAGGACATTTCCCCTTTCATTTACGCACATATAATCTTTCAGCTGTTTGCCATAATGAAAAGAGCTGATGGAATGCTATGTGTTCCTGTTTTGGTTTGTTTGGTTTGGTTTTTTAAGCCAGATACACCACAGTGTAATAGGCTTAGTCTGGGAGCAGTGTGCAGACTGGATAGGCGCGATGTCGTGCATTAAGCTAAATCCACATTGACATTCCACTGTGCTCCTGCCCATATTACCTATTAAGTCTCTTTATGCACTTCTAAAGACCCCAGAGTGAGGTTCTTAGATTGGTCTGTGTAGCAAACATTGCAGAACAAGGTTTTAAGGGGTGAGAGAGAAGGGAAAGGTGAGAGTGCATTCCTCCCTTTCAGATATACCAGAGTTCTGGCGATAGTAATTCTACAATCGATTTTGGTCTTCTTTGGCCAAATTCAAACACTTTTAAAGAAAAAATTTAACTTAAGTGTAGTTTTTTTCCAATGACATTTGTGAATTGATAGCATAGAACATTTGCTTTGAAGAATTTTTTATGAAAAAAAAGTAATGATCATACCTGTAGTCTAAAAGTTAGCACATGGGGTCAAAACTGTACTGAATAATGGTCCTAATAAGAAGTCTGCTGTGGAGTTTTTCCTAGCAATGTGTTTACTATTCTTTAGAACAAGTCTCTGTGAACATGTATACACAAGGAATGAAATTGGCTCAAAACACATAAACTGTTTAGAAACAAATAGTTGCTTTAAAATTTTTGCATCGTTACCGCTAGTATTGCTCACAGAATTTCTACTTGTTTCAAAAAGCATAGTTTACACTTCTTGGACTCTGGTATACTCATTTATCTTTCACATCTGATCTCTCACGTTGCTTACATGAGACATAAATAACTCTTCAATTTACCTTTTACTAAAAGAATATTTACTCACTCTTAAAGAATGTGGTTTAGACCACATTGTGTTAGACCAAAAGGAGGAGGAAGATGACTAATAATAATAATAAATTATTGTTCCCCCCAAAGGTAAAATTTACATCAATGTTAAATAAAATTATCAAGTCTGCATTTGTATGTCGTATGCTTCCCCTTCATGTTGAGCTGTCTTTTTCTTTCTTGTGGAGCAGTTCCTGGATCAGTTTTAGTAGAAACATAAACACAGGATCACCATGGTATTTCTGGCAGTACTTCCAGACAAATTGGAGGAAGGAATCCACAGACACCATCATCATCATTGGCTGGGAAGTTTTCAGGGTAGTTCTGCAGGTGCAAATTCTTGGATAAGGAGTTAAGGATGCATCCATTTTTCTCTGGTGTCAAAGTTTAGGTAATATGGAATGGTGCTCTACTCAAATTGAAAGTCTTTCCCTTCCCCTTAAAAAGGTAGAACTCTCTTATTGTTTAAAATTATTAACAAAATCTGTCAAATTATCTCTAATGATACTAGTGATATGAAGAAAGTTGCTTCAACAACTTAAAAGAAGCTCAAGAATATTTTAGATGTCTTACATGAACATCTTGTGCATACCTCCTCTCTCTTTAAGCTTGGTCCCACGTAACTTGGTTTTAACACATCGGCAGGTATGTACTCATTAAATACAAGCACCCTTCAAATATAGCTTCCCTTACTCCACACTGTCATCTCAGACACAGAAATGTTGTGGTTTCCTCATTTTCAATTTCAGAAGAGAAAATTAAAATACATGCAAATTTCACAAGTAAATTCCAGGTCATGGAGGCTATCAAATGAAAGCCTAACATCTACGTGATCACTGATTTCCACTTCTTTGTTTTAAATAAAAGTTTTGAGAGGAAAAGCCATGACATCTGGTTTGAAATAAAACTTTATAACCCACCTATTCCCCTGACAGAGTAGCTGGCAATAACCTGAGATGATCATCTGTGAATGAACACTGTCATGTTCATTACTCTGGACATCACATCTGAGTTCTGTGACTGCATGGAACTGATACTTGTCAGACAGTTTTGCTTTTCTTTTTTTTTTGTTCTTTGATGGCACATAAAAACCACCCAGACAAGGACTGTGTTATGGCAGATGCTCTATATAATATATGATTATGCTTTCAATGTACCCCTAAGGATATTCTGGCCCTTGTCCACCCTTAGATACTTAGCCAGCCAGAACCAGACATGAAGTTCATCTTCATAGTAACAGCCTTCTCCCAAGCAGTGCAATTTATATATATGCTTGTCTATTGAGCAAAGATACATGAGAAATGGGGTGCAAAATTCATTAATTGAAGCATGGATTTAAACATGGAAAAAAAATGCAAATCTTCTTAACTTGTCCTCAGGGACAAAGTTAAAAAGAAAACAACCAACCGCACAATAAACTAGTAAAGTATCTTTGTCAAACATGATTCTCAACCTCTTAAAAATAACAGCAAGCATCTATGCTTATAGCTGTTATTTATACTTCATGCCAGTCGGATAATCTGGATGTACTCAGAGCTGTACATTTGTTTAAAGCAAATATACTGGAAATAAATGGACTCCAAAAAATGTAATGAGTTGAAAGATAGCTTGGGGAAACAAAAGGTGTTTAATTGTTACATATATCTACAATATTCTTTAAAATTTTGAGAATTATTGATCTTAAATACTTCTGTGTTCCTCATTGAGGAAAGGAATGCTGAAAAATAAACTGGAACATAAAGCATGGAATTTTTTTTATACAGAACTTGAAAATCTATAATCCAAATAACAAAACAAGAAAACTTGAACCTGTTTTTTTCTATTTAATGATGATATTAAACATTTCTGTTAAAGGGAAAAAATTCCCCTCATCTTGATGCCATCCAGATGTTGGTTAAATAAGATCTTATGTCTTGTTCCTACTTTGAATTTATTTAAATTTATTTTAAATTAAATGATTCTCAGTGATATTGGACACACAATCCATGAAAAATAACAGTGGGTTGCTACTTGCACGAAGTGCAAGAAATCTTTCCACCCTTTTTTATGTGACTTCTAGGCTGATGGAATATGAAATAGTTGATATAGGCAGGATACTATCTAGGAAAGATGTATGTGATTCCGTTCCAAACTGCATTATCATACAAACCTATGCGTCTAAAAGCGACACCTTTGTCCTCCTTACATTTGCTGTGATTTTTCTTTAATGCATTTAAACTGGGCAGATCTAAATAGTGAAACCGAAAATTGTTCAAAGGAAGAAACCATTTTAAGATGAAACATGTTAATAAAACACATGGATTAAGGAAGTACATAAAAAAGAGAGAAAAACACAATATGTTGGATTAGAAGTGGTGAAATAGTACAAAGAGTTTTTAAAGAAACATGTCAGCCTAATTAGATTCTGGGTGTGGCTTCAGTCTGTGTAGAGAATTTTATTGTACACTAACATTTGTGAATAATCTGAGAAAACTTTTGTGCATATGAATGTTTTCAGACAGCAGATTCCAAATCTGTAAGTCATGGTTTTGTCTCAAAATGTGTTCCAATAAACAGGGAACTAAAATTCACTGTGGGTGGAGCAGCTGTAGAGCTTGGCTCTACTAGTCAGGGAGCAAAACCAAAATCCTGTGGCAATGGAGAGAAAATATCTAGGGCCTCACTCAAAGGATGTCTATAGGTATATGATGAAGTTTTAAGTTCAAACAGACCAATAAACAGAACAATTTCTCATTAATTTTGATGACCTAATCTTTTTATAATAAAAAATGCAGGTTATTAATTAATTAATATTAAATGCAGAAAACATTGTTATTTACGGACCCTAAAGATAATTCAGTTCCAACCCCCATGCCATGGGCAGGGACACCTTTCACTAAACCAGGTTGCCTAGAGCCTTTTCCAACCTGTCCACAATTTCCAAATCCAAATCTACATGCAGCAATATGTGTTTTAGTGCCATATTGCTGTTTTTGCAAGTGACTAACCCTGACAAAATTGAACTTCAGAATAGGAGAAAATTCTTTGTTCAGATAGCAGTGTACATAAAACATCCCATAACAAATAAAAGGAAGTTTCAACACTACATGAGAAGAGCTCATATTTTTCACGTCTTTACCACTGGTCATTTTGTAAAAGTAAAGCTCACATTTTAAAATTCTGATTTGCTTCTTTAGGAAAGTAGAGACAATAAATACTTCATCCAAATAATGGAAAATAAACATGATGATAATTTAAAGTTCATGTTGCAGTGTTTACTTGTGTTGAGACTTTATTTGCTAAAACTTATCCTGTGAAGACTTTTTTTGAGACAGATTTATTAAGCCCTGAAAGCAAGGGTGGAACTGCAGAACAGCTGGAAACAGAGGGATCACAGCTTTTATAATGGTGGGGAATGTACCAGTGGAATATCTTGTAGGTAAAACCCATTGGGAACCACACGGTGTTTTCCTGCTACACAAGTAAGACAAAAATTGCACTGTGGCAACTATCCAGCAGGTAGTTTGGCAGGTGGTGGGATGCACACTGCAGTTTGTCTAAGGTGCAAGAGTTGTTTTTTTATTTGAAAATAGGAATAGGGCTGTGTCCTTGGGGTCTTGAGACAAGGAAATTTCCCAGGATTGTAAAAGTTTGCTTTGAATGTTTATCTGTCGTATCCATGTGCATTTTTTTTTCTTTCCTGATGAATCTTGCAAACAGTAATTTGTCTTTGAAAGACACTGGGATTCCTGACAGACTTGATCGCTGCTGGAACAGCCTCTCCTACAATGTTTAGCTCCCTGCCTCTTCTTTTTGTGGTTTATTCCATCTGTCCAAACACTACCCCACCTCAGACATTGTTGTATTGACTCTGGCTGTTGTTGATGTTACCTCCTACACAAGGCAACACTTGCTATAGCCCCAGATAATTTTAGAATGACAGAAAGGGATTTTTAGCCATTATCTACAGAATTTCAAAAGTTTCTTTTTCTGATTGCACAAAAATGTGCAAAAAGCCAAAGAAAAGTTTAACAGGCAATTTACCTTAAACATAAACAAAAGTGTTCCTTTACATAGTACAACTTCAAGGAGAGGGCCTATGTTGATATGCTTAATATACATCTCTGCAGAAGACAAAGACACTTTATAGACTACAGGAGAATGTTTCATACAAGATTAACTGATCTTGTTTGATTAATAAATAGGTCTCTTTGTAAAGAGAAATCTTTTAATATATAACTATGAAAGCTTTGTGGTTTGCCTAGATTAACTGAGATTTCTGAGTTTCCTGTCGGATGGGAATAGGGAGGTACAGCTGGAGTCTTACCTTGGGTTGAATCCAAGCTAATTCTGACAGGAAGCTGGGATAAGGGTTTTTGATCTACTGCCACAGACCCTAGCTTCATTTTGGAATTCACTGTAGCACACGAAAGGCCAAGGTCAGTTGAGCTTGTGCGATTGCCATGCCACACGCTCAAGCTTTGCACCATGTCAGTTCAATTAACTATTCAGTTCTATATAAAACAAAAACTTCTGTCTTACGTATTTTAGAGCCATATTGTTTAATTTTTTTTTTCCACACAGCTTTCAGAATTAATCAATAGGTTTTAAAATATTAGTACCTGACTTACAGAAGGAAAATTAAGTCATATTTCTGAGTATCAGCATTGCATGTGCACAGCTGAGATCAGAATTTGACTTACACCACATTAAAATATTTTTGGGATTGCCCCTGGAAGGTATCTCTGTCTCTCTCTCTTTTGTCTAACCCCAAACTGACAAAGCATTTTTTTAAACTATTGGCTGGTGGTGGGCAAGAGGGAAGATGCCTATTTTATATTTGGGTAAAATCACAGAATCACACAGAATCACAGAATCACCACGTTGGAAGAGACCTTCAAGATCACTGAGTCCAACCCATGCCCTAACACCACCTCAACTAAACCATGGCACTGAGTGCCACATCCAATCTTTTTTTAAACACATCCAGGGATGGTGGCTCCACCATCTCCCCAGGCAGATGATTCAAGAACTTTATCATCTTTCAGTAAAAAACTTTTTCTTAATATCCAACCTAAATTTCCCTTGGCACAGCTTAAGACTGTGTCCTCTTGTTCTGTCAGTTGCTGCCTGGAGAAAGAGATCAACCCCCACCTGAATACAACCACCTTTCAGGAAGTTGTRGAGAGTGATAAGGTCACCTCTGAGTCTCCTTTTCTCCAGGCTAAACAACCCCAGTTCCCTCAGACGTTCCTCATAGGGCTTGTGTTCCAAGCCCCTCACCAGCCTTGTCGCCCTCCTTCGGACACACTCACGTGTCTCAACATCCTTCCTGAACTGAGGGGCCCAGAACTGGACACAGGACTCAAGGTGCAGCCTCACCAGTGCCGAGTATAGGGGAAGAATGACTTCCCTGGTCCTGCTGGCCACACTATTCCTGATACAGGCCAGGATGCCGTTGGCCTTCTTGGCCACTAGGGCACACACTGGCTCATGTTCAGTTGGCTGTCGACTGTACCCCCAGGTCCCCTTCTTCCTAGGCACTGTCCAGCCACACTGTCCCCAGATTATAGCGTTGCAGGGGTTATTGTTGCCAAAATGGTGGACTCAGCACTTGGACTTGTTAAACTTCATCTTATTGGACTCTGCCCATCTATCCAACCATTCCAGGTCTCTGCAGAGCCCTCCTACCTTCCAACCAATTGACACATGTTCCTAGCTTAGTGTCATCTGCAAATTTACTAATAGTAGACTCAATACCTTCATCCATGTCGTCAATAAAAATATTAAACAAAACTGGCCCCAGCACAGATCCCTAAGGGACACCACTGGCGACTGGCCGCCAACCGTTCACCATCACTCTCTGGGCCTGGCCATACAGCCAGTTCTTAACCCAGCAAAGAGCCCACCTGTCCAGGCCATGGGCTGCCAGCTTTTCCAGGAGTTTACTGAGGGAGACAGTGTCAAAGGCTTTGCTGAAGTCCAAATAGACAACATCCACAGCCTTTCCCGCATCCACCAGGCGGGTCACCTGGTCATAAAAGGAGATCAGGTTGGCCTAACATGACCTACCCCTCCTAAACCCATGCTGGCTGGCTCGGATCCCCCAGCCATCCTGTAGGTGCTGTGTGATGGCACTCAATATAAACTGCTCCATTACCTTGCCAGGTACTGAGGTCAGACTGACTGGCCTATAATTTCCAGGATCCTCCTTCCTACCTTTCTTGTGAATGGGCATCATATTGGCCAGCTTCCAGTCATCTGGAACCTCACCAGTGAGCCAGGACTGTTGATAAACAATGGAGAGCGGCCTCGCAAGCTCATGTGCCAGCTCCCTCATCACCCTGGGATGGATCCCATCTGGTCCTATAGATTTATGAACATCCAAGCAGCTCAGCAGTTCTCTGGCTGCTTCCTCCTGGACAACAGGGGGACCATCCTGCTGCCTGACACCATCTACCAGCCCAGGAGAACAGTTGTACTGAGGACAAACCATCTTTCCTATAAATACTGAGGCAAAGAAGGCATTAAACACCTCTGCCTTCTCCCCATCTGTGGTCACTAAATTCCCTTCTGCATCCAGTAGAGAACTGAGGTAGTTCTTACCCTTCCTTTTGCCATTAATATATTTGTAAAAGCATTTTTTATTATCCTTCACAAAAGTTGCCAAATTAAGTTCTAACAGAGCTTTGGCTTCTCTAATTATTTTCCTACATGCCCTAACAACCCTCTTGCATATTTCCTGAGATACCTGACCCTCCTTCCAAAGATGATACATTCTCTTGTTATTCCTTAATTCCTTCAAAAGCTCCTTGCCGATCCAGGCTGGACATTTTCCTTGTCGGCTCATCTTTCGGCATACAGAGACAGTCTGTTCCTGTGCCCTCAAGATCTCTGTTTTGAAGCATGCCCAGCCTTCCTGGACTCCTTTGTTTTTAAGGGCTGCTTCCCTTAAAAGGAACCCTGAATAAGTGTCCTGAATAAGCCAAAGTCTGCCCTCCGGAAGGCTAGTGTGAAAGTTTTATTGATGCCCCCCTTATTTCACCCAATATTGAAAACGCTATAATTTCATGATCACTTCTACCCCAGATACCTAACCCATCCCTAAAACATTGCCAGCTGAAATCCACCAACTGATGACCCTGTAAAAGTGGTGCCAAGCACTCTGGCTCATTGTATGGCAGCCAGTCCATTGGTGAAGGCCAGATTATGGGGTGATTTCGTTAGCTCTTTGAGGAAAGTAGGGAATTGCCCAATTTATTGTACATACCAAGCTTGTTACTCATGTCAAATGAAATTCTATAATCACCATATAATTTTTAAGGTAACCTATGAAATTCAAATATGTGAGGTGTTAATTAAATTCACCTAATAGAAAAGATCCACATGCAGTAAGAAATTGGTCTTATATATGATAGACACTGAGATATACGAAACATTTTGTCCAAAAGGTTTAAATTACAAAAACAGAGAGATTTTTTTCGTTTCCCAGAGCAAAAACAGGCTTCCATGGCCAGAAAAACCTGCAAAGAAATGCTGACAGAAAAGTGTTCTATTTTATCCTAATCTATTTATGTTTTCTGATGATTGTTGACTAGTCAGACAAGTCAAATACTTCTGAGATGCATAAAAAAGTGCAGTCAAGTTCACTTTTATTTACACTACTATTTCAGGCAAGCAGGCCTCCATGCACAAATGAACTTATCCTGAACAGCAGAATTAAAGCCCTGTATGAGATAACTAGAAATTCAGTATAAATTTAAAGAACTGCCAAAGCCAGGAATACAACTTTCTTAAAGTAACCATCAGATCCTGATGAAGACAGCTGTGCTTTCTGAGTCTCACTCTAAATATGAAATTTGATTCTTTCTCTCTATCATTTCTTCCCCTGGGATTTGTCTTGACCCGTCATCTGCAGTTAGAGACTTTAGCTCCAGAGAGGCATAACCTTCTATCCCTCCTTACAAAACACATGGAGAAAGGTACAAAATACTTGGTCCAGTTCTGCTTCAGTACAACTCTACGCATATAGGCTTTGTTCTAAGAAAAAGCATTAACTCTGAAACAGAGCAGGGTCATCAACAAAGGCACTGGGACCAAAGACAGAGTAGTTCTGAATGATATTCAGCAGAGCCAGCAGCGGGTATATTACTGAGAGACAGACGTTTGTGAGAGCCATCTGTTTCCAGCTGCTGACTGCCGCTGTCTTGCTTTTTGGGAGTATTTTCTGTTTCCCACAAACACTGAGAGAGAAAAGTGTTGTGTGCCAAACCACTCTGGGGAGACTGTTGAATTGAGCCAATATGCTTTGGGACGAGGGAGAATACTGTCCTTCCCTCCCGCTGAAGTTGTTCCTCCTTGAATGAATAGACTGGAGCTTCCCAGTCTGTGCTCCCCCTCACTCTGCACAACCCACGAGCACAAATGTGATCCAGGTCAAGATGCAAGCACATGCCAACATTTATGCACTGTCAAATTATCTACAGTGCCTTGATAAGGAGCTTAGGCTACTTGTGTGCTTTTGTCCCAGCTTGGATCTGGATGTGCATGACCAGATGGTCCCTGATACAGTTTAAAATATTAGCCTAACCAAATCCAAATCTCCTGGACACACTTGCCTTGGATCAGTGATCTGTGCCCTGTGACCATGACGTGTGACACAAATTATTCGTCTAATCAAAGACTGGTACCTGTAATCTCTAGGTCCCAAAGAAAGTATGCTCATAATGATGTTAGGAATAGAAGTTAGGATGTTGACTTCAGGGGATAGGGAAGGCAAGGCAAGATGGAAGTATTGTTGTCCAGTTAAAGTACCAACATATAAAATATTTGCATAAGCAATATTCATAGATATTTCTCTACTGCACACAAAGAAAATAGTTAAAGTGTGTGCAAAATCTGCTTTTGAAGGGGAAAGACAAGGTTTGTTGTTATCTTGGCAATTGTCCACCCAAAGATATATTGTTTGACACAGTTTACAAGGGATGCAGTTTGTGAGCAGTTTATTAGTTTGTTGTCTGCTTGGGGGTTTTGTGTTTTGTGACAGAGATCCTGAAGTTCAGAACTTGAATGAAGCCCTCTGGCATCACTACTGCTTTGTCATTAATTTCAAAGCTCTTCAGACAGCAGCACTACTCAATGGGAAAGGCTCAAACAACCAAAACACCGGCATCCTGAGAGCAGGAAACACAGTCAGTTCCCACTTTTTCAAAGTTGATAGTCATGAGTAGCAGTGAGAGATTCTGGAGAATAAAGAGACAGCAAAAGGGACTAGACGCTGGTGTCAAGCATGTATGAAAATCTTGTGAGCAACATTTGCATGTTTTGCCTCATTAACAGAGCATATGGAATAGAGGTCTGAAAATGAAATAGGATTGAAAGAAGTCTGGTGAATGAGATGGCCAGAAGGATTTGCAGACATCTCTTGAGTGAGATGAGCAGAAGGTTATGTTACCTGAACAATCACACTGACATATGTAGGCATAGGATGACCAGGGCACAAAAGTCACAATGGGGAACTGAGTGGCAGAAAGGATTTGGTAATATTAATGGATATAGAAAGGAAATGGAAGATGTAGAAGTGAAGCAGACAAAGAGGGCATCTACTGCCATAGGAAAGAAGGCAGAGCTGTGATAGGAAGATAGTAAAGACAGGACCCCAAGGGGAGAGAGGCTGATGTTTAGGACATCTTGAACAAGAACAAGAGAAAGCATAATCTACATCTAGAAGGGAGAAGCAGAAGACAGAAAGGATGCGAAATTTATGCCAAAGCTAGGAAGTTTGTTCACTTTATGGGAGAGATCTCCTTTTAAAAAAAAATGTCAAAATTGCTTTTGATGAAGGCATATTTATAAAGAAATAGATAATGTCCTAGATACTTCAGGACTTAAAACTAAACCACACAAAATTGACAGTCGGTGTAGGTTCAGTCTTCATGGAACATAAGTCACAAGATATTCTTAAAAAATACAAAAATGTAAAAAATGACATTTATGTCATGAGTCTCATCTGGGGATATTAACAGATAACAGGGAAAACTAAACTAATTGGCTCAAAGTTGAGCAAAAACAAAGCTTGATATTGGAATTTGCTTTACTTCCCCTGGGCTGGAAATCAGTGTCCTTCTCAACTATTGCTAGCGAAATACTATTGAGAATTATGCAATTACAGATAACATTAATTTTGCAGAAGCAAATGATAATAGTAATGTTTGTTAAGGAAATAATAAATATCTTCATCAGTTATACATCAGGGAAGAAATGAAGCTATTTGAGATTTGCTGGAAAGTAGTGAAGACACTGTACAGAAACAGTATGTACAAAGAAATTTTGGGTGGGACCCTAGAAAGACAACTGAGTTGAAATGGAACAAAAACCACAGAAGTAATTAAAAGCAAAAACAACCAAAAAACCAAAATCTCCTCCAATTACAAAAGTACCTAAGCTTCAATAATAAATATTTAAATATTTGACATTCAGTATTTAGAATAATTTTGTATAAATAATTTAACATTCAACGGGGTGGGTTTTTTGTTTTTTTAATTAAGCCTTGGTAAACTGTGAGAATAATGAAATTGTCTAGAATATAGAAGTCAGGGAACTCTACAGGATTCATCACAGTTTGTGCACCAGTGACTTGAAAAAAAAAAGAGAAACCCACCAAATTCCTCTATTTGAAGTTGTATTCAAATCACAGGAAAACTTTGCTAGGGAAGAGTTTTTGACACAACTGGTTTGAAAGCTAATGAAGAAAGAACATAGGTGTAAGAGAGAATTCTATCAAATGAGACAAGGGGGTGCAAACTGCTCATGAAAGAAATCTTTCTAGGGAAATAAAAAGTTTAAGGAAAGGAAATTGTGAAAAATCAAGTTGAATGGGCCCTTTGAAAGCCTAAAAACTTTCAGAGGAAACATTTGGAGATGAACAAATTTGCATTTATTAGTAAACTCCAACATGAGTTTTATAAAGAATAATCTTGAAAAGAGAAAATTATGCATAAACTGACAAAGAACATATAATGTCATAGATGTTAGCAGCCTTCTAACCATTAGAGCATTGAGATGCTGAAACATCCTCCCCATAAGACAAGAGTAAAATCCAATTGAGAAGCGAGTAGTAGGTGTTATAGAATATTGCACTTGAACCTGCTTTAATTGTGATTCCTAAATATCTAACTTCCTTTATAAGAATTAGAGTAGCTCTAAGAGGGAAAAAAAGACAACTAACAGACCTGAATCAGAGAACTTCTGTAAGATACAGTTGTAAACCTATTTTGGAAGAGAGAAAAACTGAACCAAGCATCATATTTGTGAGACAGAGAATTGTCTCCATTAAAATATTAATTACAGATACTTTCACTGAAGAGTAAAATAAGGAGAGAGAGAGAAGGGAAGATGCATGTAAGAATACCATGTGTACCCACCCCATTTTTTTCCTTAGGCTTAGTGTAGACTTCAATGAGTATTTGTCCTCAGAGCAAGCATGTTGGGCTTTGATTTGGGACTAGAATCGAGACAGACTGTAACTGCACAGCATTTCTCATGTCTCATTCTGGACAGAATTTCCATCAGATAGGGAAAAACTGGTTTCTCAAACATAGATCAGATATRGACCTTGATATCAAATTTTCATCCTCTCAGCTGCAGGCTAGCCACGAAGAAATGCAAAATATGAGTCAGGATTATATACTAAATCCTTCCATAGATCTAGTTTGCAGTTTAACGAGTTTGCCTTAATAGGTAAAGATGTATAAGTTCATTAAGCATTGAGCTGGCTCTGATTTCGCTTGCATTTAGATGTTTTTTCTCTTTAAAATAAAAAAAATGTCTGATTTCCTTCACGAAATCCACTTTGTATTCTGGAATGATAGGAAAGAAATTCAAAGGAGGACTGCAAACTATTGGCCCAATTGATTGGTGAAATGATAACACAACCTGACACAAACAAGTAGACAAGTTCTGGGAAGTGTGTTAGCTTTCCTGTGAGAGACTCATGGAGGTAAGAACTGAAAGGCTGACTCTGCCAAGAAAAGCTAGAAAGAAAGGGATTTCTTCCAAGTCAGGGAAGGATGGTTCAGGCTAGGAAGGCTATTGCATTGCATTGTACTACATACAGTCCTGGCAGATGATTTGAAAAAAGCTTAGGGCCCCAATCCAGAAAAGCACTTAAACATGTGGATACCCCCTTTGCAACAGTTGACTAGACACCTACTTAAAGTTATGAGTTAATAACGCAATTGTTTTTCCCAAGGATAATGATCTGAAATTTTTTCTCAGAACTAGGCTAAAGACAAAAGCCCTGAAAAATGAAGGAAGAATCTTTCCTTATTGCTGTGGCTGAACAACACACATTCTTACCTTTATTTGTGGTAGCATTTTAAACCTTAAAATGTTTTTGTATAATTGATTCTTGTTCATAGCAGAGGAGAACACCTCAATGACTATACTCATTATTAAAACCCTTTCTTACACTGTGAAAGGAGACAAAAGTTTTGTAAAAAAAATACATCAATCCCCTTGACATATAATGTCAGGGACATTTTTATGGTAGTAAACAAAATCACTGGCTACCAAATGTGACACCACTTTCATCAGATACAGTAGGAGAAATCAAAACAAATTTAAATGAAAGCTCCAAGTATTGTTTCAACGGAAAATAAATGGAGGAAAAGCCCACAGGAGTCCACAGTGTATAAAATAACAAATACTTCAGAAGCGTTGACAGCAGGGCCGAACTGCTAAGGTGATGAATGCTCAGGAAGCTATACAACATAAACAAATGCATGTTTTATGTGCACAAGTGAGACCATACTTTGAGAACAACATCATGTCATTCCAACCTCTGGCTGCCTGTGTCTAGTATTGTCTCAGTCTTGGTAAACTAGGTGATTACATTCAGTCCCAAAGACACTAAGACCTCAAAGAAAAATGCAAGTGGTCTGCATTAAAACCCTGGTCAGCAATATTTCTTGAGTGTTCTTAAGCCAATCGGTGAGAATGCAAGCCCAATTCAGTAATTACTGGCCCCATTCAGAAATTTATTGCTGTGTGGTAAAGATACTTAACTGAGAGTCTACATTAGAAATATGTAATCAGGAATTCCAGAAAAAGTGTAATTTGACTGACTGGGGTAACATGTAATACATCTCTTTTTACAATGTGATCCTATCATAGGTCAAGAAATTTAAAAAAAAAAATTAAAAAAAAGAACCCGGGAAGAAGAATATTTTCTTCTTAGTCTGTTGAACAATGAACACATTTATTTATATTACTGATCCTAGGAAGCATTCCAAATTCCCAATATCCTGTATTCATACTGAGGCAAGATATTGGCATGTCACCCACCATTCTGCTCCATATTCAAGTCTCTTTTATAGAAAGGAGGCCTGGACATGTGAGCTCACAGGGATCCCTGGCAGATGTCTGAACTGGAAGACCAGGAGACAGAACTATGGTTTTCACTGCAGTGAATCCCAGCAGGTAAGTCTAGACAATGAATTTATTTTTTTCAATTGCACATTGTTTTATAAAGCAGGAGTAATTTGATCACTCCAGTAGTTCTTCATTTCTGAGCCCTCAATCTCACTGGAAACCAAACTGGGGCAGAGGAAGAAGATCTCAGTTGACATATAGTTGGTTGCATTTTCCTGAAAGGAGACATAAAATAATCAAAAAGAGACATTCTGCCAAAATAATTACTTCTCAAATGTCTGAAAAAAAATGAATATGCTCTCAAGGCACATCATGCTTACCCAGAATTTTACAACATGGCAGTATGTGTTTACAAATAATTAGCACACTATTTGGGGACCTAAGGCCTCCATTTAATCTTCTTGTTGTCCCAGTTTGAGGTTTCCAGGACTGCTGTAAGTAAAATTATTGAATCACACATATCTTCATTCCCATGTAGATGTAGGACATTTTTTCAAAGGCTACGGTCTTCTCTGCCTATATCTCTGTTTTACTTAGATATTTGTTTGATTTTTTTTAATGTGATGACCTCTTAACCAGCAATGTCCTAGAAGTTGATTTCCATAAAACTACATTTGTCAAAGTCAAATAATTTAAAAACTACATTCCTGTGCTGTCATGGATTCATCTTGATTTCCCATGTGGATGTTTGGGGTTTTTTTTTTTTTTGTTGTTGTTGTTGTTTTTTTTTCTTTTTCTTATAATTCAGTTCTTCATTGTCAAAGTTTGCCATACTTCATAAGAAGATCAAAGCCTTATTCAATTTAACCTGAGGTTATTTCAGCACAGTGAAGAAGCCCAGCCTATTCTGAAAGATGCTGAACATCTGTACATGTGGCAACTTAATTTTAAGTTCTTATTCCCCAAGATGGAGTCTGTAATCCTCACAGGATGTGGAGGCACCAATGAGAATTTAGTTTACAGCATGCTCTTGCTGGGAATCATATTAACCAATATGATGTTCTACCCATATACACACCATTTGGGGTTAGAAGGAGCCATCTGAGATGGAGATTTAAAACAGCACACACACACACCTCCTTTGATCCTAGAATTATTTTCTTCCAAACATGTTAGTCTTCACCAAATGCTTCAATGAAATAGTTGGAAAGTGTTTGCAATATTGGCAGAAATTTTTTCCTTAGCTTCACTTTTGGAAACAACTGAGCCTTTTTCAGCAATACCCTTAAAGAATTACAAAGGGAAAAAAATACAAAAAACTGAACACACCATAAATCCTGAATCATAAGCAAAGGACAAGCATGGAAAATTTAAATCCAGCAATTAGTTTAACCAGGTTATAAATATCTGCAAGCTGAAGCTTTTCATGTTTCCATTGAGTTAGACAGTCTTAATTTAGACATTGCTACTTGCTGTGCCTATAACACAATACCCCACCCCCATCCTTCCAAAAATGAAAAGGTCGCAGTTACTGGATAACTTAGTTGATGGTTTCTATTTAAACTCTTTCAGACTCTTCATGAAGCTAATGTAGAAATAAGACTCAGTGTCTGAGTATTGTTCTAATCTGTCTGAGTATTGTTCTAATCTAATGAACACATGAAGTAAAATAATCAGACACTGGCAAGTACGGGCAGTTTAGACAGTTCACTTTTGAACTACTGTGCGAATAAGTCTTTCAAAGTTTAACTTGATTTAAACAATCCAGTGGTTTCTGTTGCTATTCTTGTCCATCTTCTATGTTCAGTTCTCTATTTCTTAAAATTCTTTCCAGAATTTTCAGTACTTGTTTTTCATTTACTGTTCTTACACAAAGACCTGCCAGCTCCTGTCCTGTGATTTGAAAATTTGTGCCAAACATAATGATTGTTTCATACATTTCCTGAAGTAAAAGCTGGGAGGACAGTCTTGATACTATAATAATCATAACAAAAAGTAACCCTCTATCCCCCCAAAAATATCTTGCTACCTGATATCTGAGATTCCTTAGGTTTCTGTATCCTCCTAATTTTCCTTCAATGGTGAAATCATTGCCAAGGATTGAGCTATGTTCACGTATCAGAGCTGAACACGGGCTAAAATCTTTCCTAATTTTTAACTATCTAATCTCATCAAAGTCAATAGGTTTATACCAACATGAAACAAAGCAGTATTTATTCACTTGCCTCTATTGTCTATCAGCCTGCTTATAACAGCAATTGTTCTTTTGATGACTTCTGCATGCCTTGCCTGTTGTATCTTGTAATCTTGYTTATTATCTCTCTCAGCATGTCTTGCAGTTTACTACAAAAGTAGAGGGAAAGGTTAAATAGGAAGTGTTGTATAAATATCCACCACCATCCAAGCATGCTTGAGTTCAGCAGACACTGTTTCTCCCTTGCTGTGCTGGATATAGATTTTGGCAGCCTTTAAAACTTGTAAGAGAAATGTTGCAAGACTAAGAAAACATTAAATTAAATGGTTCATCAATGCCATTTTAATATATGTATTTTTAAATATGTAGTGTAATCCTCTCTTGCTCATTTGTATTATTACTAAGCCAAGGAAAATAATGATGGAATTTAAAAACATCTATTTTCTTTATTTAGGTTATAAATCTCATTCATATTCCATTAGCATATGCTAGTTACCGCTAGCTACTGCTAGTGTCTTCTCTGGATCATGCTGGCAGAATATAAGATAAAAGACTTTCAGAGATTAGAGTTTTCCTGAGATGATCAAAGCACTGCAAAATTTGCTGTTTCACTGTAGCATCTGCAGCTGGCTCATCAATTTCTAAAGCATCTCATGCTGGCTGAGAAGAGTAAAAAAAAGGCTATTCAAAGATGAGCTGGAAGATACTCCCCTGCCAGGAAAAGCAATAACTGAGCCTCTGAGTGAGGTGGAATATCTGGGTACTTCCAAAATCATAAAAAATGTTCCCTCAGCTAGCCTAAGTGTGCTATTTCAGACTTTTGGAGCACTGGCTGATCTTCCTCAAATCTAAGATTTCATTCCACACGACAGTACAGTACTTCATGCTCAGCAGTAAAGAAAAAGCATGTGTTTTTTCTTATCAGGCCAAATAAATTTGGACACATTCAATTTGTTCCATGTACCTCTACAATTTATTTTCCTCCTTTATTTACAGAGAAAGAGCAGAGTGTACTTAAACAAAAATTTATATATGCACATCCAGATATACATGTATATACAAATAGAACATATGTACGGAAACATAAAATATACACATGCACAAAGACACACATATCTAGCTAAAGAAAGAGGGAAAGACATGCAAACACATGTACACATATCAGGATCTGCACCTTTGGAGAAAACGGATAAATGTGCAGAATGTTACACTTAATTAATAATTAACTTGATACAATGGTATAATCCTGGGGTTTCTATCAGGGTGTTTGGTTTAAGTGAGAATTGAAAGTAAATTACGATACAGACAGCCACAATGAATAGCATGTCCTAGTATTACTCTGAGAGTAAGTCACTATGACCCAGGCTGTTAGAAACTGGCCATAAGTAACAGCATCTCAACTTCCATTTTTTTCCCATGGGCACTTAAACTCGCAGAACAGTTGCAACAGGGGGACGGCACAAGCCAGTTGGACATTGTTGAATGGGAAGCAGACTTTAGCCATTTTGTTTCCCCATATCTGGGACCAAAATTTCACATTTCAGCCTGTAATTATTAATACCTTTCTACATATGCATGTTTATCAAATACAGTTGTATTTTACAGACAGGTTGTAGCCAGGGTGGGAAAAGCTAGGACAGTGTCTGTATGACCCAGTATAAGAAATTACTCTGAGCTACATTTTGCTCTCAGGAGTGGTCTGACATCTCTAATTACTGCAAGTTTTTGTTTTCCTCCTTTTGGTGGAACCCCCTACAATGTCATGAAGCACAATTCTACTCTTCAGTAATTGAATTTGGCTGATCAGCTACATCAGCCTGTATGAAGAAATCTCTAATGAGGAATGGCTCAAGACAGTCTGCTGAGTAAGCCTCCCATGATCAAGTGGTTTTGTTTCCTGTATTTTCAAATGTTATGTATCCATGTGTTACCATGTTTTATGTGAACTTAATCAGAGAGAAAAAACCCACAAGTTTTCTGATTCCCTTAACTTACAAATGTTAAGCCTGTCACCATTTGCTGTGTGTGATTATGCAAAAACAGCCTGTTTCTTATTTATTTTACTTTTTATGGGCTGGGAATCTCCCTCAGATTCACTGACATGCTGAATGAATCACCAGACCTTTTTTTATTTTAATAATAGGTCTTTTCTAAAAGTTGAACTGGGTAAGCTGAATACTCTTAAACACTGTCCAGCAGTTTAAGAATGGAACTGAAGGCTGTAAGAAGAAACTGTAACAGGATATATTTTGTTTTAAAGGCTTGGCACAACATATCCCAAATACATTCCAAAATGAAGTCTGAAATACCAAAAAAAGTCACAATAAAGAAAACTCAAATCTCCAACCTTTTCTTTGGTGCTGTGGGGTCATGTATCCAGAGGCTCACCTCATGTCTCCTCTACTTTTAACCCTTTATGTGTCTTTCTCTTGGCACAGCAAGAAACGATTTATATGAGTCAAAACATGATGATTAATGGAACAGCATGACATATAGCATAAGTTCATGGGGCCAAGCAGACCTTTGTTGTAAGTGTGTGTCTTACAGTGCTTCCCAGGGTATGCAAAATGTTCATTAATGAGGGGAAAAGGAATGAGACACTTGCTTTTCTCATTATTGTTGGCTTCAGGGCCGTTATTAAGCATAATTGTCTGTCAGCATGCTGAGGTGACCTGGGTATAGATTAATGTTCCTTTTGTTGTGCAAGGTTATGAGAAAGTTGAGGATATGGTCTGTTTGAGGGCAAGTCTTCAAGTTGCCCAGCACACAGAAAATTCTGTGCAAATTCTTCTGGCCTTAGAAAGCAGCTAAGGTTCAGTTGAAAGAGTTCCTCCTCTACAGACCACAGAATGCATCATTAAGTCAGTTTGTGAAAAAAAATAAAAATTTTTGTATAAGAGATTTTGTCTGAGTTTTCTCTTTCTTACCAACGCTGCCTTTTATAAAGAAAAGACTTCTCCCCTAGAATGATTATTAGAATACACAGCTATCATGCAACTGAGGGGAATGAATACACTGTGCATTGCACCAGGAGGTACTGGTTCATTATGATTACAGTAAGAAAGGCACTCAGCAAAGGGTATTTTAAATCAGCATTCATTAGAGCTAGCATTATAAAGAGAAGGTGGTATAGATAACCTTGCTTCCCTTCAGGTGCTGGAAACCCTGAGCTATGCAGTGCTAAACAGGCCTCTAATCAGGATGAGGAACACTGGGCAGAGCTCATCCATGGTAGAGTTGCCCCAGTTTGGTCATTTGAGCTATTTTTTAAAAGTAAACAACTCTACTCATCATTTCTACTGTCAAACAAAGAAGATATGCACATGTGAACTCACGCTGTGAGATAAAGGCAAGGCCATGCAGGCAGTGTAATCGCTGGCACTGAGTGGGAGCTGTCTGCAGGCTTCTCTTTTATAATTACTGTGTGAGTTTACTTCACAGTCAAGGGATGTGAGCAGCACAAGATGGGTCTGAAGGCCATGCTGTGTGTGTCACACAGCACTGCAAGCTCTGCATGGGCCTGCACTGCTCAGGTTAGTTGTGATGTGGGTCACTGCCTCCCCAGCTACAGTGGTCCGCTGGTCAGCATCATTACATGTAGTTATGAAGGTACACTTACATATGCTTCAGGAAAACATTCACTATACAAAATCATGCATATTGAAAAGTTGAGGTATAATACAAACATCCTTTTGTTTTCTAGGAGGGTTTTTTTCCCCAGTTACTCACAGGTCAAAGACAGATGAAATGTCAGGGTAAGCTTAACAGTTTACTGCTGCTGGAAAAGGTGATCCTGCTGCTCCTTGCTTCATTCCAGGTTGCTGCATATTCATTTTCTTGCTCATGGACCTTTCACTAGTAACTTGGATGAACCACTTCAGCTTACTAACCAGGCAGAAAACTATACACTCCATGTGTCTCCCACCCCTCCTGATTAGTTTTTTTAGCAAATTAATGAATTGAACTGGCTGAAGAGAGAGTACACATTAATAAAAGAGCTGACATAAATAGATCATGGGGAAATTTACTGCTGAAACAGGGAAAAGAGAGTGTGGGTGTGGGGTTGGGGTTTTTTTTTGGCAGCATGCTAGTAGATCAGCTAACCTCACCTTGCCTATCTGCATTGTAAGCTATCTTCTTATCCACACACACCAYCACCCCCCATATTGTGTTACAGATGTGAGACATAAAGATGAACAAATTTTAATTATATCAGTGTTGCAGCTTACAATACGAAGAATGTAGTATAAGATGCCTATTACAGTTTTTTTTATAACTACGTATATTTGTTTATGTACACTTGCTGTAATAACAGCACAGTGATATTGTCATTAGGAGTGCCTACTAAAACCTTTTATGCAGATKTTAAGCAAGATATTAGCAGAATTTTTAAAAACAACTGAACAGGATAGTAATACCTTTTCTGCACACTGTAAAAAAAAAAACTTTGACAGGATGCTAGTTTTCTAAAAGTATACAATTAGATGTTAACCTCCATTTTTATATAAGAAAAGCCCTTTGTATCAATTATTCAAGTCCCAATTGCCATACTTTTCCTTCGCTTTTTCAAATTATTCAGATTTTTAATTTCCTTATCAGTTCCCAGTTTTAGTGAAAACGATGATCCAGTTAAGAAACAGTTAAGAATTTCTTTGTATAGACAGTTCAGAGTCCAATAACTTTCCTATTGATTTCAGCAAGATGTTTGGTCTGCTAGCTTTACAGGAGCAGCATGCATTTGTCATCCCTGATTACCACTTCTTTTTTCCCAGGTTAGTAAACAGCGTTTTATTAAAATGTTGCTCATTTCCCCTGTTATTGTAATATTCCAGAGAAGCTCATAAAAGCACAGAGCAGTTCTTACTAGGCGAGTACAGCAGCTTAATCCATTGACCCTTTGTGGTAGAAGCAAGGAAAAAAAATCTAGTTTTGAGTCAGAGCCTGAATTATATTTTAACTAACACTGGGAATAAAGGTAACAGTGAAACCCCTACATGTGTTGTTAATTCAGGGGTTATGGAACATACATGTGATATCAGGTGTGCTTTGAATGATACAGAGCACCACAGGAGGTACTTAGGTGTGACAGCACCACTTATTATTTTAGTTTTATAATCTGACTATCCATCTCATGTCATTCTACCCCTCACTTGTCAACCCACACTGCTGGCTGCCACCTCCAGTCCCTGGCAGCTGTGAGACATCATATATTTATGCCTCTTAACCACTCAGTGATCTGGCACATCAGACGTGGCCAGTATGTGAATTCTTTGATATAATGGCCAGCTGTGCTTGATGAATGGGGTCATGGAGAAGAGAAGAAGCAGCAGTACTGCTGCCAACATGCATTTCCCTTTGTGGAGGTCCCGCATTCAAAGAAGTGCTTAGTAGGTGGTACACAGCTGCAGTTCAATGTCGTAACATCCACAGTCCAACGCGATAGCATCTTTCCTGTTGCCTAACCCCAGGTGCCAGAGGCATCACTCTCACCATATATGAAGAGTAGCAGTGGGTCTTGCCTATGGGAGAGAAAGAAACATGAGAGGTCTCCCTTCCAGGCAAAGAAAACTTTGCTCATTCAAAAGAGTAAGCAGAGGCTCAGAACTTACCATGCACTAAAGACTGTTGAAAAATAGGAGTGTCCTCAACTACCACTACACTGTCTCTTTATTGCTTGTACTCTCTTTCTCTCACTATTACATCACCTATGAAACTCAAATTTCCTTCCAAAGAAAAAGGTGGGATTGCTCACAGAATGGGTGAATGTCTTGGATGGCTCTTGAGCCAGGCTCAACCCGTTTATGGCAGGTAAGATTCTAACTCAGATAATTACATAAGTTACTAGTGTTTCTGCTAACTGTTCCATGCTGGTGTCACTGGACTGAACCAGCAAGAAAAGGTTTTCGGGAAAAAACAGTATMTTTTGTTAGGCCAACAGAAATAGCTGCAAAAGAGTATACGCACCTTTGGGGCAAACCAGCCAATTCTTAACTTTATACATCAAGAAATTGCAACAGATCGAACAAGTCACTATTTCTTCTGCAGGATGATAATCCTCCACAATCTACTTCATGTGCTTCCCCACTGTGTGCAGTGGCTTCTGTCTTATTATCTTTTTCAAGACACATGATTGAGGGGTGATTAATGGAGTGTTAAATGTTCTCTGCGAGGATTTACGCTGAATTTTATTATTCAAAACCTGCTGTGGTCAATTTGCAAATGATAAAAGAGAGGAAATGATATTAAAAGCTATACATATGCTTGTACAGCTTTTAGGATATTTTCATGGTAGCTGGCTGCATTGAAAGATTGCAAACTCTTTTTTGAAAACATACAGATAAATAAAACCCAGGCTGGGTAAAAGAAATACATAAAGTCCTCGCAGTTCTTTGCTTCTGCTCCGGGCAACTCTGTGAATGATGTGGTGTGAGATGCCTTTGTAAACCAAACTCTTTGAACGAGAAAAAGATCCTATGACGTAGCTGCTTCTAGAAATCTCTTTACGAGACTTCCACTATAAAGATGTGGTCACAGTGGACCTATTTGTCAGGTTCCCATATCTGTTATGTACTAAATGGTTAATAACCCCATAGATAATCACGAGGTTTACGTAGATAAAAATCACAAGCCCAGACTAAAGTTAGCAAACAAATCTTTCTTTTACAACTGCTAATTATTAGGAAAATCTAGGAAAGATATGAACGTAATGAAACCCCAAATAAATGCAATGAAACCCCAAGTAAATGTAAAGAAACCCCAAGATTTCTCAGTTTCTTGGACAAGGATGTTGATTACCTGTTATAGTTATCAGACTAAACTTTTTTAACTGTCTCCAAAGATGGGAATTTCAAAATGTTCTCAAGAAAAATAATACATTGTTCAACTGTTCTTACAATGTTTTCTTAGTATCTAGCCTAGAGCTTGCTTGGAGTAAGTTTCTCATACTAACCTCAGTGAGCCTGAAAAACAACTCATCACTGTTTCTATACGGACTACACATTTTCTTAACTGTTGTATTTAGTATTTGGCCTTTTYTTCTTATGCAGAACAAGCTCGTCTTATTTCAACTAGAATTATCGGTTATCTTTCCTAACTCACTTCCTTGGATTCTTTCCAATTTGTATTTGAGCCGGACTGCAAAAAGAGTATGTTCATTATGTTCATTCACACAGCCCTCTGGAACAGATTACAAAGTGATAAGGTTTTGTTTGGAATGTCATGTTGTTAACTTGTGCAACTCCTACACCTTCTTCACTGTTTACTGTATGCATATTCATGGTCCTTTTGAATACAACTCTCACTTTTGTATTTATCGATGTGGGGGGGGGTTTATTATTTTTTATTTCCAATCATTTCACCCATCTAGAAAGATAACTCAGAATTGCAGTTTGGTCCTATGTACTTTAATATTTATCAATTGCATAATATTCACATATTTTTGAAGTGTCTTCTCTACACCTGATAGCCATTAATGAATGTGGGAAGGCACCAGACCTAAGTTGGATTCAGCTGACATGTTCTCCTAACTGAGAAGCAGTTACTCATGACTTCTCTGTAACATTTATCTTCCCRATTTATAATAGATAAATCACATTTCTTTAGTTTGGTCATGAGGACATCCCATATGGCCACGTAAAAAAAAAAAAATCTGCAAAAGTAAGATACACTATACAAATTCTCTCTTCCCATGCTCTGGACTAACTACTTGTGTAAGCAGGTAACTAGAACGTTGTTATATGATGTTACACAAACATGCAGAGAAGCTGCTTCCTATCACTGTGTTATTCTACAGATGCTCTTATATTGATTGTTTAGTAATGAGTTAAACAAAGTACCTCTCTTAATATCAGTTTTGCTGATCCATGTTTTCTCAACTACAGTTTTGGTATTTTTTCCAGTCTTCTTGTACCACAATTGGACTTCATGAGCTTTTGAAGATAATCACTAAAACATGCAAGTGAACTCAATAGTGTTCTAGGAATTTATCAGATCTAGACATGAATACCCTGTTAAATTCCCTGTTTATTGCTTTTCTGGTCTATATTCCTACATTCATTTTTGTTACTAGTTCCTAACTGTGTTCTGGATATGGTCACAGTGAACCTCTTTTTGTGAAGGCCTTTGCAAAAAATATATATACAACTGCAGTAATTTTCAATCTGCACAGACATCTTGTTATTCTGCTCCTCCAAAAAGGACGTAAACARAACTTCTCAATTTACAAAACGAAAGCAAGGAATGGCATGTTTTCCTTTCCATGGAAACTATCCAGAACCTGCTTCGATTGATCAAGTAAAAACTTAGAAACTTTCTCAAACCATGAGCAAGCACTTCATTTCCCAGCATTTCCCCAAATCAGAAAAGAACAAACTCCATTGCCATTGGCATGGCTCCTCTTGGTCTGAAAAAGGAATGAAAACTTCTGAAGAAAAAAATGAGTGAAGTGTTGCATCATTGAAGTAATGTGAATTTTTCATTGATTTATTTAACACAACTTGCAGATAATTACCTGCAAATAATGGGAGAAATGATGATTTAAATTCAGTGTCCTACAAGTGCCTTCAATTGATGATGATTCAGCACACGGAGTGACATGTAGATTCAGGCCCAAGAATGTAAGTCCTGGGACAGACTTAGTTTCCCCGTGAACTTCTTTATTTCTACAAAAGGAACTCAAGATAGATATCCTGGACAAGCGGCATATCAGCAGAGAGTATGACAGACATGACATACAGCCAAACACTGCGTGAGTGTAAAAAGCGTTCATTTGATACTTTTTAACTTGTAGTTACATTTATTTTGGAAGAAAAATTATATTTTATAGGCCTCTCATTGGAAGTATCTTTTCATAAAAGGGGAAAAGGCAAACATAATGGAAACTACAACACATTAAAAAATGTTAAGTCCACTTTTGAAGAAATTTTGCAAGCATGCAAGTTTTGACTTAAGAAAATGTCTAGAGCCAAATCTTTCATTTCTTAGGCTCCTAAACTTGCATTGGCAGCTGTGAAAATTCTGGACTGAGGAATAAAACATGATCAGATGGTTTGTTTGATCCTAAAAGATCAACTGTTTGAATTTGGGTTTGGATTCTATTTTCTTCCCTTAACATAAAAAGAAATCTACTTAATGGAAATATGTAGAAGCAATTCAGCACTCAAGAATATCTCTAAATTCACATAACTGTTACGTGAAGGCTGGACAAATGATTAAAAGTGCTTGACTCCTACTACAATGCCAAATGCTGACTTCAGACTCTTTTACAAGATGTATTATTATTAAATATTGTATGACCATTTTCCAAATTGGAAAACTACTACAAAATTAAAAGTAAAGGATCTAAAGACGTATCTGATATGTTCACGGAAAATAGCCAGAGTAGAAAGTACCTCATGGGCAACCTAGCTAAAAATCTTAAATGCCTCTTTTCTTTCTTCATTAACTACTCTCACAAGCAGCTACATCCCTGCCAGGTATTTAGGCACATGCTTCCCCATGAGCACTGATTTGGTGATTCAGGGCCCAAGGGTTTAAACCATAAAAAAGAAACTAAGACATAATTAAGTGCTATTTAATTAGGCAACATATCCACAACTTTAATAAAGTTGTGTACAAACCACAGACTTTTAGCCTGCACTGACATTTTAAAAAATAAGTTTTATAAAATATTCTATCACATAAATTGTACCCCTTGTATCTTCAGCAATGCCCTTCTCATTTAATTCTATATTCTTTTTGTAATCAAATACCTTTTACTTTAAGTAGCTCAGTTCTGTTTACCATTAGGATAAGTATACATTTTGCAATAGCTTTCTATTTTCTAAACTGGATAAACTTGTGGGGTGAGGAAATCTTTGCTTCCAGCTTTTGCAAAATGTAAATACTAGCAAAACACTTTACATTACTTTCTGACATGTTTTGATCAACAGAGAAAACAAAACCAAAGCTTTTATTCAAACCATATCCTAAAACATGAGCGTAAGTTTTATGAACAAGCAGAACTTTAAGAATTCAGGAATATCTAAGAATCCATGTCTAAAGGTAAGTTAACATTTGCAAAATTCTGATTGGTATAGTTTGTTGAAACATGGGCATATTCAGTACCTTGTAGCAAATATTTCTATAGCACAAGAGATAAATCTTCATAAAATTATGCACATTGTCTGATAATCCTTGACTGCAGAAAAAGTATTGACATTGTAAATATGTGCTGAAGTATACATAAGTTTCTATTAATAAATCACTTTCATAAAGATAAACAATTATACTGATTTGTCTTCCCTAAAACATCTATAAATGACTCAAATAGAAACTGGTTCAAATACAAGTACGTATAACACTGCATTACTCTGGTTTTTTTACCTAACTCCATACTTCCACTGTTTGGAGTTCCTTATTTTCTAAAAAAAAAAAAAAAAAAAAAAATAAAACCAGTGAATGCATTCTTTGGAAAATATTTTTTATTATAAAATGTACAGTATATTGACCTTAATATTATAAAACACTGTAATGTATCAGAGTCTTGTAAAGACCAATAATTTATAAAATGAGACCAAATTCATTGTTAATCTTTCTAGTCTCATAGTCAGATTAAAAAATATATATCAAATATAGAATGAATTAATTGACCATAGCGTCCTTAGTAGCTGGCAAATGTATGTTCATATGTTAAGGCAGCTAATCTCTGCATGTATTTTTATTAAAATAGATCACTCTTATTTGCTAATTTAGTCTTTGATTTTCAAGAGCTGATAGAAGCATGAACAGAAAGGTTAGTAATCATATTCTATAAGCCTAGATTATGTAAACACGCTGCAGGGTATAAGGAAAATTATGTTTTACTAAAGTACTTCTATCACTGCAGCTCACTTATTAACAGTTAATACTTCTTTGGTACTTTTAAGGTGCTTGTTAGAACAAGAAATAGCTTTGGACTATTGACAAGAATAGAGTACTTTAGGTCTCAGATGCTATTGGATAGCATGAAAAACCACCTTACACTGTCTTAACAATTTGAAGACCTTTTTCAACACGTTGGTCTTCTCAGTTCCAGTATGTCTAATGCTTCCTTCCATTGCAGGGACTTACTACCATTTTGAGTACAAAAGAAATGCAGATTACTTTCCTTTTTTTCCTCTCCTTAGCCATTGTTGCAAGCAGTACTTCCCTCATTGCACTCATTTGGCAGTGACTTGAACACCAGTATCCACCCAAAGGCACTTGTTTTAATGTTAGAATATGTGTATGTAGGTTGTTTTCGAATCACTGCCTAGAATATTTTTGGCAGTGCATTTATAGAAGCCCGCATCCCTTTGAGTGGACTGCTGGATGACTAATGACCCCTGAGGATGGAGGAATTTGTTTCCATACAGACGGGATTGAGCTCCTGTTGTCAGATGTGATTTATCTGGAAGCTCCCATGTTATTTCTGCTTTAGGAATCCCGATGGCCATGCAGTTCAGTTTAACTGAATTTCCAGGTCTGGCATAAATGACAGGTGCTGGCTCACTGGTGATCCTGGGAGGATAGGCGATCACAATGACAGGCACAGTCATAACAGAAGTGCCATACTCTGTTGACACTTTGCACAGGTAAGTGCCCCTGTCAAATACAGAAGCCTCACGCACCGTCAATGAGCCATTCTCCATCAGGGAAAAGCGCCCCACMGCCTGGGGGGCATCCATAACCATCCCATTGGGCAGTGTCCAGGAGATCTGCGCCCGCTGGTTTGCCTGGGTGATGCAATGAAGCTGCAGAGTTTCTCCATTGATGATGCTCACCAGGTTGTTGTACTGGTTGCTAATTTCTGGCCTGAGTCCCACCTTCAGGAAGACTACTCGTTCCACATAACCTCCCAGGTTTCTGGCTGTACAGCGGTAAGTCCCAGCATCCCCAGCAGACAGGCTGCTGATGTGTAAGATCCCATCCCTCTTATGGTAAAATCTGTGCAGGCGACTGCCACTCAGCACTTCAGAGCCGTTGGGAAGGATCCAGCTTGTGCTGGGTTTGGGGTTCCCCTGGACTGAGCAGTTCAGATTGATGCTGTGCCCAGCAATGGCAGTGATCCTTTCACTGACAGGGTCTCTGAAGGAGGGTTTCTCCACGTGGTCTGTGATGAGGAGCTGCACAAGCAGTCTGGCTTCCCCTCCTTCGTTCCGCCCGATGCACACGAGCTGCACGGCATCTGTTTGCCTCACCCCTCTGATGTCCAGCGTACCATTGCGATGCACAGTGATCCTGTTCCCATAGTAGGGAGCCGGTAAGATTACTCCTTCTGGGAAAGCCCATAAGACGCGCGGAGTAGGGATGCCCTCAGCTTTGCAGTCAATAAGTTTCCGGCTGTCTCTGATGGCTGTCTCCCTCACGGATGTTATTGCACTGAGATGACCATTGATTCTGGGAGGCTGAACGTCAACATGGATCCAAACAATCTTCCGATCTTCTCCAGCACTGTTCCGTGCTACACAAGTATAGTTACCGCTGTCAGACCTTTGGGCCTTTTGGATGAGGAGGGTGCCATCCCTGTATATCTGGTATTTATCAGATAGGGCAGGAATAGGCCTGTTGGTTGGGGAAAGCCAGGTCACTTTGGGAATGGGTTCTCCTTTGGCTTCACATGCTGCTGTGACAACATCGCCATAAGGTACATTAATAGTGACGTATGTTTTGTTCCTGATGGTTGCAGGCTCTGCCACCACTTTGACCCGCACTTTCATTTCATCCTTCCCAATCTGGTTTTCAGCATAGCAGGTGTAGTCCCCTTCCTCTCTCAGTCCAACATCATTGAAATACAGGGTTCCATTGTCAAAGACCACATATCGCTTCGTCCGGCTACCGCTGTCATCTGACTGCATGAAGGTATTGATCATGCTGCCATCTGGGAGACCCCATGAGATCTCTGGATTTGGCAGACCTGTGGCTACACAGTCGACTTTCAGGTCTCCTCCATACTTAACCTTGTGGTTATTCTCATTCTTATGTTCTATTTTTGCTGGTTTCATCATCACATTCACTTTGAGGACCACATAATCATCCCCTATCTTATTGCGGGCCACACACAAATAATCTCCTGCATCTTTGTCTGTAACTGAATGAACAACCAAAGTCCCATTGCTGAATACTTTGATTCTAGTCTCCAAGGTGCTGAAAGGAAAGAAAAAATAACCTAACATGAGCTACAAAATCACATTTTGGGTATTAATTATAGAGAGAAATCTGGAGGATGGGAGGGAATAACAACTCAACAATGTTAAAAAAAAAAGGAGAGGAACACTGCTATTGTTAGATAATTAAATAGTCAGAAATGTCCAAGATATTCACCACCAAAAAAGCGAATGGAAAAAAATAATTCTACTCACTTGTAACCAAGCAATTCTGTTGTAGTTAATTACTTTAATGCTGTTTTTGACCATTAAACATCCACTAAATACCAAATTATAGTGGTTTAGACTCTCCTGACTACATGTACAGTATCCTATAACATTCAAAGATGATCTCTGAATGAGATAATCCATATGGCTATATAGACCATAATGGAGTCTGGTACCTGGGTCTTCAGCTGAAAACAAATAACGATGAGGAACTTCCTCTGGCATCAGGTATAACATATTAAACCTTTACAACAGTCACAAAGAAGCAAAATGTTGCTAAGCTTTGAAATAAAGAAAAAAAAATTCCAATGTGCTTAAAAACCTATTACTCCTTTCCACTTCACTATGGAATTAGTGTATTGTGGTCAAAACCAACTTCCTCAGTAGCCATAGGTTTCTCCCCAAAGGAAATCTCCAGTATTTGAAAAGCAGCCCACATAAAGATCATGAGGGAAAATGAAAAAGAAACACAGTATTTTTTTTGCTACCGCTATGAGGCATAAAATGAAATCTGGATTTTGTGCTATCTACAGGTTACCGAAACATATTTTTTGTCAATATAAAAAAAATATGACTATGTTCAGCTGTGAAGAAAGTTGTTCCAAATTATGCATGTTAATTATGGTGCATTTCTCGTCTGTTTATAGTGCTCAAAGGTGAGCTATGAATAATTCACAGCAAAGAAATTTGTTTTCGGCCAAGTCTTAGGACAGTTATTGTAGGTTTGTAGAAGTGATATTTTACTTGATATTGCAAACATTGGAGAACGCATTGTTTCAGGCATTTATATGCAACCAGGTTTGCACAGACCTTATTGTGTGATAACATTTGTTTACACATGATGTTAAAATGATAGTGCTTATTCAAGTAATTATAAGTTGATTTATTTGCTCAGTATTTATTGTGTATAATGATTTACCTAAGAGCTAAAATTCAATGATCCTTTTCCTTCTGGGGAAAAGCAGGCACCTGTGCAGACTAAGCACATTGGAACAAGCAGTACACAAGCTGTACATCTGAAGTTTTGCCACTGGACTTTACTGCATTTACGAGTGGCTGTAAAAGACAAACAGTGGCAGCTTATCCTAAAAACTTGAAGCTAACTTTTCAAGAGTAATACAGCTTTCAAGAAAGTTATGCTAAAAGATGACTTGACTATCTTTCTGGTATAATTTCAAACTCCTTCTTAAGGATTGGGTGGCTCAGTCAAAACCTGCAGAACTCAGGAATGAAACTTACACATAYATGAGTGAGCTTTTCTCTAAGTTAATCTAAACTGCAATTTAGCTGCAACACCCCAAACGGTAATTTACCTGTGTAGGGAATCAATCATCCTTTTGGAAGGCAACCTCCATAATATCCGAGGCCAAGGGTCACCAGAAGCACTACAGTCCAAATGCAGGATGCCGCCATATGTTACATCTGTTCTCTGAGGAGAGCTCCCAGTGATCTTAGCATTAGATGCATGCTTCTTCACATGGAGTTGTACTGTTCTCCTGGCAGCTCCCACCATGTTAGCAGCAATGCACTCGTAGGTCCCACTGTCCTTGGGGGAGACGTTGCGAATGTAAAGAGTCCCATTGGGAAAAACAAATAAATTCCCATTGACAAACTGAGAAGGTCGGATCTGCGTGCCATCAAAGACCACCCAGCGGATGTTGGGAGAAGGCGCTGCTTTAGCAGTGCAGTGGATGTTAATACTGCTACCAAGGGGCAAGGAAATGTTCTCTTGCTTGTCCTGCTGGATGATGGGGGGTAAGGCTGCAATGTGCAGCCTCACGGCAATGCTGTCAGCTCCTGCAGCATTGCTTGCTACACATTTGTAAACTCCTCGGTCTGAAAAAGTTGCTTGCTTGATAGACAAGGTTCGATTTTCATAAAGCATTATCCTGCTTTCTGTGGTGGTGACTGTCTGCAAAATCTTCCTATCTGGGAAAATCCATGAAATTAGTGGGCTTGGAGTCCCACTAGCCTGACATTCCATTGCTATGGTCTCTCCAAAGTAGACCGTGACATCTCGATAGCGAGAAAGTAAAATTTTGGGCTGGTGGGCTACAACTGTGAGCACAACAATCATTTTATCTATGCCATGCAGGTTCTGAGCTGTGCATAAATACTGTCCACGATCCTGAAGCTGAGCATTTCGGATAAGGAGAGTACCATTTTTCCAGACTTCAAACCTTTGTAACTTGCTGTTGGTTGTCATTAGAGCTCCTGTGAAGGTGAGAGGAAAGAAAGAAAGAGAAAGTCAAAGGGTTTAAAATGTACATTATTGCAATAAAGAAGTCTTAAGTGAAATTTTAGGTTTACTCAACACCAATTACAACTTCAGCAGGCTCACATGAAATCTTCTGACACTCTACATAGTTCAAATTAGTCTTTGTTTCTACTGCAGAACTAACCACTAGCTTGCAAACATAGACAGTGTGGAAATTTTTAAAGGCCTTATGTTCTGGGATTTCTCTTAAATCTTTATGTAACTTTTCTGTTCCTTTTGCACATGGAGATGACATACACACCAGTATTTAAGATTGCAACATTAACAAACCCATAGTCACAAGTATTGCCATAATAAATTTTAACTGCTGTGAATAAGCAGAATTGGCTGCTTTTCACAGCCAAAAATTACTTTTCAAAAATGAACTCATTAAATGGTAGAGGTTTTCTTCTACTACAAGAAACACTGCAAATGTATTATTACTTATAATGATTAGTTGCAATTAATAATTTTATCTACAATGATTATAAGGGACAGAAAGTATTTTCCAGTATTTTGAACTACTCCTGTGATCATGTTGCATTTCTGTGCAATACCTCTACAAACCATGTGGAAGAACACATTTTTCTCTCTTACCTGTAGAGACTTTTGTCCAAGTAATAAAAGGCTTGGGTTCCCCAACTGCATCACAAGGGATAAAAGCATCCATTTCAGCAAGGATGGATATGCTCTGAGATGCTTTTGTGATAATTTTAGGCCTTTCTCCATGTACCCTGAAATTAGTGGAAGACTGAATTACAGTTGAATTGTGTGGCATAATGCCTCCCACATAAGGCACAGATGGAGATTTTTGAAGACCATGATGGACATTTTTAAAAGGATGAACTGTAGAGGTTATTTGTGGTTTTGTGCGCTGAGAAAGAAAGGCTGGGGGGGTGATCTTTAAAATCACTGGTGGTAATGTGGTCGTTGTGGCATGTGGCATTGGAGGCACTGGAATAACTGTAGCTTTTTCCACTGTAATCCCAGTAGGTAAGACCTGAGCAACCTTCTTCTCATTTGTATCTTTTGGGACTAGTTGACTAGAGACATCTGGTTTAGGATGCATATTTAAGTGAGGGAATATCCTTGTTCTGTTGAAAAGGAATGGTATTCTGGAACTGGGGTAATAGGGGATCCCTTGACTTGGTAATCTCCCTCCTGTGCCTCTGTTATCTGGAACATAGTTATTTCCAAAAAATCTTGAATTAATATTGTATCTGTTCTGACCCTGATTACTGAACTTGCTTTCAGTCAATGGCTTTGTTTTGTGAAATGGAGAGGCTTGTGTTGGGGTAGTTGTTTCTCTCTGGGAGGCAAAAGTTTTTCTGTCCTGGATGGTATGTGCTGCATATGCTGTTATCTCTGGTTTGTTTGTGTAGTGAAGAGGCTGATGTGTTATAAAATAGCGAAGTGGGCCCTGTGTTACAGGAAGCTTCACTGTGCCTCTTACTGGAACATGCCTTGGAGGCACAACAGGTAGTCTTTGGTTTATGCTTGGTATCATTCCAGCAGGTGGATGAGGAAGATTTGGATTTAGCAGTAAACTGTTGTTTGACTTGCTACTATACAACTCGTTGAATTGCTTCTCTTTTGACTGTATGCTGATCCTGTTTTGGTTAGAGGAAGGAGTAGGGTGAACATTCTGTCTTGAGCTCATCACTATTTTGTCACCACCTGCTCCAAATTGTTTTGCTTCTGGGAACCTTTCTTGATTGAAGATATTACTTTCCTTGGTGGTATAATGAAGAGAAGGATATGAAGTGCTTGAAATGGAAGTGGGAAGAGTGACAAGTTTTATAAATGGAATTAAAGCAGTGGATGTAATAGGAGGTTTTTCAGTTGTCTGCAGATGATGAAACACACGTGGCATAGATTCCTTTCTATCCAAGGAAGATGGCTCTGTCCCAGCCTGAGAAGTAACAGATTTCTTTGTCTCTCTAACTGGAAAAGCCTGAGTTTCCACAGTGCTGAAAGAGGAGGATGAAGTAATTATCTCATGTTGCTGAGGTGGCTCAGTTTTTGCTGGTGTTTCTATAGATACTGTGGGCTTCCATGGTTCCTTTGAAGCTGAGAGGTCTTTAAAAACTTCAACTGTGCCAACAGGAATACTTAAGTCAGGCACAGTGGGATATACCAGCTGGAATGTTCCAGCAGTTGTTTCATTAACCACAACTTCGAAGTCAGATAGGTTAGGCTCTTCCTGAGATTTTGGTTTTGCTGATAGTATTGAGCTATTCCTATACACAGGAGAAGTTGTGCTGGATTGTTCCACCTTATGATCCACAGTTTTAGAGTCTGCTTTCAGGTCCTTCTCTGCAGATGCACTGTCTAATGAGTGGTATGCTGGCACTTCACTTTGCTCTGGTTTCAGAGGTACACTTGACT
The DNA here is from genome assembly GCA_003713295.1 of Parotia lawesii. Taxonomy (NCBI): domain Eukaryota; kingdom Metazoa; phylum Chordata; class Aves; order Passeriformes; family Paradisaeidae; genus Parotia; species Parotia lawesii. The sequence goes on along the minus strand of RAHM01000082.1, from coordinate 2,085,550 downwards.
CTTTTGTGGGAAGTGCATCTTGTACAGCATATGATGATAAAATCGTGATAGGTACAGTCACTGGAAGTGCCAAGGTTTCAGGACTAGTAGGGTGCGTCACATGTTTAGCTTTAGGTAGAGAAGTAGTAGGCCTAAAAGAGAAGGTGGTGACCACATCTCCGATTTTTCTAATTTCCTCTATGACACCTGAATCAGGAATTAATGAAGGAGTGGATTCCATACGCTCCTCTTTCCTAGYCTGTATTTTGACCTTTTTAAGATCAGGACTTTCATGAGTTGCAGAAGAATTTTTGGTAACAGCTTCAAATTCAGKTGTCCTTGGAATCACAGACATTGCCTCTGTGGTTAAAACAACATGGGGCAAAGGCTTTGGTCTTTGTCGGATTCTGTTTGGCCTTCTCCTTCTGCCATAAGGCCTTTTTCTACCATGCTGAGTAACAAGTGAAGGCATGGTCTTTCTATATRGAGTTGTTGTGGTGGCCACAGTGGTCAATCTACTGATGGAAGAAGCCATTTCTAACCCCTCTGCTGTTTTATGAGGAGCATTAGTGCCATGCAAAATGAATATGGGACCTGGTTTTGGAATTGCCAGGTTTCTGTGTTCCTCTGTCTGAGAATTGTCTGCATAACTGCTGGACACACTTTCTTGAGTCACTGTTTTCCTGTGGATCTCAAGTTCTTCTTTGCTCTGAACCCTGATGGGTGTGACAGCTGGAAAACCACTACTTAAGTCTGCTGTTTTTGCAAGACTTGTGGATATTTTTTTGCGCTGGTATCTTGCATCATTGCTCTTCTCTCTAACAAATGGAGAAGTGGATGAAGAAACAGTAGTAGTGCCTACAAAATCTGTTGGGATGATCTCATCGTGAGAAGGTGCTGTAGTTACGGTGTCAATGCTCATTGGGCCTACTTCATTTAACTTCAAGCTTGTCTCCAAGGTGCTATGAAGATCCACAGTCTGAGACTCAGCAAGGAGAGTAGCATCAAGTGGTAGCTCAGCAAAAGCAGAATTTTCTTCAGGTATAGCAGATACAGTTTTATCTACATTTTCCACTGTGAATGAACTGCTTTGAACATTAGGAAACTTTGTCACAATTTGTTTGGCTAGAGGTTCTTCAGTGAAGGCAACTGAATCATCTGTCCTGACATCAAGATGCTGCTCCCCTTGGGGTTGCAGAGTTGCAGAGACAGGAGTCAAATACGGACCTGATAAAGCGATTTCTACAGTGTCTATATTTGCAGGTGTTTCTAAAGCCCTGTGGTTGGAAAACGGTTCAGTTTCTGACCTTACTAATACAGACTGGACAGAAAACACTTCCGTGTTCTGTGAAACAGTGACCAAGATTTGCTCATCTTCACCCACAGGTGATGCATCAGCAGAGGAGTCCACCACATCAGCTCCTGTCTCTGAAGGCGGAGGGCTGGCTAAGGGATAAGGGGCGGGAGTAGTCTCCTGCATGACTGACGGCAGTGAAGTTGTTACAGAGGCGGTTGTAGCTGTTATTGTTCTAGGAAGATTCTTCCCACGGACCTTTGCCAAAATGTCAGCCCAATGCTGTGGATTAATCTGTTTGCTTGCCACATTAATTCTCCTTCGAGATTCAAACACTCTCCGGCCTTCTGCAACATTGCTGTCTTGGGTTCTATCAGTACTTTTCCATATTTTCATTTTCCTTCTGCCCTTCTTTCCCTTTTTAATTTGAGCCTCTGGCACCTGGTCACTTTTTTGTTTAAAAGATATTTCCCAGTCTTTTAGGTGAGTCTTTCTTCGTGGGAACTCCTCCCCGCCTCCTGCCCCTGATCCCTCTTCACCATCTATGACCCGCCCTCTTGTTTTTGACAAACCTTTTGAGCCTGGGCGCTTCTTTAGTTTTATTCGCTTAAATGATCTGTCAGACACCATTTTATTTACTGTGACTCTTACAGTAAACTGATCTGATCCCTGCTGATTGACAGCCACACATCTGTAATGTCCACTATCAGTGACATGGCTCCTTGGAATAAGCAAAGTACCATTGGGTAGCATATAGCCTTTGGAAGAGTTTGATAAATCATTGAGTACCTGACTGTCTGGAAGAATCCAGCTCAMCTGTGGGTCTGGGATGGCAACTGAATTGCATGGCAAAACTATTGGATCTCCAACATTTTTTTCAACTCTTGCTACATCTGAATCAGCTACCTGAATAGCTGCAGGCTGCACAACAAGTCTGTAAGACATTATGTCCACATCATCTCTCACTTGGGCAACACAGTGGTACACACCTCCATCAGTGTAACTCACTGCTTTGATTATTAGTTGGCCACTACTGAGAATGGAAAACCTACTGTCYTTCTGATTAAAAGGTGCCTGCACTTTAGTTCCATCTGGAAAAAGCCACTGAATGGAGGGGCTCTCAGAAGCTTTCACACTGCAGCTCAGCTGACACTCTGACCCTTCCACCACACTCTGTGCTGTCCTTGTGCTCTGATTTTGCTCTATCATTACCCAGCTTCTCTGCTGCCTGGTGGTTTTGGTATGAATTGTCTGAGAAAACACAGTAAAAAAAGATAGCACCACTTTTTTCCCTGTACTCTGGCGCCTGTTTAATTGGATATTTATAAGAGGTTGCATCACCCAGGAAGGCTCAGCCAGTATTTGAGCTTTTACACCTGTGTAGTAAAGAGCATCATAATCTGAGCCCTGCCTGTACTGATAGATTATTCTGGGCTCTTTTTTGAGCATAAGTTCTCTCTCTAATTTGACAGGTACTTCACTGTAGTAAGCTATAAGCTTCCATAGTTTTTCGTAGTTTTCTCGATTCATTGGACATTCAAAATCCAGTGCAATTGTAGCATTTACATCTATCTCCTGAGTCTGGATTTGATTCCACTGAATTTTGGTAGAAYCTGTTGGCTTTTTGATTTCACAGTTCAGGTGGACTATGTTGCCATGCTCATCAGTCATATTTAGAGCAATGTTCCATGGCGAGGACTGAAGTTCTTCCAGAGGGAGTTCATAACTGTCACCATCATCCTCATCTTGAGTGCTGCTATTTTGCCTCAGTGAGGACTGAATGACAGGTTTCCTACAGGAAATATCTTTCAAGTTTTGAATATCTTCTTTCTGCAGTTGTTTTGGGCTGCTGCACTTAGCACACAGCTGTCCCCCTTCATAGGCTTTGTCCTTTTTGCATTTTAAAACACCTGCAAAAAAAAGAAAGAAAATAAAACCGAAAACAAAAGATAAATAAGCTGAAAATCTCTGTTCTAGAGTTAGACAACTATCAGAAGTGTGAAATAAGCTTCATGAGGATGCATTATGCCACATGACACATAAAGCAAGACTTTTAGAATGGTACCTCTTTGTTTTAYAGGTGAATGGGCACCTGATTCTCAATCTGACCACGACTTCTTCTGAYTTTAATGAGAGGATTGAATACTTCATCGTTCTGAAACTTAGATTCACTGCCTCTAAATAAAATGCCTAGAAACTGAAGTGTGCAAAGCAACATTTAAATCAGTAACAAACTACTCTGTGTCAAAAAGTCTGCATTTGTACAGTGACAGCCTGACTTGTGGATCTAATGTGAAGAGAAGTGGGACCTTTCAGCTTTCAAAAATATAGCATTTACCTGAGAACTGCTGGACTCCCTCATTAAATAATCCAGGAAACTTTCTATTTTTCTCTATTAATTAAGAACAGTATTGGCAATACACAAACAATTTTACTGTGGCTACCAAAATGGGCTGACTAGTTCTTGCACTTACAAGCCATTTATCAGCAGGAAAAATTTAAAAAAGAAAAGTGCCACTTCTTCCCTGACCTCTGAAACAACTGTAAASTTTGTAATGAAACAACAAAAGCTAAAACAGAGAAGGAGAGATAGACTAGGAAATTATAGCCTTGACTCCTCTCTCCTTTAATGCCAGAAAGACTGTTGTCTGCAAAGTAATAGTCATACTTTTATTACATTGCTCTGCTCACTAGAATGTCAAATGTCACCCTAGGTATTTAATTTGGAGACACAGAGCAAATAAAATGTATTACAGTTATTCTAGGCATAAGTATCATCCTGAAGAATGAGGGATCTTTGAATGAATGAACAATATACTGGTGGGTTATAAGGCAAAATGTCAGGAGAAAGGGAAATGAATGACAAATTTTCATACCATTATTTTAATTGAAAAGATATGCTTTGCTAGTCTGACAAATCAATTTTCTTGAAAAGTTGTTACAAATGGAACATTTTTATATATCTATATATCTATATATGTATTTGCAGTTTATTACTCACAGATTCAAACAGGATGTTTCAAAGATAAGGAAAAACAGGCCCACAATCAACTTGGCAGTGGCTACACTGATCTGAAGAAATTTAATAACTCTTTCTGKACAGAATTCCCAAAGAAGTTAATGTTATAGTTATATACAGATACAAAATCTATCATACATGAAAATGGCATGGATAAATTCTTCCTCCTTCCAAAAATCACTACTGTTTTAGTGTAAAGAGGTAACCTAACTGAATAAAAATGCTAGCAAAGCTAACACTGCACAAAGGAAAGAATGTTCAGTTAATATCTCATTATTATAACTTACAGTAAAATTTAAGTACACCTATTTCACATACACACACAATTCGGATCAAGAACAGAATGTAAGAATATTAAAATGTAAGCTAGTGAAATACAGTATTTGAGTTAGATGCCTCAAGCATCTGCTCAGTCAGGAAGATTTATATTACTCACTCAAGCATTGCACATTCTTAAAAAGTACTGTCCTATAGTCAAGTGCAAAATTGCAATGAGTTACGTATTCTAAGATGACAAAACCCACCATCATTCACCATATGTGCTTGAAAATCATGATATAAACATTGTGACTCCATCACTCATTTGAGACATCTTCAGTTACAATTAAATGCCAATTTCCTCTTAATATTTTAGCAATAGCTCTGATGTGACACCAGTTCCTCTGCTGAACTGAGATGCCCAAACTGAAAAGTGACACGCAAACCCCTCCTCATTTAGTGTATTCCTGATACAGAGGCATTATAAAACTCTCTTTTTTGCTTCTGCACACGACCAGAAGCATTCCAGCCTAGGCAGTGCGATACTTTTCTCATCTCTAAGCCTGAATGAAGATAGACTAGCTATTTTATGAAAAAGTTACATGGTTGAAAATAAAAACGTTGCAAGTACTGGAAAACACTTAAAATAGATTTGCTCCATCATAAAAGGACGTTGTGGTCAATGAAGAAACACAGACAGACAAGAAAGATGCATACTACAGCCCTAATGTTAATAGAATCAAAGTTAGAGGACTTAACCAGGAATTTGGTAACCTGATTTCCTTCCTTCCCTAGACAAACATGTTCAAATCTAATGTTACCACCTTCCATGAGAGCATATAGTCAGTAGCTTTGTTGGTTGAGGACAATTGGCAGCCCTTAGTCAAAGGTGTACTGCTGTGAAAGCAAATGCAGTAAAAGGTTATAACTTATCTCCTCTTTCCAATTACAAACTTCACTACCACTTCTGTCATCTCAAATGTAATGGCTAATTTCTTTGCTGTTAAATACATATTTTTATCTAATGAAACAAAGCTGTTTTCTTTTTACACTGCTTTTTAAATACACACATTTATTGAACAGTAACAGAATTTAATACTGCACACAGAGATCATGTTGGGAGTAACACTCAGGAAATAACAAAACCAACAACATGCAGAACAGGAAAAAAATTCAACATTATGAGTTGAATAAACACTGGTAGCTTATGCTCCTACCTCCAGAAACTTCATTCCATTCAAGAAGCCACTTCAAACTGCAGTCACAGGCCCATGGATTTCCATGAAGGTAAAGATTTTCCAGCAGTGGCATGCCTTGAAACATCCCTGCAGGCAAGGTCCTAAGAACATTTTCAGATAGGTAGAGATGTCTTACTGTTGACAGTTTGAAATAATCAAGGACCATAAATGTTGAAAAGGTGTTGGGGTGAAGCTGCTGGAGCAAATTTCCTTCTAAGTGGACCAGTCTTAGAGAAGTTAAACCATTAAAAGCATTTGGATGAATAAACTCAATTCTGTTGTGGTCCATGTGCAGTCTCATTAAGCTTGAAAGTCCTTGGAGAGTTTGGCCAGTTATGGCTTTCAATTTATTGTAACTAATTTTGAAAACCTAAAAAAAAAATTAAAAAAAAGAACCAGAGATTATTTTTTTWATCTAAATCCAAACAGAATAGCAATCAAGCAAATGTTTTCCTCCCACATTCAAATCTTTTGCACCACTGAAAAATGATGTGTTGGTCAAAGAGGTAGAATAAAACTGAGTGCTAGCTGGTATCATCAAGTTAGACATAGGCATAGTTAATAGATATCCAATGTATTTTGGGGGAAAATGGTATCTTAATCCTAAAAAAGGCACTAGAAAGAACACTTAATCTTGTTTCCCATTATTCATGGAAATTAGTTTTGAAATTTAGTAAAACCTAAGCATTACCTGTAGAGACACAAGATCTTTCAAAGCACCATTAGGAATATTCTGAATGTCATTTCCATGTATCATCAGCAATTCCAATTTTGTAAGTCCTGCAAAGGAGTTTTCGTATATAGACTGTATACTGTTAAACCTGGGGGGAAAAAAAAAAATCACACATGCAGTTACATTTTATACACTGACTGTCACAGACTGCAAATGTAAAATTAGTATAATCTAACTTCCAGGAAAAATTGGAGGGACCTTAATGCATTGTCAAAAGGCCAGGAGTTACTGAAAGATTTTTACAAGGCCCAAGCATACTTAGCTCGTGTTTACATTAATATTTCTTTTAACTCACTTTCTGGCACTTTAGCCATAAATTAGGAGTAAAAGTAATAAATAGGCGTTTAAATTCTAATAGTTGTCAGTGTATTTTTCCATGTAGCTCAGTTTATGGAATGGAAATAAGTTAATGGCCTCTGGCCAAACCATGACGCTATGGAGCCTGGCAAACTAGAGAGGCTGCAGTGTTACCAAAGCAGCATCTAACAATAAATAAATAGAGATTTGGAAAGTAAACATTAAAAATGGTATCTCCCAAAGAGCACAAGAAGCAGTAAGTCACGTCCCGCTTCACTTACTGTTACAACATGTATTGGCTACATTAACTAAATACATAAGATCTAGGAATTGACCTTCCAATTACATAATTTGAGCCTTGAAACTCTTCTTAGATAAGGAATACAGAAAACCTACTCTTCGAAAATAATTCAGTTTTCCTTTGGACAAGCAAATCAGACTTTATTTGCCAACTTGGAAGAGTTATGTTTGGTGGCCTAGCTCTACATTTGGGTTTTTCATATGTATACAGAAAATTAAATGTATTATCTAATCTGGGCATGAAGTCTTAAAACTAAGCGTAGAATTTTAAAGGTTTTTCCAATTTCTTAGTATTTTCTAGAAAGCAGGGGAAGACACAGCACAAAATTAAAATACTTCGAATATGAAGAAAATACTTTTGGATCCTCATGATGTTATCTATCTAAAGATTCTTAATTTACTAAAAATTTAGACTATTGTATTAATATTTTTAGTTCTTCTGCAGATCCACTAAGCTTATAGCAGACATCTTATTAAAATTCCTTATTTCAAAATCAGTCCTTTGAAAAAAATATGAACTTGTCTAAATAAAAATTTTTCCTAAGCTACTTCCAGTTAGAAAAATAATCGTCACCTCCTAAATGCACAGCACTCAAAATAGCAATATAAAAAAATAAAAGCTCTCTTTCAAAGTGAAAGAAGCACAACAACAGACAGTTAAGACTGTTCCTTCCTGGGAAAGGACACAACTCAGAAAATGTCATTTGTAATGATGAAATACAAAGAGAGGAAAGAGCTTTTATGCTAACAGCATATCAAACAATGTACTTTACTAAAAAAAAAGCCCAAACACCTTAGTAACTTAGAAGTCTACATAYCATTTACAAAAACAATTTAGGGATTGGATAATATAGCTTTACTGAGCACGAGAGCATTTTGAGACAAAATTTAGGCTTTAGGCAGATAAAATGCTGGTGGACAGAAATTTTAACTATGGAGAAGCAAAAAATCCCCAAAAACCAAGGTCCCTATTGCCAGCCATTGCATGATCAGTTGCAGCTTACAGGCCTTGAAGTTGTGAGGGTGATTTCATCATGGGTAGTGGGGCAGCCCTGACACCAAGCAGAAGAGGACTGTGACTCTTGCACCATTCCGTATCACACAACGACCCAACATGGTACTTTTTCGATATGAAGCCTACCAACAGTCCCTGCCTTCTTGTCTCAAAATCTGACAGATGTGAGTTGGCAATACCCTGGCAGAGCAAAGTGAGTTGGAGCCTGAGCAATCTCTTCCCAAAACATGCTTATATTGTGCTTAGTTGCTTGAAAAAAACTGCAACAAAACCACAACTCCACAGGCAATGGATCAAATTTCTTTCTACTGTATTCATTTAAGTTATACTATATCTCATTGTTCTCCAAAATGCTACTGGGTTACATCATAGAATTTTACTCCTGCTGTATTTTTTTTTTTTTACATCAGGTATAAAATTCCATAGTCTGTAGAAATCCTATAATAGGTTTAATTCAATATCTTTTTTTATACACTGTAAAAGACTGTATGTTCTATTTGCCAAAAAAGAACTCACACCATGGTATAAATGTTTATTTGAAAATAGTAGTAACTTTTGTTTGAAACATAAAGGCCAAGCTAATTTCTCCATGCCAGCAACTGTAGTGTTTGAAATACAGCGCCAACAAGTAAGCACCCATCTCTGCAATTCTACTTAAGAACTACACACAGAGATCCCGGTTTGCCACATGTGTGCGAAGCACTCCAGGCTTCAGCACTAAGAACATAAAACTGTTTGCTCCAAGCTGCCATACAAACCCGAAGTTGATTCTTTCCACATGCTTAGCGATCCGTGCCGGCACGGCTGCCAGGGAGCGGAAGGTGCAGTGGACCTCGGTGGGGAGGTAGCAGGCGCAGGGCTGGGGGCAGCCCAGGGCGCCCAGCGGCAGCCCCAATCCCAGCATCAGCACCACGGACAGCGCTCCAGCTGCCACCCGCTCCCCCATCTTGTCGCCTCCCCTTGCCTGGCTTCTCCTGCATTGTTCCGGGGTGGGGAGGAAGAAAAGAGAGAAGAAATTATGGTTTTTAAAAACTTTTGTATACCCTTTATACATTTTAAACCCTTCATATACCTAGCAATGACCTGCATTGTCCAGAAAGTCTACAGACAATCAAGGCCAAGTTCAGTTGGAAAGCCATTTTCCTTATTCCATGTTATTTTCTACTTCAGTGTTAATTTTTCCCCTATTACTCACTTCTACTAAATACCTATTCTAAAAAAGTTATGCTGTCTCCCTATGCTAATAAATTTTATAGACTTATTCTGTATGCCAGGAGTAGTACTCATCTCACCGAAAAACTAGAAAACTTTTAGGGACATATGTAGCTCAAGCAAATTGCCATGGCTCCCTCTACAGTCAATGAAAGAAAAAAAAAACCCAAGCCATAATCAATTGAAGATGAATAATATCAGTTATGTACTTCATCAGATAACTAGAAATAGTACAATTGAGATTCATTAGGTCCCTAATTAGCAAACTCACCTCGCCTAATTTTCAGACAGGCTACTAACTTTCATTAAGGTAAAACCTGGCTCAATGAAATCTCATTCATAATAGACATGGGAAATGATTGAGATAGAAAGTGACAGAAAGAATTGGTTCGCCATAGATCCAGACCCTGTCATCCTTTGCCATGGGTTGCTCTGCGATGTTGGATATACTCTTACATTGCAGTTTTAACCAAACAGGTATGGCTGATCRGAAGTGATAAAACTGGACAATGTTTAAAAGTGTAAGCCCAGACCTCACAGGAAAAGTTTATAATGTGTCTACCATTACTCAAGTTCAGATTTTTGGAACTGTACGTCAAAGTCTGCATGGCTAGAACCATGGAGAGTCATTTAAAGAAGCACAGTGTGCTAAGAACAGACAAGAAAACACAGCTGTTATTGACCTTGAGCACTAGTAACTCCTGAAAATAAAATCATTTATGTAATGTCTTATCACAGATTAAGCACCCTAATTTTAGACAAATGAGTTTAAAACATTCCTATTCTTATTCTACCATCAGAAGAATTTGAAAGCTTTTCAAATTAAAGCCATACAAGAATATGGGCTGCTATTAGTAACAGAAATTTAATACTCCTGCTTTTGTACAACACTGTGACAATGACAGTAAGGCATTCACTTCTACCAGCTATTATTAGGTCCACTAGTAATTTCCTTTCAGTATAAAAGTCAGATTTTCTCAGACCTGCAAGCAACAAGATGCACATTTTTCCCCTAAGATTATCATGTGCAAACCATTACAGTTCAAAGGAGAGGCTCATTGGGATGAAGAGCTTTCCCAAATACCCGTGGTCAAGTTAATGAGACGCTTAGCATTCTTTACGAGACATATAGCTTGTAATTTGTTTAAGAATTTTCAGGTGCTGTTTTCCTTCTGTTCTCCTCAAYGAAAATTCTTTCTAAAAAACAGCCTACTCACTTCAATTTCTTTTATGAGAGGTCCCTTTCAGGACACGCTCATCGAGGTGARGAGGAGACTGCAGTGACTTGTGAGGGGCTGGGGAAGGGCCGGCCAGCGGGACTCACCGTGCCCTGCCCGGGCAGGACGGAGCGACAGCCGCGCCCCGCCGGAGCCGCTCCTCCGCCACCTGCCGGGAGCCGCCGCACCAGCAGCAGCTCCGCCGCACGGCGGCGCTCTCGCTGGCTGCCCCGCCATTGGCTGCCCCACCGCCCCCGCGCAGCGTGCCGGCCAATGGGCTGCGGCCCCGCCCCCGGGAGGCGGGACGTGAGCGGGGCCCCGCGTGGCGGCGCTGCCCGCACGGCGCCTGGCGGGGCCGGGGCTCGCCCCGCGGGGAGGTTGGCGGGAGGGGGCGGCCGGTCCTGCGCGGCGCTGCCTCGGCCCGGGCCGTGCGCCAGCCGCGGCTGTGACGGAGGTGGCTGCGAGGGAGCCGTAGACCCGCTCACCTCCGTGCTTCTTTCTGCCGTACCGGAGGACAGATGCTTCCTATTAGGGAAGAATGTCCCCGCCGGGCCGGGCGACGGGAGCGCTCGGGCTGAGGGCTGGCGCCGACACACGGCGGCACCGGCCGCAGGACGCCCGACGGCCGCCAGCCAGGCAGCGGCGCAGCCCACCCGCCTCCCCGCCCCCGCGCAGTCCTGCGGGGGAACCCCAAAACCCGAGCCGCTCCGCACCCGACCGAGCTCGGGCAGCGGTGTTAGTGCGCCGCTCCTTACCTGCGGCCGGGCGCGGCACTCTCAGCAGGCGCTGCCCGCCGCTCCCGATGCTCCGGAGGGCTGCGGGCGGCCGGCGGCGCGGGGCCGGCGGTCACCTGGACCCCGGCGGTCACCTGGACCCCGGCCTCCCCTCCGGCACCGGCTCGCCGAGGCTCATCGCTGCCTGCAGTGGCCCGTCTCGACGCCGACTTAGGACTCTTCATCGCCCATCATCCTGCGGGATCCGCCGCCGCGGCTGAGTCCCCCCGAACAAGCATAAGCGATGCGCGGCAGCCGGGCAGGCACCGCCGGGTGCTGGTTTGTATTGAGTGCTACTGCCTCCGAGCGCTCTCCTTCTCCGGGTGCCCCACGATCCCGCCGAAAGTCGGGGCGCCGCAAGCCCTCAGCCCCGGCGGCAGCCCAGCGCGTCGCTCCGGGCGCTGCGGGACCGCCGTGGGCCAGCGGGCGGGCGGGCGATGCGGGCGGCTCCGCGCCGCCGGACGGGCTGCCTGGGCGCGCAGCTCCTCCCGCGGCGGCAGCGTCCTGCCGCCCGCCGCCGCATGGGGACGAGGGATGCGGGTGCCGCGGCGCCGCGCTCCGCCCGCCTCCCCGCGCCGGGCGCTGTGCAGAGGGAGGGCGCGGCGCAGCGGCTCCTCTTGCGGGGTGGGCGGCCCCTCCGGGGAGGGGGCGGCTGCGGGCGGGCCCGCGCCAGGGGCGGAGGGTGGGTGAAATAGGCTCCGGAGGCGGCGGACAGGGGTCGCGGCAGTTGCGGTTTCGAGTGGGTTCGAGACCTGAAGCTCACGGAAAGTTTGTCTCTTGAACCTGGGCACATCCAGCACTGTCGAAGCGCTCAGATGTGCAGCTACGCGTCTTGTGCGCTCACACGCACACACACACACACACACACACACACACACGAGTTCAGCACATAGTACCTAAACTGGACCGACCAGTTTGGGTTCCTTTCTCTTCCTATAGTGATGTGGCGCTTAGAGACATGGTTTAGTGGTGGACTTGGCAGTGCAGGGTTAATGGTTGGACTCCATGATCTTGAGATCTTTTCCAACCTTAAAGATTCTATGGTTCTTTGAAATAGGTGTCTCGTCACAACACAAAGAACCAGCGTGACATCGATCCTTATACTTCCTACTGGCACAATTCTGCTGCGGAGACCTGTATCCTGTCTGTATGTGGGAATTTGATTTCTGCAATCATCCTCAAGGAGAGGCACTCCAATAAATGCATGTGAACAGAAAATCTCAGAGCTGGAATTGAGAGGAAATTACAACAGTAGAGGAAAAGATAGGAACCAGTAATTAACCAGACTGAATGTGGAGTCGGTCATTAATTGCCTTTTACCTTTAAAATCTACCAGAGGAGCAAACTTTAGTTTAAAATCATTAAATCATTGACATCCCTTTTCTCAATTTCCCTCTGGTATTAGCAATTTTTTCAGTACGCAAAAGTTAAGCCTATCTCCACTCCAGCGAAAAATGCATCGTTCAGAAGGCCATGCAYTAGTGTCTAGTTAGTTCCACTGTATGGTTTTTGGGTATGCACAATTTTCTGTTCTCTAGGTGGCCATTGTGGCAGTTTCCCTCATCTGTTCTAAAAACCAAAGAACTCAATCTTTCAAGACACAAAAGAATTGCAGAAATGAGCGTAGATGCATCTTGAGTCATAAGAATGCCTCTGAGTTTTGGTATGGAGATTTACTTACCAAGGTAAGTAAATATAGTGAATGGCATTATGTTCAAGGCTGTAAAGATGTGGCAAGTGGATCATCAYCAAATTAATAGGAATAATCAGAATCCTAATGAATGAACCATGTTTGACTTTGAAACCTATGAGAGGTGTGATTATCAAAATGGTTGGTGGGGAAACCTCTTCAACTGTTAGCAATAAGATGTCAGAATCTGGAAAAGTCATATGTTCCAAATGCATTAATAACRTTTCACTTTCAAAGGAAAAGCTAATTATCCAGGCTTTTAGCTGCAGAACCTTTTTTGTGTCGTGGTGGGCAGCTTAGCTCCACACAGCCTCTGCCTCACTTACCCAGTTTGATATGGGGGAGGGAATTGGAAGGGGAAAAGTTTGAAAAGTCATGGGTTGAGATAAAGACAATTTGATAGGTGAAGCGCAAGCAAAGCAAAACAAGGAATTCGTTCACTACTTCCCATGGGCAGGCAGGTGTTCTGCCACCTCCAATAAAGCCTAAAAGTGACTTTTTAGTCACTTGAGATGCTTAAAAGTGACTTGTGAAGGCAAGTGCRGTAACTCCAAACATCTCCCCCTTCTGCCCTCCTACCACAGCTTTATATGCTGAGCATGACACCATATGGTGGATATCCCTTGGATCAGCTGGGATTGATCCAAGGAGCAGTCCCAACTGTGTCCCCTACCAGCTCCTTGTGCATTGCCAGCCTGCTCTCTTGGTGGGACAGTGTGAGAAGCAGAAAATACCCAAACACCACACCAACCTTGATCAGTAGTAAGATAAAACATCCTTGTGTTTTCCACACTTCTTTGGTCACAAAGCTAAAACACAGCACCATATAAGCTACACTTAAATAAATGTGAGTATAAAATATTGCAGACATTTAGAAATAACACCACTAACATGATGTTCACTGTCTTCAGCATAATTTTTTTTCAGCCAAGCAAATGCCAATACCGACCCACATTGTTGTATTAACTCTGTATTAACAGTAAATACATAAACAGTTCACAAGCTTTGTTTGACAACAAAGCACACCCAGGTCAAATATATATGTTTACTTTATTGCAAAGTTTTACAATTTATTTAATGGAAATTATGGGAATGAAAAGTATTAAGGACAGGATTTTTTTAACTGGTGTGTAGTACTTACAGTTAAGGAGTTAGCAGTAARAGATTGTCCGTGATATGGAACTTGCAGATGCTACATGTGCTTGGACAGCCCTGTGGTAACATTATTTTTTTAGTTTTTTCTTTGAGGTTTCAGCTATATTTCAAGAAGAGGCATTTACTGGTATCTAGATAAGACAGCTGCTGCATCAGTATAATTTCTCTGATGCTAAATTGTCTAGCATCTGATGTGGTAAATGGTTGGAAAACATATTTACAAACTGTTTGAAATTTTTGCACAGTGGATAGGGACAGGCAGAGCARAAAAAAATGGTGAAGGAAATCATCCGTGTCACTGATATTTGCCATTTCAGCTGTGGTACCTGCTGTTGTACCAGAATTTCAGCTGTGGTACCAGAATTTACAAAGTGGTAGGAAAATACTTCAAAGGAACAAGGGAAACCAAGTAGAAATACTTGAACTGTAGGAAGCACCAAGTGAGTTTCTGATACAGCCATTTCTGAAAGTTATTCTGAAGGTAAAAGTCTATTCACATGAACAAAGAACCTGTTGTAGGTGGCAGCAAATGACAGGCTTTTTGACAGGACTGGGAGGCAGCTAAGGATAAGTCAAGCATGACAGTTTGAGAAATTGTATTATTAGAGAGAACTGTCTTTCTTATTTTCACTGTACCTCACTAATTGTGAAATGCCTTCACTTTGTTCAGATTGGCAGTGTTTGAGGGAAAATTCCATCACTACCAATGTCCTTGTGGTTGGTTAGCTCACAGGCTGAGAAGTTACCTTCTACCTTCAGTAAGAGCCAACATCAAAGCAGGATTTTGGCAAATTATTGTAGCATGACTGCTCTCTCAGAAATGCAGCTTTGGGTTTTCTAGGAGCCGGTTATCTGTTTCTCTCTCTGCAGTGCCAGTATGTTGCTGCCCTTTGCAAGGGCTCTTTTCTATACCCCTCTTCAGACAACTTATCTCCTCCTTGCCTTCAGGTTTTCCTGTTTGGGGTTGTTTTTCCATGGTTTGGCTGCTCTTCATGGCTTTAAGCTGAAAGAGAGTAGATTTAGATTGGATATTAGGAAGAAGTTTTTCACTGTGAGTGTGATGAGGTCCTGGAACAGGCTGCACAGAGAAGTTGTTGAAACTCCATCCCTGGAAGTGTTCAAGGCACAACAACCCCATGCAGCACTACAGGCTAGGGGCAGAGTGGCTGGAAAGCTGCCCAGTGAAAAAGGACCTGGGAGCGCTGGTCACCAGCCAGCTGAACATGAGCCAGCAAGTGCCCAGGCTGATGGCATCCTGGTCTGTATCAAAAATAATATGGCCAGCAGGACTGGGGTAGTGATTGCCCCTCTGTACTCAGCACTGGTGAGGTCGCACCTCGAGTACTGTGTCCAGTTTTGGGCCCCTCACTTCAAGAAAGACATTGAGGTGCTGGTGTCCAGAGAAGGTCAATAAAGCTGGTGAAGGGGCTGGAGGGTAAGTCATGTGATGGAGCTGGGGGTGTTTGGCCTGTAGAAAAGGAGGCTCAAGGGAGGCTTTATCACTCTGTACAGTTACCTGGAAGGAGGTTATAGCAAGGTGACAGTTGGCCTCTTCTCCAAGGCAACCAGTGACAGGACAAGAGGAAATGGCCTCATGCTGTGCTAGGGTAGGTTCAGATTGGACATCATGAAGAGTTGATGAGGGTGGTTAAGCATTGGAACAGGCTGCCCAGGGAGGTGATAGAGTCACAATCCCTGGAAGTCTTCAAGAAATGACTGGACATGGCACTTAGTGCTATGGTTTAGTTGGCATGGTGCTGTTTGGTTGAAGGTTGGACTTGATGATCTTGGAGGTCTTTCTCAACCTTGATGATTTGATGATTCTATTGTATGATTTTAACGCCAGATCTTATGGGGCTSTGGCTAAAGTGGTCTCATAGAAGGATGATCTTGAAGGTCCCTTCTAACTCAACTTGTTCTGTTATTCTATGATTATTCTTCTTGCCCCAGCTTCTGCTTCCTGGCATATCAAAGTGTACTGCTTTATCCCATGGTTCTTGCTGAAAGAATAGCTGTATGTGGAATTAAACTTCCCGGCTTCTTTCCTCCCTTATTATCTCTGTCCAGTACCATCCTTCTCATAGCGATGGGCTGGGATTCTCTCTCAGTTTCTCTTGTCAAGCAGCCTCATGCAGGAAGAAGGGGGAACCATGAGATTCTGTTTGCTAAACAGGACAAACATTTTTTAAGTTGAAAATGAATTATCTTATTTGCTATGGGTCCACAAAGAGAGGAATAGACTGTCACAGTCCTGCTGATGAATAAACCTAATGGACAGGTTGACTTCCCTGACAGCTGTCTCTGAAAGAGCAGAAGGAGGGAGCCCAGAAGACTGAAAATCCCKTGAGTGACACACATGTGAAAAAGCAGCAGTTTTTAAATGCCTTCTGTTAGAGCTGGTAGTAAATTAGCTATTGCTTTTACCGCTTGGCAGAAAATGTGGAATAAATTTTTGCAGATGATTTAGGACCTTGTTTAACTTCCAGCAGAAAAATGAGGAGTTCTAGAAAAGTTGATGGACTCCATTCAACTTTATGATGCAGAAAAACAAACTGTTAACTTACAGAAATAATACCCATGTGCTGTCATGACTTGCTCACTACTTGTCTTCAGGCACTGAGTATTTGTATTGGGAGAGCATGCTGGGTCTACTGCCAGTGTCAGTATTTCCTTTATTTACTTTTGATCTTTCATGTGTTTGAACTATAATGCCTGACAAGTTATATCACAAACTAATTGGAGTAAATGCTGATTAACAAGAAATGAAGAAAAAATGGGGGTCAGCAGTGGGGGAAGGAAATTAATGATAGGCCAAGACTCACTGAGGT
Organism: Parotia lawesii; assembly: GCA_003713295.1. Lineage (NCBI taxonomy): Eukaryota > Metazoa > Chordata > Aves > Passeriformes > Paradisaeidae > Parotia > Parotia lawesii. The sequence continues at coordinate 2,068,542 of RAHM01000082.1, read as the reverse complement.
ATGCAGAAAACACCGGCAACAGGGAAGGCAGGGAGTTAGTAATAGATGGTGTTAGGGGTCGGCTGCAGCCTTGGTGGGCCCTCAGCTGCCATCAGCAAAACAGAACTGTTTCTTGTGCCAGTGCAAACAAAAATGTCACACGGCTGTCCTTGCTTCCAGTGCCTTTGGGCATGTCTGGTGGGTRGCTGGAGCCCACTGGCTGTGTCTGCAGGGAAGCTCCAGACGGGGATTGTATAGCTGTGTTAGCTTGATCCCATGTCTGCCTTTCCGCAGCGTTTGTTTGCTTGAGCACAGCACTAGGCTAACACTTCTGCCCATCACGTATCTCTGGATTGACTTGCATCCGGAGACCTTTGAGGACAGACAAGTGTTGTATACACTGCCACAGCTACACAGGGCTCTTCAGTTTCCCTCAAACCAGTGTAGCCCATTTGTACCTGGCTTATCTGAGGGATGACTTGGATGRAAACCCATGGGGCAAGTTCATTCCTCTTGTTACCTCGAGAGATGCAGTGCTGCTTTACCTTTGTGTTCTAAATGACAAAGGAAAAGGGCAGGAAATGGTGTAGCCTCTTAAAGTACTAACAAATGAAGGAATAAAGTGGTACTGTGAATAAAAGGATGAATGAAGGAATCTACTGCGATCTGTAATGAGAGATACCACTAGAAGAAATAGGTTTAGTTTCCTCTGACTGTATGCCAGTATCTCATTATTCCTCTCATTTATTTCTGTTTTCCCAGTGAAGTGTTGTGAAGAGGAACTGCATTGGATACTTCTATCAGACTGTTAATAACCTGGGAGTAATAACATGGAAACTGTTGTTGGGCATTTTCTATGCCACTTCCACATCTTTGAAATGAAGCATAACAGAGCCAAATTTTCTTCTTTATGTTGTCAGCTAAAGAATTACCAAGGAAAGAAAAATATTTCCCTCTTTTAAAAAAAAAAGCTGAAATAAAAGAGAGGTGATGAGAACTTTATTTCATTTGCTTTCTTTCCTCAGCTAAGAATTCAACTTTTATTAAAGTATTAAAAAAAAGAAAAAGAATAATCTGTAGCAGTGGGCAATAAACATTCTCCACATGAGTCTCCTTCACTTTACTGTGGTTTGCACTATATTGTTTGGCATTGAAAATTATGAGAAGTTCCTCTTCCTCAGTTTTAACCTTCTCAGCCAGTGTTCATTTTATACTGAAGAACAACATTTCAAGTTGAAGAACAAATTCTGTCCTTCAAAGAATGCTGCCAAACTGCTGCTCAGCTGTTTAAGTCCCTTCTGCCAGTGAAACTTAAACCCAAATACTTGGCTCTTCCATTTAAGCTCCAAGACTCGCTGACACTTTTCTTGATGCACACTTGAAACACTGCAATGTGTAGTCATTTCTCGTTGCTGCTCTAGGAAGCACATATGACTATTAGGCCAATGAACTTAGTCTCCTAATAACAGAGGCTATCCTGATGTACAACTATTTCCAGAAACTTAACCAGGTCCTTAGCAACACTAATCAGGGATGTTTTCCCTCTTTCACCAGACAGCTATTCCAGCTCCATTTTTTATCCATCTCTGCTTTTGGAAACACTCTCTTGCCTGAAACAAGTGCTTCTCCTACCCTTTTTGATATTCTCACACTGTATATCTGCATCAAAAACTAACAGAGAAACACTTCAGAGTCGTTGGATTTTACATAGCTGAAGGCAAACCTTGAATCCTGAAGTGGATGCCCCGGTGACTTGACACTGAATGTATTTCAGTACTAAGTGTAGCCGCAGTGAAACAGGCTTTGTGTAGTTAGTACCAGGCAACTAACAGCACTCTAGGATTGTTAACAAAACGTGCCACAAATCCTGGAGAAATCATGAGATATGTTCTGCTCCRTCTTTTAAATATTCCTATAGGCCACAGATACCTTAATGCCCTCTATAAGGACTGAACTGAGGGCAGCAAAAATAATACATTGTTTTAGAGGTTAGACGATTTTAGCAATGAACAGCTTTTTTGATTTACTTATGTAGAGATTTGCAGAATGAAGAGTTGTAATTGTTTTATGTCTGAGATGTGTAAGAAGCATAACAGCATGTGATCAAAGAGAAAATATGTTTTCTTAATGCTCAGCATGTCAGGACAGATAAGAGCAGATTTAGATTATGTTTTGCTGTAAGTTATTCAGTTTCTTGATGTTTGTAGTAGTGCAGCACTAGACAGATCTGCCTGATATGAATGGCTAAATGATATCCAGTGGCCAGAATATTAGAAACCAGTGTTTTTCATGTGGCTGCTCTGATAAGTAGACATAGTAGGCTTTTTGCTACAGTATAGCCCAAATGACACTTAGAGGCCATATCTAGGAGAGGAGTTAACACAGATGGAGAGTTGAGTTGAAAGTACTGGGTTAATCTTTTCAGAAATATGTTCTGAAAAATGAAATATGTTTTTTCCTACTGAAAAGGTAGATGCATTTAAAAATATTTATTTCTTATTATTACCACTTTCTTTTATTTTCCTAAAGAAAAAAAAATATATATACCTCCACTGTATCTACACTACAGAAGTTTTTAACATTTATTTATACAGACTTACATTTGGAACTTCCAAGACCAATGGTGCTACCATTGAATCCAGATGGAGGGACTTGACCTTGCTTTTGTAATTGTTTCTGTTATAAATGTAAACCCCTGTTTCAAAGTTCGGAATCTGGTTATAAAAAATGCTTCCAGAATACAATTTGGCATCTAAGATATCAGTCAAGAAACACTTATTTCTAGTTTGATTTCAGTGTGGCTTTTTGAACTTACAGATGTGTCTTGAGAGTTTTATCCATGCTTTCAGATATTGTAAAGATTTTAAATACCTTTGACTAGCAAATGGAAATCATCACACTGTGTTTTGGAATGATAGAATCATTTTTAGTTAAAAATGCCATAAAAACTCTTAAGTGATCATGAGGTTTTTTTTCTAAATAGTAGTGTAGTTACTTCATAGCAGGCTTGCACTTAGGGTAAATTGCAGCCTCACAATGCTCCAGTGARCATGTTTTCACCTAAAGAAAAGGAGAATTATCCAGCTTCCTCAAGCATAGAAGCTACACTGTGAACAGTTAATGAGATAAGCTGCTGATTCCAGTTATAGAGTGGAAATTGGCTTCTGTCTTTTTCGGCTCATTACAGATAAACTGAGCCAACCCCAGCAGGCTTCTCTTGTGTCAGCTTGTTTGAAGACTGCACGAAGAATAACTTCTCCGCACTTGGGCAATGTGAAAATTTTGTCAAAAACTTTCCCCAAGATCTTTTATGGATTGTAGAACCTAAATGACCCAGGGGCATGGAACTGGCTCTTTGCCAAGGGTACGGAATTAGCCCTGCAGGCAGTGAGGCCTGTTCTAATCAGAATCCTGCCTCTTTACAGTGGTAGTTAAGTAAGGTGGTGAAGCCCACTTGGCCTGCTGAATTGCTTCCTCTTGGCACACACTAAGTTGCACCTGGAGCAAAGAAGGAGCTTTCTGGTATTGCTGCATTTTATAACCTCTAGCTACTGAAACAATAATATAAAAATGCTTTTAAGTCACCTTACTGAGTGTGGCTGACCAAGAAACCCTTAAAATGAGAGAAGGTTCAGAGAAGATGGGCAAGGACAATGTGACTGTGAAGTTCAGCGAAGAATGCAAGCTAAGACTGACCTCAAATGTTGCGAAGAAGCTGACTTTATCTCAGCACAAAAGAGGACTGAAGGGTGACCTTTGGTTTGGATAACTAACTATCAACAGTTGAGTGTATCGAGCTCCGAGTTCCTTAAAAGAACGTGAATGACTTCCTGAGTTAGGCAGGCCAGCGTGGGGAGAGTGAATACATAGCTCAGCCCAACAGAGAGTATAAAAACTAGACAACTAGTAAAAGAATTTCGAAGAGAGGAATGGGCTTGACCTGTGGGCCCAATGAGTTTTACCTGTGAAGTAAAACTACTCCTCATCTTGTGCCTATCAAGTGTAGAAGTCAGTTATAAAGAGCCCTCACTGCCAAACAGGCTCGTTGTATTTTAAGATTTTCATAAGAACTGCTTCTTTCTAATGAGTTTCTTCTTTAAGGAAGAGCTAATAAAGAATTGATGGATTTTGACCTTGTATCAAAGGTTCTTTCTTGGAGCAGGGGTGCSTAGCAGTAGTGCTCTCCAATTTGTGTGACTGAAAGAAGTTCCATGCTGCCTTCCAGGGATCAAATAGTCTCTGGCATATTAAAATATATGAAGAGAAGTTAGATRTGTTATGGTGTCTCCATAGTGGAAAATAATTTGGCCAAGGCTTTTAAGTCATATTTAGACATTCAGGTAAAAGTTAAACCCATTTTTTTAAGGTTCATTTCCACTTTGAACTAAGGAAATCTTTTGACCAGCCTTTTTTAAAAACTAGATAACACATTCAGATTGGAAGCTTCACACCATCAATGTTTAGATTTTCTTTCATAAGTGGTATTTTAGCTGTTTGGTTGTCTTTGATTCTAACAGAAATGCAATTGCTATGATGTAGATATTAAACAATCTGCTCCAAGTTGGAAAACAAACCGAAGCTGTCTGAATGAGGTTGTTTTGTGAATTAATGAACACATTATTGTTCCTTTTTCTGTTCAGAGTTTTTCACAAAATCACAGGACATTCTGAGTTGGAAGGGACCTGCAGGGATCATCAAGTCTAACTCTCAAGCGAATGCCCCATGTGGGGATTGAAGCCACAACCTCAGTGTGGCTAGCACCATGCTCTAAACAACTGAGCCAATTAACATTTTCCTGTTCTGAAATTGTGACAATTTTCTCACAGAGGTTCTGAAAGCTGGGGAACAATTCTGGCCAACCAGCAATAGATTTGTTGTTCACAAATAGCTTTCATAGAAGTAATTTAGATACTTCTGTAGTTTAATGAAGCACAGGATGAAAAGTAATAATGTAATTGTTATGAACAATCGAAAAAACTTTTGTTTTCAAAGATCTTTATAAAGCTTCTGGTATTTCCATTTTACAGATGTCCAATGCCCAAGGTGCATGCCAGTGGCAGTACAAAGAATTGGACATGGCCTCTTACATGCCATCTTAGTTGAACCTCCATTAGATTATCTTGCAAGTCACCTTAATGCAGCAGGTATTTTTAAACAGTAGAGTGAAGACAAGGAAATACDGTAAGAAGGTAGTGTAGTACAGGGATGCTGAAACTAAGAATCTTACTAAAGCACGACCAAAATTCCAAATCTCTAGAATTTTTTCTGGCAAAACACTGGATTAAGCAGTTTGGTGACAGAGACAGTGAAGAGTCAAAAAGAATAATATTTAAGGAAAAGAAACAAAGTGTAAAACCTGAGTACATTCTATTAGGATTTTAAACTCATCAAAATGGGAAGAGAGCATAGAAATGGAGGAGAAAGATGTGTATAGGGGCAGGACACCAATTGTCCATATGATTTTGCATTTTAGCATGGAAGCAGCATTCCAACTGACTGGAAATTTTTTAAGGGAATATTGCTTCCATGGAACATTTTGATCTGCTGAAACTGCAGGAATGAAGACATATTTGATGGATTAAAATTGCCCTCCCTGGCTCCTTAGTAGAGTCTCTCCTTCAAGCTACAGGGTCATCATCAGACCACCTGGAGGGATATTTATGAGCCAAGAAGATGGAAGCCTTGAGAGGCCTGGTCTGCCCAACCTTCTTGGCTTTTTGTGGCTTACTTGATAATATGTCAGGTTTTTTGTTTCTGAGGCTTCTGAGTGCAATTAAGGCTCCAAAACTTGCCAGGCCTATGGCAGTCCACCTGCAATATAAAGCCTTTGGCTGCTATAAATTGATACTGGTAAAGTTATGAAAAAAATCCGTACTTTTTCTTGGACTTGTAAATCCATTTCCTTGCCATGTCAAGTACCATTTTTTTCGTTGAAGAGATATGGTTCAGAACTGAAAAGTCTGACAGTAATGTTTAGAACACTTAAAATATTTTTGTGATATAGAAAAGATCAATCATTCCCTACTTCCAGGTCCTCATCCTATGAGGGAACTATCTGCACCCACTACTGCAGCTGACAGTCCTGAGAACAAAAGCCAAAATCAAAACCAAGCCCAAAGTAATTAAGAGCATCATAAAATATTTTAGTTTGAATAGTCCTCATTGCGGATTCTTTAATCTCAAAACTTCTTTCCATCAATACTGCATTTTAGAAGTCAAACCTGATTAGCATCATGATTTTCTCTTATTTATTGCTCAGAGTGTAAGAAGTTTGAATGTTTTCACAATTTTTTTTTAAGCACTTACAGATCTCTGAATGTTTGCTGCCRAAATTGTGTCCCCATTAAAGTCAACAAAAATTCAATTATGGCTTCAATACATCCAGGATCACCTCACTTTAATAGGGATTTGTGATTGCTATGGCAGAATAGACCCCAACTTCTGGTTTTGTCCTGTTTTTCATCTTAAAAAAAAAAAGGAATATGGTTCAGGTATGATTGGCATGATTAAGCTTGTCAGAAAATCCATGGTTTTTTGGAATATCTGTTCAATGATCTTCTTCTTGTGGATCTCTTGTATTGCTTAATGCTGCAGTGTTCTCATATGTGTAATGTACTCTGTGATTAAATTCAGCATTTAATACAGGTATGTATAATGTGAGTRATCAAATGGATCCAGTCCTGTCTGCCCCTTTTCTCTTCTCTCTAGTTAGGTATAGATTCATGTTATCTGAGAGGAAACTGGCAATGGGGAAGTGTAGGGGATGGAAGGAAGCTGCATTCAAACACATGCAGACTAAAAAGACTAATGACAGGGGTGCAGCTGCGATTTTTTAACACTTAATGCTCTTTTTCAAGGGGATGGCAGCATAGGAAAGGTGAATAGTCCATACACTTAATGGAAACCAAATATAAACTGAATATCATGAATTGTGAGCTTTAAAGATATCACTGGATATTCATTGAACATTGCTGAAACATGAGGAATAACTGAATCAAATTTTGACATACATCAGGTGGTTACTTTCTCACGGTTTTCTGTTGAATGATATCACACTGGTATTTTGCATTCTTTCTTCTATGGCACCCACTTCTGACAGCACTTGAGCTATGATGCAGAACCTGTACATTTCTTTTCCAGTCTAGACTCACCTTCCCTGTGATATATACATGCAAGCACCCAGGTTTGATTGCTCTCCAGTGCACTGCTGACAAGAGGTGGCAACAACCACTTCTGTTTCCTCTGCATACTTGGCACCAYAAGGTGGTCAATCAAAGTCTTGTTCCTGTGTTGCAAGTGCACTGGATCTGGGGACAGTGGACCATGCAACAGTGCATTATACTGATAGGTTTCCAAGGGTCACCCTTTCCTGTGCTCTGAGCCCTCACTCCAGCGAAGCATCACCTGGGCATGTGTTTTGAAGTGGATGGGTCCCAAGTCTTGGTATAGTTACCCTTAATCTTAAAACTTCTTTGTGTCTAACCCTATAGACCAAGTTCTGGGATTCCATTGCAATTGGATGATAGTTGTGGCACAAAGATATATTATAAGCATTAGATACTCCATTTTGATTTTAAAAAAATGAGCCACCTCTCTGTCATGTTTTAGATAATAGCTGGCCTTAAAAATTACACAGAACTGCATGGAAAATAAAGCAAAACCCAATTATCTCYGGATAAAGGAAAGGAAGAAAGGAATGTAATGGAATAGTTGGGGGAACAGCTTAAAATCCAATTTCAGTAAGAAATATTTTTCATCCAAGTATCTAGAGGGAATACACCAGAAATAAACTACTTTATAAAGCAACCAGCCATGTTAGTGATTTATTGTGTCATTCCTTGATCATCAGACAGAGAATTAAATTATCTAGATGGGATGCAGAGGGTTGTGGGATTACGCATTGCTTTCTTCCAAGGTATATGAACTCCACGTGTTATGACTTTCTTGAGAACTGCCTTGTGGTTAGTCCACTTTCTGGACTTTTTTAGCTTTCTTGTGAGGAAAAACTAATCTTACAAAGAGAAAGCAGTTCCCTAGCATACAGTCTGGATTTTATTAGGTACACATTACTACTGTTTCCTGATATTGCTCTTCAGTGTAACTTTTGAACCAATTTATAAGCAATAATGTGACACAGCATCACAAAATGCACTCAGGACAACTTTATAGATGGCACTTACAGACACTTATAATTTAAATGCAGTGAGTCCATAAGAAAGCACATGTTAATAAGGATCTGGTCCTGTATCCACCCAAGTTAGTGGCATAATTATCAGACACTTAGGTAAGTCAGATTCATAACTATGAACCTGCCAATTCTTTTTTTTCAATAGAAATGCATTTCATATGAAGGAAATTAACTAAGCAATTTAGTTTTTACTGCAAACAGAAGGTAGAACGTATATCATAATAATGTTGGAAATAGACATCTAATATAACTAACATTAAAGAATGGAGTAAGACTTGCCTTGCCTTCGCTACCTTATCCTGTTCTGTCCTGTCCTATCCTACAGCAACCTTTCCTTCTTCATGTACAGACTTTGAAGCTTACTCTGCTTTTCAGTTTGACCAATGCTGCCAGTTACATGTCTTTTCTATTTGAGAGAGACCACCACAGGGATTATCTGCAAAACTAGATGTCAAAAGCAAAGTGTGAAAATAAAAGGAAAATAAGAAAGAATCATTTTTTTTTTATTCTCTGTCTTTTTGAGCACGCAGTCATGACTTTTCTGACAAATGTCCCCCTTCTATGAGAATTAGACTGAGATGAAAGTCCAGGGTGCACCTGTATCAAACACTAAGCCTTGTTTATTCCAGGATATAGTTTTTTAGAAGACTGGAGAATGGGAATGTTTCAAATATATTAATCTATTTGCCTAAGAATGTTAGAAACAGGCAGCATACAATGCTGTGTGGTTTTTAATGAGAAGCAGATTCTGGTGGCATCACCTCTCTGGAACCTGGGTCTGTGGCAACAGGGGCTCCCCTGAGGATTGTGATCTTAGCCTGCTGTGCAAATTTTTATTGCCCAAATGCAAACCTGGCTAGGTAGCTATTTTGAACAGGGCATCTGACAATCAAAGCAAATTGGTTACAGCCAAGTTTTGCTGTGAAGGGTGTGTTCTCCTTTTTCCCCCTCCTTCATTGAAATTCACGTACAGGATATGTTCATGAGCAGCTGAAGGCAGTTATGCATCGGTTTCGCCCATGCCCTGGGACAGCCAGATAGAACAACCTGGAATTAAAAGCCTGTGCATGTTAGCTCATGCCCAGCACTGTGCTAACACAGCTGTTTTCCAAATTTATACAACCACGTTAAAGACTGCACGGTCTGGGCACATGTCTACCAGGGAGGCAGGCTTGTGTCTTCATGACATAAATCATCTTTATGCTGTGAGGGGTCTCCTCCAACAAGATTGCTTTGCTAGACTGGGACACTCATCTTAACTTTGCTCTGTTTTATGGGCATTAGAGGCAGATTTATAAGTGCTGCTTTCCCCATTGCTTTTTCAATTTTTACTTATGCTTCTTTCTAAGCTGTGACAACAATTGCTTTGGGACAGTTTTCATCACACAAAAGGATATGTTTCAAAGATAGTCTATAGCTTTTTGACCCAGCTAGAATGAAAGGGGCCATGGGCCCCACACAATAGAGCAGTTTGAGATACTTTGGCATGCTGATTGTACAAATATTATCACTTAATTAAATGAAGTTAATGTTCATGTCCTGTAGAAGATATTGTACCATTTAAAATTATTCAAAAACATACAGACTTGGAATTTTTCCACTCTTTATTTGCAGTGTCTTAGTGTAATCCTGTCACTTGCCCTGAAGATTATTATATTTATAAAAACAAATAACTGCAGTGTAATTTGTAAACAGAATGATAACTTTATTATTATTTTGTTATAAACTTCTGAAATTAATAGATTTTCTATAATAGAAACTATGACATAAAATTTTCCTTCTTTTCACAACTCAATAAAGCTCTTTTTGGACTAGCCAGAACCAGCATAGAACAAATAAGCCTAATAAAAATGCTATTAGGTTTATTTGCATCATATGCTGTTCACTTACAAATTTATTAATTCTGTGATTCTATTACAAGTACTGGATTGAAAGGTTCTTTTTTTCTTATACAACTGCTGAAATGGATGACTCAATATAAAATTTGTAAAGTGTCATTTCAAATAGTGATTGAAAAGGGACAAGATAAAGGCTAAATATCAGTATAAATAATTTTTCTGTCTCAGAGATCATAGCAATATTGTGTGTCACTCACAGTTCTGTCCCATTTTTTTATATGTGGACTGTTTCTGCAGTTTCTGAAACTGTTTCAGCACCTGAAACCTGAAATGGCTCTCATGGAAGACAGGGGAAAGGCATGGGCAGTAAATAAAATATAAACATTTGATAAGAAACAAAATCATTACCAAATGGATGCTTTAAGAATTATGACATAGTAGTCAAGTTGAATCTTCCCCCCATGTATAATCTCAACTATTTTTACACRTGAAAGTTTATAACAGCTGTTTAAATTTTCTATGGTTCTGCCTGGTTTAAACATTCATTCTGAATTCGTAGAAAACAGTTAGCTGAGACATTAATAACTGGAGGAAGATTTTTTTCAGACCTCAGGATAAAATGTGTTTCTGCTCTTTCCATTCCATAAGCCAGGGAAGCTGATTATCTTTGCTTTCTTAACAAACATTCTCTTTTTTTCTTCTTTATCTCTCTGTGTAAAAATATCTACGTATATATGTATATGTTTTTGAACAAAAGTGTATATTTTCTACATATTTTGTAAAATTCATTATTTTCAACAAAACACACTAAAAACATATCATGTGAACCAAGACTGAAAAACATGGAATATAAATATTTTCACAAAGAGTAGACTGAGTAGGAGTATGAAGACAATATCATTCATATATATTTTCCCTAGGGCAACTGTAACTACCAACTCTGCATTTTCTTTAAAATTACTTTCGCAATCCAGCAATATTTACTTAAATTAGATAACTTGTCAAATGAATCATCCCAGCATGATCTCTATCTCAAGTTGTTTCCCAGCATTCATAGTTGGAACTTGATTTTCATTTTGCACTCTTGATCTAATTAAGATTATAATTTTCTTATGTGTTTGTGAAACACATAGGCAGTTGTAGACACACAATTTAGGCAGAAAAAATGCTCACAATGGCAGCACTGCTTAGAATTTAAAGGACTTGACGGCTATATTCCCAGAAGTTATTTCCAGCAGATGGTAGTTTAATTTATGTCCTTGTCCTCTTTTCTTTTATCTGTTGTTTTGTACTTTTATCTGAATTAGAACATTTGCCATTTATCTGTCTGTTTATCTCTGTCTGTCTTGGTTCTCTTTTTATTTTGTTGTAGTGAAAGGATAGAAGGTGCTAAATACCCCACATGAGAGTTGGCGTGAACCCAAAATTCAGAAGTTTTTATTTCTAAACCATATGAAGGCATTGAAGAAGAGTCAGTTCTTCTCTCCTGAATAAAGTAATATATRTATAGTAGGAAAGATTGTTTCAGAATGTGGAATGGGATATCTGTCATGAAAAGCTTTTGAGACTAATTCAACAAAGCTATTTTTCTAAATAATGGTTTAAGTGTATTTGGCTTAGATTTGTACTGTGAATTGGATGAAATTCTCTCCCAAGTACTTCTCTAGCTTTATTTGCTCCGTTCTTTACTTCTGGAAGAGTGTCCCTGTCTGAGAAAGATTRAAGAGGATCAGAGGCCTGGAGCACCTCTCCTATCAAGACAGGCTGAGAGAGTTGGGTTGTTCAGCCTGGAGAAGAGAAGGCTCCAGGGTGACCTTATAGCAATCTTCCAGTACCTAAAGGAGGTTCGTAAGAAAGCTGGAGAGGGACTTTTCACAAGGCTTTAAAACAAAAGAGTAGAATTGGATTAGATATTAGAGAGAAATTATTTTCTGTGARGGTAGTGAGATCCTGGAACAGGTTGCCTAGAGCAGCTGTAGATTCCCCATCTCTGGAAATGCTCAAGGGCAGTTTGGATGGGGCTCTGAGCAACCTGATMTAGTGGAAGGTGTCCTTTCCTATAGCAGGGGGAGTTGGAAATAATGATCTTTAAGGCCCCTTCCAACAAAAACCATTCTATGATTCTATGATTTCTGTATCTGGTTATCTCTATTCAGAAAGAAGTGGGAAAAGGGTGTTTCTTCCTCTTATATGAATTGGTTGTTCCTTATAACATACCTTACCCACTAGGCACAATCCAAACAGGCAAATCTGGAAATAAAACAGAAAATGAAATATTCCTAATCATTAATTCATTCTTGAAAATAAATGTGATCCAATCAGGCTAATTAAAACAAAATAAAGCAGCAAACAACTAAAATTATTCTCCAATGACTCACTGAGAAACAGAACTAAGCAAACCAGCCCCCTCTTACCAGCCTCTCTCCGTACATCTCCTGCTGCTTAAAACACAATGCTTCACTTCCTCATGTGAATCCAGCAGCCACCCCCACAATACTTTCAGCTTAGTACCATAACCCCTAAGCACGTTTTATTGCTCTCTAGCTGAGCAAGAGGTAGTGTGCCAARTCAGTAGTTTAGGGATGTATGTTCCTGACTGGCCTATCAGCCTCTTTACTATTCCTTCCCTTTTCCCTGAAGGGGAACACAGACGGGGAGCACAGACAGGGAACACTAATCTTCTTACTGTCTTATTTTCATAGCAAATATAAGAACATACTATAGCTTGGATCATTCACCTCCCTCTAACCTATTCTTTAATAGCCTAAGAATTTAATTAATTACTGGATAAGGGGACGGGAAAAAAAAGGGAAAGACAGGGCACATTCAAATGGACATGCAGATGGGAATTATTTAGATCTTAATTTCTCAGAGAACTAGGTGGAAACCAGTTAAGGTCATTTCCATTTAGTTGGATAAGAAAAGCTGCTAGAAATTATTTAGCATTTTTCAAGAGAAAAAGAAAGTATTTTCTTTTTTCATTTTTTCATTTGGAAAGATCACTCTTCTCATTTTACGATTGAAAAAGCAAGCATTCAGAATAAGTCATCCAGTCTCTTAATTTATTGTTAACTGTTCAAAGGTTTCCTTGGTGTACATAAAATTTGTGATCCTTTGTAACAAGGCCAAATATGAAAACAAAGGGAGAGAAAGTCCATGGGTAACCAAGCTTAAGCATAATAGAAAAAATCTCTTTAAGGGCTTTAGTATTATATAGAACATTTGCTCAGTAAAAATAACCCAAACCAGAAAAGTTTCTGGATGTATTTCTTTCATGCAAAGTAACAGTCTATAAACACCAAACAAATAAGATTTAAAAAAAACCAACCCCAAATGAAACAACATCCAGTGTAGCTCTCCCTCCAGCTACAGCAGTTTTTTTAGTGCTCAAGCTTTACTAGGTTCAGTTGAACCTGATGGCAACGGTATCTGGTGATGCAGCTCTAATTATGGTCTCTAAGAATCCTCTAGCATTGGCAGTGAAAAGCCATGTCAACCTCTTGGTTCAAAATTTTATCAGTGTGTGCCATTGCTAAAGCAGAACTTATTATTTTTAGAGGATCTCAGCCATGGGGAACTGTAGGATCTGTGCACAACATCATGCTATATTACATATTACTGAAGTCCAGCATCCTATTCAGTGGCTAAACTGGAAATATTGGAAATATTCAAAGTCTCAGGATAAAATTCTCTCTCCTTTTCCCATTCTCTGGAAACTGCAGTTTAAAATAGATTTATTTATTGGTTAATGTTAGGAAATCATTACAACTAAGTTCATGCCCACTTTTACTAGAAACCTTTTGAGAATATTTCTGTGTAGGAGCATTTAAGATCAAAATTATCATTTAATGTATTGAAAAAATGTGGGGCTTTTTGGTAGAATCCAATGATTGCATGATTTGCTCTAACTTTGCCAAACTGTACAAAGTGGCACATGAGGATCCTCATATGGACAATTGCTTGTCTGCCTTATGAGAAATTCAGTGCTCTCTTGTCCCGGGTTCTCCTTTTAGCCATATTTTCCTTTTGRACCGTTTTTGTTACTGCTACTTTTTTCTTCAACTGGAATTAAAATAAAATTGAATTTACGTATTTCCAGGGCATTTCATAGGCTGCTATAGAATTTTAAAAAACATAGGCATTAAATATAGCTTTGCTCCCCTCAAGGAAAGATGTTGCCAATCAATTCACATCTGACATTCTTGAAATCAGCACAACAGATGACAGCAAGAATGTAGAGAACAAAGAGCCATATTTTCTCTATGATTAGCTGTGCAGTATTTTATGTCTTTTCCAGCAGTGCTGGTTTATTGTTGATTCCACTATCCATGCTTTTATGCACAATTTTAATGAACTGTAGGACAGATAGAAACCACCTCACATTACTGAGTAATGCCATGCCTTTAACTGGAACAGAGATCATGACCTCCTGATCAAAACAGAAGAAAGAAAAGTATTCATCATTCAGATGTCTATTAGGGGTTTGCCTCTGCCTCCTCAGACTAGCTGAACACCACAGTAATTTTAAGACCAGTAGAGGGTACTAGTGTATGTACACAGAAGTCAGTAAGTAACAGCAAAGATGGCTGCATGAGAAATTTGGATTAAACCTGTAGARAGTGCACTAATGTTAAAGCAATAAGACTTAGTAAGGCATCTTTAGCCAGCCTGCGTTTATTTTCTCAGCTACTGAAAAGTCCTTTCAGCATCAACAGAATATATTCTGATTTAAATTTAGGTTGTTGTAACCTTTTCTTTAGAAGACCAACACTGATATCAGATAAAAGGTCTTAATTCCACTGCATCTGTGTTTTTGAAATGGATTTTCAGAAAAAAAGTAAGTTTTGGAAACACRTGTATCTTTAATATCTGTACAGTACTGTGGGTTTTTTTCCTTTCTAAAATGAAGGCTGTATCTACAAAAGCAGTGTCATGCAATCAGAAATATTGTCTTCAGGAATCAATAGCCTAGGTAAGAAGTCAGATTAACACAGTTATATTACTTTTTCCAGCTACATAGTATAGTTTATATCTGGACTGCGCACAGTCTCTCATATTCATATCAGACACCTAAATAAAGCTTTGCTGATTTTTAGAATTGCTGAGCCATCATCCCTTACTGATGACAATGGGAGCTGTTGTACAAATATTTATTTATATCTCCCCTTTGACCTTGTCCCCGGATCCTTGCCCAATAATCTCATGCACTGGAGCTTATTCAGCATTCTACCTTCTGAGCACATTTGAACAGCTGCTATTCATTAGAAAAACAACAAAACCTAAAAAAATCAGAACCTCAAACTTCAATCTGAGGCGGATATCATTCCTTCTTTTCTCTCCAAATGAATGGTTTCCTTAAAATATATGTATGTCTGGACCAGACCCAGGGCTTGTAATAAGTTTCCTATGCACAGAGATATTATGGCCTTAAGATCCAATATCCTTTGCCCTACAGGGTGAGAAAAGGGAGCTTTATCCTGTTTGTACAAGGGTATATGCAGAATTCAATCCATTTGCTGTAAGGGCTGGATTGAACTTAAAGTGTTTCCACGGAATAATGTACTTATTAAAAAGTTCCTGTACATAATTTTGTGAAGTCTTTTGCATACAGTAACTTTGCTTTTCATCTTTGGAGCTCTGCATTGTTGGATGCTAGGTGGTTGGCCCAGACACTATTTATGCATAGGTTTAACCAATTTGGTTCTCTTTAAAACAAGAATATTGTATTCTTTAAGAGTTCAGAAAACAGTTCATAGAAGAATAAAGAAGGGGGAAAGGATGCATATTAGTATTTTAAAATAATCTCAAACGTCCAACTAATAATTGTAATATTAATATGAATTAAAACCATTTCAGTGGAAGACATTATTTTATTCTTACTCTTTATAGTCATAGTAGCTTTGCAACTGGAAGGTGAAAATCACTGTTTCCCAATCAACTTAGAAAATCTCAATGGAGCTGTGATCAGKGCACATTTCATTCATCAAACCATAAATGTCTCGTGCCACCTGAGGTTCTTTAGGGTACCTCAGATACCCAGAAGGACCCAGCATATATGACATAGGAGACATAAGAGACCTGTATCTTTATGGAGATGCACCTGGAGGCTGGGTGAAGTATATGGTATTTATAGTATCTTGGATGCCTCTAGGCTTCCCTGTCTAGGCACCTGTATAGGTTAACTAATTTATAAATTAGTTAATATTTGTTAATGTTTTCATTAATTAGTTAATAATTAGTTACTAGTAGCTAATATTTTAACTAATTTATAAATTAGTTAATATTCATCAAGGCCTTCCAAGTTTACTATGTCTAAACTTTGAATGACAAAACCAAATATAATTTGAAGACTAATGCCAGAGAACTGGTTTCCAATAATCTAAGTCATAGTATCTTTAAAGTGACACTTTAAAGTCACTTTAAAGTGACTGACAATTCAGAGCAGTAAGACCAAATAAATCAAAGGGCCAAACTCTGTCCTGTTTTTGTCAGCATGTGTTGCAAAGCTGTGAGAGACCCCTACACTAGGTCCAATCTTATAATATTCCAATGACACACTAAAACCTGGAAAATCTTTCTGCAATAAGAGTTCCTGAGAAGAAGTAGAGATTTTTTATTGAAGATAAGAAGGAGAAGAGGGGTAGGAAAAGTGTATGAAAAAAGRTAACGAGAAGACATATTTGAAATGGGTTATGACAAATGGCAAGCAGCCATCTATTGGCTTCTTTTTACATCTTGGAAAAAGTAGAGCAAAGGCAAGCCAGTTCCTATAATTTTTTAGCTCTGCCAGAGAGCATTTTTTCCATGCTTTTCAAGCTTTCCCTTTTCTATTTGCAACTGCTTACCATCTGGGAATTTGTGGTTGTGAACAGTTAAAACTTAATATTTAAAAACACACATGTATTTCACTTGAAATTAAGATTTTCGGTAAAGTGACTGGATTCCACTTTTGGGTGGAATGTGGTGAGATAAATATGTGCAATGCTTGGGGCTGGAATGCTGGCTCTGCACTTGGAGAGAAAGTTGGGAGTTTTGTCCAACTCCAGAGTTTTGATTTTATAGCCAGTGATTAAGTTATAACTAATATAATTTTTAAAAAAATCTTTTAACACCTCTGTAAYGTCTTTCTTTTTTCATCAATTTTAATTTCATGCTTTTACAGTGTGTCTTATGGGATTAGTGACAGGATACTGACTATATTTCCTCTAAAGCTATTGGTTAGCACATCACTATGATACTTGTAAAGTAGAGGCACTGTTGAGTTGCTCTAAAGAGTTGGCATGGGTAGAGGCAGCACAGGCAAGTTTCTGTGATACTTAGCCTTATACTTAGGTTTTATGGTAACGCAGAGTTCTGGGGTTAGAACTAGACTTGCAATTCCAAAGCTAGATAGTTCATGTATATCTTGGGGACATTTACTGAATTCTCTAGTTGCAGCAGTGTCTTTAGACATATTGTAAGTCACTATTTGAAATCCTAGACCTCTTTCATCAATTTAGATCATAGAAACAGGTAGTTTTAGAGGACTGTCTTCTGTCTTTGTACCACTTCATTTTCATCCCAGTACCTCAATTAGAATAAAGTGGATCTCTGTTCTGGCAGATTTGGCAAAATAGCTAAAGACTGACAGAGCAGGGGAATGAACYCACCTTCAGGTCATTGGTCTGGAATAATATTCAGGCAGTGCCTGAGAACTCTCCAGGATTTAAATGGCTCTGTTTGTCTTCTGCTCCTTATTCATTCTCCTATTGATCTTGTTGTCATGACGGTTTGGGGCCTTTTTTTTTTAACTGTACCTTTGGCATGCCTTCAGGTCTGCCTGCCCATCTCTTCTTTTCCACTGTCTGTTTCACTAATCTTCATTGCTGGCTCGTCTTCAAACATTTTCTGTCTTTGCTTCTGTTTTTGTGTTGCTGCACACCTTTGTAAAAAAATCTCATTACCATGTAGAATTAGAGAACTCTAATTTACTCTGCCATTCTTCAGTCAAACATTTCTTGGCAAGATGATATCTGAAGTCCTTCATGCCTCACTGCCTTTAGACTCCATTATAGAAAGTGTCTTGTGCTCTCCTCTGTTTCTTCAAAGAACACTGATTTATCATTTAAAGAATCTGTCCAGATCTGGGGAGATCTCCCCACTTTTTTTTATTTTCTTACCATCACTCTGTTCTACTGCTCAAGATGGCCCAATTCATTGAGTGCTTTCGCAGCTGCCACCCAAGGCAAAAAAATAGAGACTGTGATTCTTTTAGATTTTGCCCAATGATAGATTGACSTATCACAGTGGGGATCGGATTGGTCTGCACCTCTTTTTTGAATTTTGCRACGCCAAAGTGGAATTTGTGTCATGTTTGAAGTAGCAAGCGTTAACTGCCCTAGGGTGCAGGGGCCTCCTGTCAGGTGAGAGGGGATCCCTGCCCAYGCTCGATCTCCGCAAACTAGAAAGATGCCTTTAGGGAGGGCTAAGGGGTTAGGATAGTATTCGTCGGCAGTGGATGGAAGAGCAACTTGGGCAATATCTCCGCACCACTTTGCTGCTGTGAACTCGAGCTTAGTTTGTTTTATGCTTTGGTAGATTTTTAAATTATGATACCGAGAGCTGGGGTTGAATGCAAAGTGTACACAGAGTGGGGATTTTAAGGAACCCAACAGCTCTACCTGCTAATGACACTGAAGCTTTAGTCTTTTTTTAATATCRATTTTTCTTCTGTTTTAGCAACAATTTTTTGCCTCTTTCCCTCCAGCTTTCTCTCTTCATTATTCTTTCTCTTTCTCATCTGTTACAACCCCTCCCACTTTTTAATCTTCACCATCCTTACAAATACAAATATAAAAACTACATCTTCCTCTTTCAATTCCATTCTTTCCACTGCTGATTTATCTATCAGCAATCTTTAAGGTTTTTCACCCTCAATTGCCCAGTGACTAGAAACTTTGGGACATTTTCATACTCCTTAAATTATGCTTGTATTGGTGTTTAGTCATGGAAGTGTCAGGCAGTGACTAACACTGCTCACTTTGAAGAATAGTCCAAGCTGCAATGGGACATGGTATCAGCTGCTTTAAATTTGTCTTCCAGATTCTGTTTGCTTTTCATCCCATGATTCTAGGAAGTGAAAACACAGTACAGGGGTTTGACTTTGGTGTCTTCTTGCTCTGTCACTCTCTCTCTTTTTCCTTCTCTTCCTTTCTCTGTGTTCCTTGAATGTTGACCAAGATCCAATGGGATGTTTGGAGAGCAGCTAACAGCACTTGCTTAAAAACAAGTCAGGAGTTACTTTCTCAAGTACCCTGAGGTACCTAAAGTACCCTAAGGACCTAAAGTTCAGGTCATCTGCATCATGGGCAAATAAACTCACAGTATCATGGCATCAGAGACACAAGGGTTGCAAGGGACCCCCACAGGACATCAAGTGTAATCTCTCATGTGGAACACGACAAATGCCAGCAGCAGATAAAGTCAGCCATGCTATTGTCTGGTGGAGTCTCCGAGGATGAAATTTTCTTCATATATGTGTGAATGATCTTGATAGGTCTTTGCTGGACCCTGCTCTGTTTCTTTACACCCCTCCTGRACTGGGGAGAGCCCAAACTTTGGCAGATTGTGCCAAGCATAACCCCACTGGCACTGTATAAAGGACAATTATAAGTTCCCATTATATTCTGGCCTTGACTTCCCAATGTTTCAGTTTTCCTTATTTGTGGTGAGAGTTCACTATTGTCCCATTTTCAACCTTGCATTCCTTAAAACCCTTACGTATTTTCCACCAGGATCTGGACTGACACATGTGATCTTTCTGCCCCAGGTACAGAACTTGCTGCTTCACATGTTGAGCTTCATGGGGTTTCAATTGGCCCAGGCCTCAAGTTTGTYGATATCCTTGGACTGAAGCTCTGTGTTTGGCACATCAGCTACTCCTCATTGTTAAGCACCACACACAGGTTTCCTGAAGGTGCACTGAGCCAGTGTACCAACAAGCTTCCTTCCCAGCCCCCTTCCTGGGCCCTCATGCTGTCAGACACCTCACCTCAAAAGACAAATTCACTATCTGAAGTCACAGCAGCTGGGGGTGCATCTGATCCTTACTTAAACTATTTTTTCCTGTTRACTAGCTCTAGGTGTATCCCCATGGATCATTTAGCTTGTGCTTTGAAGAAGAGGTATATTAGAGCCTCAGTCACTTTTGAAGTAGAATTTAAATTTCACCTAGATTTAGACATTTCAAATTGTAGGCCTGAGCTGGTGTCTGTAGGTAATCCTTATAGCCCAGAGTGACAGGCTTCTATAAGGCAAAATAATCCTAGATGGTATCACTTATCTGCTGTTTTGTGTCRTTTATATGCTTTTTTTCTTGAACTTACGGGATGCATTTAGCTTATGTAGTAATAATGGAGATTGAGGTAGAATTACAGCAAGAATAAAGATGCTCAGTAAGAACCCTACCATAGAGCAGATAACTATATACAGATCTTTTTCCCCCTCTTTTAATTTCTCATCTTATTTTTAAATTTTTCTAATTGGTCTGCTGGCAAGTCAGCTGTTAGATTGGGAAGGCACAGGGCTAGTAAAACTGAGCTAAATATAGTTGTTACTGCACCATAGTACTTTGAAATAATATGCAAAATAGAAAATGGGRAACCAAATAAGAATTCATTAACTGGAAGAAAATATTCAGCTGTTAGCGATTGCCCTTGTCATTGAACATATGAACTTAAACCAAAAATAAAAGTATTGGAAAATTGCATGGATATTCTTTACAAACCTAGCAATCAACATGATGAAGAAGGGACATAAAACCTTGAGACAGAAGAGAAAAACAAGATGAGGTCATCATATGTTCCATGCAGTGTTTTCTACAGAAACCACCACCTTGTAATTCTCATCTTTTATTGGTGTTTTAAGTTCAGTTATGTCCATAAAAAACTGGAACAATGCCTAAAAGTGAACCATGACCTGAAAGTGGTTGAGGCAATAGTTAATTCTGTAGCAGCCCTGAGACTCAGATCAATAGTGGAGAAATATCTGGCTTCCTAAGTCTTCTGGGAGACATATACCTGTCAGCAGTGATTGCACACAGAGGAGAAAAACTTGTCTGACCTAATTTTCCACCCCACACACCTGTTGCGATAGAAATCCTATTTTGCATGTCAAGATTTCTAAAGGAGTTGTCTGCCAGCATCCTGCTTTCTCTATCCCACAACAAATGATCCCCTGGCTGAATTTTCACTTTATTCACTTTGCCAAAATATACCAAAAGCTAGTTTTRTAATGTTTCAGTAAAGTCTCTTTGGAATAATGTGAATTTGTTGAGAGTTTCTGAATCCAAGGTTATGATTTAGCCAATTAAAAGGAGGGAAGCTATTTAGGAAGTTTGGATCCAGGTCTGGGTTTAAATCCTGGACACCCTTAAAACTGAAATTGCACTGGCAGGACAGTGACTTCCTTTCATTCAGCTCTGAATTAACTTCAGAGTAGGGAGCAGGGCTGCAAAGAAAGGAAGTGTCCTCTTTGGATCTTTAACCAGTCTTTAGCCAGCAGCTGAAAGCACCTAGGCTCAACCCACAGGCAGATGTAAATTAGTGTAAGTACTTATGGAAATATAAGTTAAGAAAGAAACATAACATTCAGTCTGTATTTCTTGGATGAGGAACCAGGAAATCCTACAGCTCAGTCATTTTTGCCAGGGAGAAACCAAATTATTTATGAATGTGGCTTCTTCAAAATTCACCAAAGATCCATGTATGTTACTGCAACAGTGGAAGTAACTGTGTGGGTACAGAAAGCTCTTCCAAAAGGAGGAGATGCTCAAATGGCAGAGCTGTCCTTACCTTCCATCCTGCATGGGGAGTGTGTTGAGGCTGATAAAGGGGCATGGGGAAGACACATGTGAGTGAGAGATAGAAGAATGGGAATGGGGTGTGTGAGATGTGCTTTCTTGACCCTATGCCAGAACACATTCCCCAGGCTGCCTCTGCCTTGTGAGTAGGTTGGCTTGGCTGCTATAAAGGTTAGGAGAAGAAAGGAGGTTGTCTTCTGTGCTGTGCCAGCTACCAGATCAGCCCTGGTCAGGAGCCAGCGCCATACATCCCGGCACGCCCAGAGGAAGATATTGCAACTTTCCACTCTTTTCTCACTTCTTTTGCCCACTTCACCTTCGAAATGGAGAACTTTCAAGCTTGCTTGCCTTCATCAAGAAATTTCTTACCCAGAAGATTGTTAGCTCTAATGACTGTTTTCTTTGTATTTGCAGTCACCAGATGTGAAACATGTTTTGATCTGTTTTCTCATTACGAAAATGCTTTCATTTATGATGCCCAGCAGGGCRACGGCTGATTAACTTCAAGTTTGTAGGTGGAATTAGTTTTTTTCTTTTTGAAAATGTTTACCAAGACCAGCAAAACAGGAAAGAGATTCTTTCAAGTCTTTTCCCAAATATTGCAGGTCACATTTAAAAAATGCTTAGAACCTTTTCCTGCCTTTTCATGTACTTGACACTTGAAATACTATTTTTCCAGAATTATTACAAGTTACAATGTGGAAGTCTTTCTGCCCCTTTGATATTTGCCATTAGATTGTTCCTTAAAAAATGTGTTACTCTTTCTCATATGAACTCTAAAGTTCATATTTAAGGACCAGAATGCACAGCTGTGTTTGTCATTAATTCCAACCAGACAAGAATTTATTTGTAAACTCTGTAAGAATAAATTACCAAAAGATAATTTCATTGGGTTAAGCAGCACAAAAAAGACATTTTTCTTTGCCTTATGATCTAGACAAGTAATCTGTGCAATGGGTGGGGAACTGGCTGATGGACAGCACATAGAGGGTGGCGGTAAATAGTTCCATTTCAAACTGTCAACATGTCACAAGTGGTCAATATTGGGTCCAATGTCTTCATAAGTGATCTGAAAGATTGAATCAAATGTACCCTGACAAAGTTTGCCAATGATACCAAACTGAGTGGGGAAGTTGACACTTTGGAAGGAAGAGCCTCCCTGCAGAAAGACCTGGATAGGCTAGAGGAATGGGCTAACAAGAACCTTAAGAAGTTCAACAAGGACAAGGTCAATGTTTTGCACCTGGGAAAACATAATCCATGAGCACAGGACAGGCTGGGATCTACCGAGCTGGGAAGAAGATCTGTGGAAAGGCTCTTAGTGGAAAACAAGCTTGATATGAGTGAAGAACATGCTACTGTGGCAAAGCAAGCCAACAGGATGCTGGGTTGGATCAATAGGGGCTTCACCAGCAGAGATACAGGAGCCATTATCCCATTGTACTCAGCACTTGTTGGGCCACACTTGGAATATTGAGTCCAGTTTTGGCCCCTGCTATACAAAGGACAATTGGACAGGTTGGAGAGGGTCCAGAGAAGGGCCACAAAGATGATCAAAGGATTGAAAAGCCTGCCATGTGATGAAAGGCTGATAACTAGGTTTGTTCGGCTCTGAGAAAAGAAGGTTTAGGGGAAAGCTTATCACCATTAGTATTTAACACGTAGCTGTGAAGAAGATAGAGGCTTTCTTCTATATGGAAAAGATCAAAGATAATAAGTTACTCCTGGGGAGATTCTGATTAGACAAAAAAGGAAAATCTTTCACAAAGAGAACAATCAGCCACTGGAATAATCTCCCCAAGGAAGCGGTAGACTTCCCAACACTGCACATTTTTAATATTCAGCTGGACAGGGTGCTGAGCCTTCTTGTCAGGATTGTACTTTTGCCGACAAAGTTAGCACCAGATGATCCTTGAGRTCCCCTCCAAACTTGGTATTCTATGATTCACTATTCTATGATTCTTCTGTAAACTGTGAAGTATTTGGAGTTTGAACCTGGGCAGAGTTTGGTTCAAATGTCAAACCCATTATTTCTGAAACTTCTAGGTCAGGTATTGTCCATAACAATAACCATAAAATGTCTTTTAATTAAAAGACTGGAGAACTCAAAAAGACTCTCCAACTCTTTTAAGGAACATAGAAAAATAAAGGATAGTTTAACTTTTGTATTCAAACAAATCTCCAGCCTCTAGCAAGACAAATTTATTTTGTAATTCTGCTGCAATAATTACCATTCTTCTCTTTTATTGCTTCCTTTGGATTGACAATTCAATACCAAAACATGGGGTGGTTTTGTACTTGCAAAACCAAAACATAATGCCTGAGGTTTTGCAAAAGCAAAATATTTCCTGGCTCATTCCATCTCATCTGAATTTGACGAAACACAGCCATTTAGGTGCATCAAAAGAAAAACTCCATGTGTAAACATGCAACAATTATTTACAGTATTAGAAGATCTTCTTGGGGTCCTTCTAACCTGCATAATTCCGTGAATCTATGGAGGAGCTAAATTTTACTCAGTATCATAAAGTCAGAATACCAATAATATTGCAAGAAAAGAGAGGCGTAGAAACATAGCCTTGTACTGTGTAGCAGCTTTCCATCACATTTGAACTGGTAAGGTATTAGAAAAAACTAAAGATAACAGAAAAGGAAATAAAAAAGATGAGTAAATTCCCAAATCACCACAGAGATGTATGAGACAACTCATACACTGGCAATACATTGCCCTTTATAGATTTAGTCTTTTAAATATATTTTAAAGACATGAAGACTTTTAATAAGATGATTACATTAATAGTTCACTATCAGCTACCTCTTGTCATGCTTTTTGTACCCTGACAGCACTTCTACAGTTTTTTTGCACTTAGCACACAGTCAAGCTGAAGTTTATATCATTATGACAGATATGAACTGAGCCCTCTACCAATAAAAATTATAACATAAAGCTTTCATAATCAACAGTCAACACCTTCTATTTACTTCTAATGTGACCAAGAAAGTAAGAACTCAAAAGTCATTTAGGAGTTTAATTCTGCTTTCAAAAAATCATCTTAGTCCTACTGAACACTCTTTCAAAAATTCTTTATGTTTACTAAATATTCTGCATTTTTATTCAGATGTTATTGTGAATGCTTTCTTTCCATARTATTGAGAAACCTGGAATATGCTGTTTAATACTGAGTGTCAAAAAAGTAGCACCTTCATATTAGTATAAACCATAAATAAATATTCCCTATTGATTCAAAGAATTGCTGACATTCAAAACAAGTAGAAACAAACAAAGCAGAATTGAAATTTTTATATCCAAGATCACTTTAACATATACAGATAATAGGTAAAATAATCAGAAAAAAAAATCTTTAATTTATTATTTGGATTTCTTGATCATTTTCATCCATCTGGCTACTTAGATATGATTTTAAAGAATTCCGTAAAAGAATCTATTTATCTTTCAACTCCCACTGTCCTGACGGTGACATTATTCCATTACTGCTGTCTTGTTCCAGAGTAGTTTGCTTTCGTTTAACAAAAACATAAATGTAATAATGTCATTAGTGGATAATGTAAATTACCTGGCAATCAATTACATTTTCCTAAGGTTTGAGAGGCAGAAATACAAAAGCTTTGCACTTTTAAGGGCCAACCACTACACGGGATTAGCCTTTATAGGATGCGCAGTCCATAGCTGGAGGGAGAATACCATCAGTATGATGAAAGATTAGTGGGTTTGAATTGAAGAGCTGATCTAAGAATCAAGTTTCATTTTTAAAATCCTAGTTCTGAAAAGACATTAAATATCTACTTAACATTGAGCAAAGTGATGAGTTCAATGTACGGCCTTATGTATAGAGTATCTGAATTTATAATGCTATCCTTGGAATTCACTGGTGATGTGTATCACACTTGTTAAGAAGAGAAAAGAATAGAACAAGTTTTTTTGTTGGATGAGTTCTTCTTTGCTGCTGAGAATTTAAAGAGTCTAGTTTTGGATAAGATTTGTTGGTACAGTTAGACTGAGACAAGAAGATCCTCTGCAAATGGAAAAGTRGTACTTAGTATTTTTGTGTGCAAAGCTCTATTAAGAAAATATGCTGGTTACAGCTGTGTTTAGGGATGATTATTAAACACATACAGTCACAGCTAATAGCTTCATATTTATTTGGTGTTCTCTCAGCGCAGTTCTATCTCCTTTCATCTAGTATTTAATAGAGTGTCATGTAACTGTAAAAATAAAAACTAAAAAATGTACATGGAAATCAGTTTGAAATTAGTTGTGTAGGAGAGACATTGGCAGCCACTACAAATTGAATTCTATGGATTTTTTTAACAGAAGTGAGCCAGAAATTCCAAAGACTATTTGCTATAATCTTTGGGATTAAAAATAACTTTTCTGAACACAATTTATGTACAGGGGATTTACTTAGTTGTAAAAATCTTTCTTTTATTTCCAATACAATTTGCCATTTAGTGCATTCCCAGTGAATACAAGTGCCTTGCTTTGTTTTCAGACACCGTCTCTGTGGTTCAGTTATAACACTATGCCAGGTTATGTTCTCGGGTTTGTTGGTAAAATTGATTAAATACTCTATCTCATTAATGTCATCATTTTGCTACATATAAAGAAAACAGATTTTGATAACTGGTTGCAGTGGGAAATCCTAATTAATTAAATTAAAACTTGTAGTTTAAGAGTGCATCAGTCACTCTGGTGGGCTTCCAAACTACCGAAGTGCATCAATGGTTTTACAGCATCTCTAGAATTCACACTCTCTCTTTCATGCTGTTGCCACCCATTTGTTTCTATGAAGCATGTCCGAAAATCCCCAAAGGAGTTGAGCTAGCTGTTGGTAGCTCTATAAGGCAATCAGAGACACCATATCAGTAGAATTCCAAGAGAGCCAAATCTCATATTTTACCTGTACTGTAAAGACAACAGGAAGGACAAAAAGAACACTTTTRTTTTAAATTAACACCTTTGTTCCTGCTCTCATATGTAGTTTGATGTTACTGTTTGTTTGTTGTACTTCAAAGAGCTGTATTTTGGATATGTTTTTGGTTCCCCATTGCTTTCAGGGTTGAAATGTTCAGATGTATTTCCTGTGAATGACAAAACTCTTGGGCTAAGTATGAGCTGGGTGCAGTGTTGAAGCTACATCTGTGGACAGCATTTCAGGCAATACGAACAATGCCTCACATGCTGAGATACAGAGTGGAAAGCATGAGCATGATTATGAATAGTTCARTAAGAATCTGAACAGCATTTGTTCTTGCCCAATCAGAGAAGTGTTGAACAAAACATCTACCCAAAGTAATTTGTGTGATTTAGCTTCAGGCTTTCTTGCAAAAAACCCAACTACTTTTGTAGACCAACTAGGAGAACATTGGTTTGACGAAAATTAAACCCCAAATTCGACAATAGAAAGAAAAAGTTCCCCATCTCAAAAATAAGTTAAAAAGTCTTCCATGTAAGGGAACCTTCATTCTGCAAATAATAAAAAAGTTCCAAGAAAATATTTCAAAAACAAAATCACCAAAACAAGTGCTTTTTTCTTCACTGTGAGTTTTACTAGGGCGACAATGCCCTGCATTCCATTCCCATATGAGTACAAGAAAAAAAGGCACAAGGAGATGATTGTTCTGGCTTCCCCTGAAATTTCTAATAGTAGTGTGGTCTTAAAACTTTATTTGTAAAATCAAGACTCTTTTTTATCTCCACTAAACCTGGAGGTTCAGTCAGAAGGTTGGTATAAGCTTCATTTCAAATTAAATCCTCTGCTATTATCTGTAATAATTGTAGTGTAGAAAGTAATAGAAACTTTGCTATAGGGCAAACCTTTTTTTACCGAGCAAAGTATTGTCTTTGATACCAACAGTCTTTCTTTTTTTTACACTATGTGAGTCCTTTGTCATTTTCTATGAGAAAATATCACAGAATCATTTAGGAAAGATCTAATGCAATCTCTGCATAGTGCTATCGGCCAGTTAAAATTCAACTTGCAAGAGGGTTGTGGGGAAAACTAGAAAGAACGTATTTCCTTCATGCACTTCACTGTTTCTTTTCTTCTGTCTGAAAAAACATAGCTTAATTATAAGTAGTTTAATTTATCCACTTGTGTTACTCCAAATCAGGTCTGCATTAATTCAGCTGGTGTTAAAAACAGAAGGGAAATACTTGTAGAGAGAAGTACAGGTCCTGTTTGAATGATCTGTGTTGGTGGGTATCACTGTGTGCTTCTGTGTTAGGACCAGTTGCCTCCTTTGGCCTCTTCATATGTCATTTATATTGGCTTGTCATACATGATAGGTTTGCCTTGCCTTTGAAATTGCCTCCACATGAAGGGAGATTCTGGTCTAGATCTACCTGTATGCTTTGACTGGTTTTGATGATTTCACATGCATAAAATGGTCACAGGCAAGTCTTAACTACTTGGTTAAATGAGTAGCTTTGTGGCAGGTGTACTTTACTGATGTAGTTCAAACTGTGTGGAACAGTGAATTTAGTGCAGTGAGTCCTAAATAAACTCAGAACATACAGTCACATACAGCTAGCATAGACAAAATGCAGGATACACTGCACTAAACCTTACAAAGCAAACTGAAGAATAATTCATGCAATACTGTGCAATTCAGTCCTCATTTCTTGGCAGCAGCAATTCTGATGGTCTCTTTACTGGAAATAAATGTTGCGTCAAGACAAATTGGACTCCTAGTGAGTAAGAATTAAGTCAGTGCTAGCCAGTTAAGTAAAATGAAATTTTTCCAGTCTGATACTTTTCACTGATTCAGAAAATGGTTTTCATGCATAATCTGGATATGACATGCTCCAGGAAATATTCATTGACAACCGAAACTACAAGCATAGGGCATATTTTTTTCTTAGAGGAGCAATAATGATCTGTTATAATACAGATAGGTGGCAGAGCACTTCATAGGCAAGCTTTGTTATTCACTAGCAGAAGGAGGAATTTTGTGAAATACATCTCTAGGAGTATAATAACTAATCTTGAAGGATGGGATTTTCTTTTTTATACAAACAGATTATAAGATTCTGTCTCTTCCCTGATTCCTCCATCATGCTGTCTCTACAGAAGTTGAGTCTTTTCAATCACAAATACCCATCATTAGCTGGTCTTGCATGAAAGAAACATCACAAATCATAGGAAACTATTCACTTGTATAAAATTTTGATGCAGTTTTAGAAAAAGGGCAAAGAATCAGGAAAATCTGTTATCCTAATTCGTCTGTCCACAACTTCATTTATAACGTTTCTCTATTAGTGTTATGATTTGTGATTTACCACAATAGGTCTTTTTATACTGAGCTAAAGTAGTGCTTCCAAGCTGTCTGTCATCTGAATATGTTTAAGAAGAAATATCTTTTGGGGCAGATGGGGTATTTGCCATTTCTACTTTGTAGAAAGTGTCTTGCTCAGATTTAGTTCTTCTACAAGGAATGCATTGACAAAAGATTTACATGAAGGTCATTTACCTCCCATTGGCAACTAAGAGCTATTTTGTTAAAAATGTACTGTGACTTTATCAAAGAGCATTTGCCTGTTAAAATTTATTAAGCATGACTTTGTCAATCTCACCAATTACATATCTCTTTGCTGTAAGTAGATCCGAATAATGTGAAAAGACACAGTCCAGTGACTTATTTGCAATTGTTTAATCTTCCCATATTAAAAAATAACAATAAGAACAACTGGATTAACACTGTGACAATTTTAAAACCTGACATTTCAGTGTAGTAGTTACCAATAGTAACCAGTTGTCAGGTTTCAGATCAGGTATCCGGAAATGTACAGCATGCAAACATTTTATTGCAAGCTGGCTGCAATAAAACCAAAACAAAATCAGCAAGAGGATGTGAAAACTTTCATTGGATGGAAGATACTGACATTGGAAATACACTTGTAAATACGTCAAAACATTTTCCTAATGGCACACACCAGTTTATGGTTTTCAAGGACTTCTTTTTCTTTATGACAACAGTGATATGAAGTAATAAAAAATATGAAATATGTGGAAAAAGAAACAGATAAATATTTCGTTCTAGAATTATTTTCCACCTGAAACTATATTCAACACTTGTAACTTTGTCCCTGGAAGCTGCTTTGAGTGTTATGGTTTAAGATAGTGTTGTACGCGTAGAAAAAGTTTTAATGTGTACATTTTAGGCCACAAACCATCACAGCCAGATGTCAAAGGGAATCTACAGCTGGAAAGAAGCTGAATCCCTAARGAAAGGGGTTAAAATGTTGAGTTACTCAAGCAGGACAGGACATGCACTGTCACAGGACTGACATCAGCCCTATGTCAATACAAGAAGATTGTTAAACTTGATCCAGACCCAGTTTTAACCTAGAAAAGACCCTAAAGTTTCCAACTGTGAACTGAGCCAGAAGGAGCAGAGAAGGATGTGCTGAAGGGTCATTTAAAGATCATGCCTATTATCATGATGTGCTGCAACAGAAAGAAATGAGTAAACAACACCTCGAATTGCAGGACAGTGGCAGGTAGCTGTCAGCTCTTCTGTGAATAGGACCATTGTTTTTCTATAGATTCATATGTCTGGATAAGTCTAAGCTGACAGAAGAAGAGAGGAAGATGTTTTAAAGAGATGTATTTCTAGCTCCTGTGCAAGTAGAATTACAATGTTTTGGACAATAAATTATGGGAGATGAAATTATAATTTGCTCATTATTCACAAAAGGCTGTATATATGTATCTCCTATATAACTATACATACAACAATTGCAGACACTGGCCCTTGTTCTCATGTCACTTCTTGCTCTCTCTGAGTGGGTAAGGAGGTAAATATCTATTCTCTATGCAGTTTGGGCAAATCTGTGCAGAAATTGCAATGCCTACAGCTGGGGCTCATCTGTTAGTGCCCCTCAGCTAAAGTGGTGGTGAGAGCTTGTCTTTGTTCTGTTCCATTGCAGCAGAAAACAAGCTCATTTAAACCGCAGGTGGCTGAAAAAAAAATTGCCTATAGCCCAAAAGGCAATGGAAGAAAAGTACTAACAGTGGTTTTGGAGGCAAGGCTGTGGCACATATCCGCATATGATTGAATTTTCCATGTTTTCTTTGGCACTGGAAAAAAGGAGTGCTTCGTTCCTGACTACACCTTACTTTCGCCACATCAGTGGGGAGTGCAGTGGACCCTATACTGCAAAATATGCTTAGATCTTTGTGGCTGAATCACAGGCTCTGCAATAAACAGAAGAAACAATAAAAACAAATAACATAGGCAAACATAAATATTTCTTAAAAAAAGGCCAGTCTCCTTTCATTGAGTTCATTTACTCCAGTGAAGGGAGAGGAAGTTTGAAATGCAGGGTCAGGCTTTGACGATTCAGATCTCAGTGGATCTGAGCCAGTTCATGCCAGCAGGTAATTTGTCCCTGGAGAAATGAGGTGCCAAGTTCAGATGTGACAGAGATTATGTTGCTTTCACAGCCTTAGGGTTTAAAATGTTTTTATTATAGAATCATAGAATCACAGAATATGCTGAGTTGCAAGGGACCCATCAAGAGCATTGAGTCCAGCTCCTGGCCCTGCACAGGACACTCCGAGTATCACACCATGTGCCTGAGAGCATGGTCCAAATGCTTTTTTGAACTCACACAAGCTTGGTGCTGTGACTACTATTTGCTAATTTTTCCTAATAGCAGTAGAGAAAATTCTACTACTCATTTATTTTCTCACTATGGACTTCAATTATACAACCAAAATTTTCTGTCATACTATGGGTACTTTCTGCAACTATTTTTGGCATTTCTGGATTTTCCCCAAAACATACTATTTTGTTTTCAAATGCGAGTGTTTTTGAAAGAAACAGAGCAGAATTCTTTAAGGGTATAATTTTGTCACATTTAGGTTTTTTCCATCTTAAACAAATATTAGAAAGTACCTATAGGAAAATTACATCTATGGTTACCAACATATGGAAGCTTAGAGCTCTGGAAAGATTACAGACAGTTAAAGAAATTAAAAAAAACCCCCAGATTTATAAAGTGCAGATTTGTGGAGTCAACAAAGAGCACAAAAGTGCATAACAGCCATTTTGACTTGATATTAAAATCCTGTATGTGGTTGCTATTTATGAAAAAATCTACTGAGCCAATAAAAGCAGCTGTATGTCAATGACGTAGGTAAATTGCCAGAGAAATTCAGGGCTCATCAGAAAAATTTGTGCTACAAAATTTTTTATGAGAAATGTGAAGCCTATCCTGTTGATGGTTCTTTTTATAGTGCAAAAAGTAGTACTAAATAAAAGTGGAGTTCAGGAGAGATCTTTTTGACATTGCAATGTAACAATGGAGAGAAAAATCTGACTTTGAAAAGCTTTTAAAGGCTCCACCTTCCAAAAATCCCTGTAGGTAGTAAACCATTTATGTCTTTATTCTCCTTTATCCTGTAGGAACAAGCCGTAAAAATGTATACTACTTCATTACATACTTCAGAAGGCTAAGAAAGTAAATTTCTTCAATTTCTGGCATCCATCAGTTGGAAGAAAGGAGACTATCAAAATTATCTCTTGCCATAAGAGTTATTCCCACTCCTTTCTGTACTCAATATACCTTTTCAATAACTTGCAGGCCTTTCTCTCCTTAAAACTAAAACATGACAAACATTGTTCTAGGTGAAACTGATAGAAAGGGCTCTGCTGCTTTCATTGTCCGTCTCTTTGTGCAATTAGTTAAAAAATAATGCACTGTTTTTCAGTAGTCCATCCTGGAAGTCACTTTTGTTTTTCCTGGCTTTACCTTTCTCTAAATTTCTTCCTCCCATTGAGGATATATATATATTTTTTGGATTATAGCCTTATTCTTCTCATCCCAGAATCACATCTTTACAGATGACTGTATCCCATGTAATTACCTTCTGCCTGTGTTTCTGCTCTGTTTGTACACCTTTGTATTGCTCCTCTGCATATGCCAGTTAGGGTAAATTGCTGTCATCTGCATGCTGATTTCTTCCTTTTGGGGATCATAAACGAAGGAGATAAACAGGAACAGATGTATCATCATTAGACACCTCTCTGTTTCAGTGTGCTGCTGTTAATCATTGGTCAATGTTTATAATCATTTAGCCAGATTTCAAAGCACATTATTGTGTTTGCAGCCAAACTGAATGGGTATTTCTAGTAGGTTTGCATGAGACAAAGTATTATGTAATGCAGGTCTCTGGAAGGTCTATAAGCAACAATTCAAGAACCCTTTTGTTCTTTGGGTGGCCTTTGRACAAAAGGAAATCTCAGTATTGTGCTTATCAACTTTTTCGAATTTTTCGCTATCAGACATCTAAGAGAGAAACATTTTGGAAGGTCATTTCTGTTTTTGACAGTTTTTCAAGAGAATTAAAATGACACAAGTGTGGAGATCAGCAGAATAAAGAAAAGGATTCTAGATGAATGGCCATTTTAATATATACAGCTTTGAGATAGTCTATTCATTACTAAAAATAAGCAAAAAATTCCAACAGTGTTGATACTGGTCACAAGCAAACAGAAAAAATTACATGATAATCTGTGGCAACAGGAAATGTGCCAAAGCACAGTGGCTGAGTGGTGCTGCTGAGCTGCTTACTTTTCTCTGGATGAAAGCGTGAGGAAAAGAAATATTTTCTGTAATTGGAAGTGAGAGAAGCTAAGCAGTTGGGTCATTTGAATAATAGGGAGGAAAAAAAAGAGACAAAATAGAGAAAAAATGAGGCTACCAGCTGGGTAGTTTTTGGGGTTGAATCAGAAAACTGTTAGATGCCTATTTCTTCTAGGAAGGGAAATAGAAGAAAATATATCTCTGCTTTCACCAGATGGAACGGAGAAAGAAGAATGACTCAGGAAATGAGAAGCTGAAAAATTCTGAGTAGTCTAGGATGCAGAAGAGAAAAACAGAAAAATAGCTTTTCAGAAAGGATTACAACAAAGTCACAGAGCAGGATTCCCTCAAGTATCATAGGTCAGTGTTTTTCCACTGCTTTCCTCACTGTGCTGCTTGTCTAAGTCCATGTTTGTCAATTAGTTTAATTTAAATAATTCTTAAAATCTGATTAGGCAATTGTCAGGTACAGTTCAGCTGAGATATATAGCTTATATAGATATATAGATATATATACACACACATGCATATATATATATATATATGCAACCAATATATATATTTGGTAGAATAAACTAATTATAAATAAAAAGAAGACTTAGTAGACAGATGCTTTTAATATATTGACTTTAAAGAAATAGTATTGTCATATTGTGACTTTCCAAGTGTAAAAATAAAGGTCTTCATTCATCCCAGTGTGTATACACAGAATAAAAGAGGTTTCATTAAAAGGGCTTGACCTAGAACATTAATCCTCATAATTTCAACATTATAGACCACATAGAAAACAGAAAAAATAGCAGGAAACATTTGTAAAGCTTCATTAACAAACTGAGACCCATTGTGCTCCCCAGACAGTCATCTGATAGTGAAAAGATTTCTGTGGGATTTGAAAACAAAATAAAAACTGGCAAGGATATCAATCTGAATCCCTTTTAGGCAACTTACCTCTTCTGGTAGGCTCATAAAAGTTAGAGAACAATGAGAAACTTGCTATTTGTGATAAACAAAAGAGAGATGGCTAACCTGATGCTGTAGGAGTGACTTCCCTTTTCAGAGTCTATGCCCCATGTTAGGATGACTTCAGGCACAGGTTGTATTACTCCAGCTGCTGCATTTTACTCCATCCAATCCTGCTGGTTAACAAGTTCTATAGAAGTTTATTTAAATGTAGCCTTTGAAGTTACACCATAGATTGATATGCTAAACAGAAGCAGTTAGAGAACCAATTTTATCTGGCAATTTTTCTGCCAACACCCTTGTAGTTTGAACATTTGGGAAAAGTTTTTGCTCTTTGATGAGAGGAAAATGATGCATTTGTTTTGGGATGACAGCTCAAGGCTCAGTTATTACATATAAATCTCATCTCAGCAATATTTTGGCTTCTGATATTTTAAGCAAAATTGTCTTGGCTTGAAGTGGATGTTGACCTTATGAGGGATCAAGTCAGCCTTCCTGTTGTTACTTGCAGTGAGCACATATTTTCTCTGTCTCTTCATACTCAGGATTTATCTGACTGCCACTGTAATGAGAGGGGGCTGTTGGGGGTCAGGGTTGTGATTCTAAGCCTACAAAAAGTAAAATTTACTTGGAGACCTTTGACCATATTATTAATTTTTCTTTCTGATGTCTAGGAAAGAGTAATCTTATGGGAATTGGTTGTTTGAAAAGTGATAAACTTGTTGGCAATATTCAAACTACATAGTTTCATTGGTTAGTGAGAGTTATAGATACTTACAGTTATAGTTTACTTCTGCTTACTAGATAAATTAAGAGGAGTTGTGTTGAAATAAGAGGTGGTAAAAGGTATATAGGAGGAGTCTGACCTCTAATGCAAGGCCTGCGGGTCATTTGGACTCTTGAGGGAGAGATGGCGGGAAGGCTGCAGCCCTGGTGGAAATTCCTCGTTGCAAAATGTTGTAACACACCACAGTACACGTAAAACTACTGGGGCTAAAGTGAATCATAACT
Source organism: Parotia lawesii (assembly GCA_003713295.1). Lineage (NCBI taxonomy): Eukaryota > Metazoa > Chordata > Aves > Passeriformes > Paradisaeidae > Parotia > Parotia lawesii. Next base: position 2,033,116 of record RAHM01000082.1, on the reverse strand, counting down.
TTCTAAACCTGAATGTTCCAGAGAGCAGTGCTAACAGTATGGTGTGTGCCAATAACAAGGGATTGGAAAAAACCCTTCATTTCTTCTTCAAGGGGGTAGAATATTTTCCACAGTCTCCTAGATGGCCCTGGTTTAGCTTAGAAGTGTGGTCAAAAGAAGTAGCATCTTTCAGTTCTAATAAAAAGCAGCTGTTTTTTTCGGCCATTAAATAGTGATACTAACTTGTAAACATCCACTTGCAGAGACTGCAGAATATAGACTAGTAGACAGAATTTGGACTTCTGATTAATGAGACATATTCTTTGTATCTTCATGGTGGCCATAATTATACTTTGCAGAACACAGGCTACCTCCATTTTTCCTGGAGCAGAAATCCAGAACAGAAGCCTATTAAAGCATGCCACAGCTCCACGTAGTACAAAATTCCCATTTCCTCTCTATGGAAACCAAGAAAGAGTACCTTGAATGGCTGAATACCAAACTTGTATGAAATTTTCCCTGGTTCTTATATCTAAATGTACCTATATGGAATTGATGGATGACTGAATTCAGCAGCACTATTCTCACTACAGGCATTTCTCACTAGAGACGCTGTGAAAGAAATCCATATTCAAGACACAAAATGCCAGAAGTTTCCACAACACTGAGTTTTTCCCAGGGACTGGGAACTGGCTCAGGATGCAATAATCCTCCTGAAATCCATAAATCTCAGGTCATTTGTTAAAGAATTGTGTCTCCTAGCCTTGCTAGGGAAGAAGAAAAAGCCCTGTGTGGTTAAGCAATCTGAGTGAAAGTACAGAAGGCCAGATAGCACTTACTCCTAATAAAGAAAATCAGTCAGTGATGCAAAAGAATGTTCTAATTTTTTGTGGAAAGACTTTTTGTGACCTTCAAACAGTTTTTGAAACAAAATTTTTACTGAATGTATCATTACCATAACTGATAAGCAATGTAAAACCTTTGCTTAAAACAAAGATTTGTTGGGAAACATTAGGAAAAGCAATAAAATATAATGTAAAAATTATTTGAAAAACACATTTCAAAAGCACCCATTACTTAATCCCAGCAACTTTCTGTGTTTGCTTTTAGAACCAGCAGTTTCCCGTAAGCAATCTATTTTGGGGGAGAGAAAGCCCTCTCACGAAGTTTGTGGGCAGAGGCAGCTGTTTGCCTCATTGTCACAACTCAGAAATGAAGTGCGTGGTGGAGCCCTGCCATCTCTCTCAAGCTGCACGAATGAGCAAACACTAACGTGGCTTTGGCACCTGTACAGGATGTATCCCTTCTTGTTCTCACTTTCAAAACATAGGCATCTGCAAAAATTCGTGTCCTGTTCGTTTCTGAGAGGTACAGGGAATTTAGTGAAAAGTAGACTGAATCGTGCCATTGGAAGAGAGAATAAGGAACAAAACTGGACTACACAAAGAAAGTTGAAACATTTCCAAGCCACTCTCCCCGAATTATCTCAATGGGTAGAAGAAAGAATTTTTTTTTTCTGGTTTTTTGCTTGTTTGTTTGGGATTTTTTCTATCTTTCTGTGGATGTTTGCCAGCTTGTCATTTTTCTTTTGACATCTGCATCAGTCAAGTGTCTCTTTCCAGTCTCTTCAAGATTTAAAATGTCTTTTTATCCTCTGTGCTGAATAATCCACTCATTTATGTAGCAAGTCAGATGGGGTGGCTTGTTCTCTGTTATTAGTTTAGCTTTCGCATTTCTAACTCCCTTGAAGTTATTTACAGCAGGTGTTTTACCTTTGCCAGTTTCCTTATTTTTTCTGCTTAGTTTCTTTAAAGGGTTCTTTTCACTTCATCCTAAGTCAAGAAGTCAATCATAATCAAACTATACAGTGAACTGCAGTCTACTTCATCATGAAGTCTCTTTAAGAAGCACCCTTTTCTCTTGTTCTTCAGTCCCAGGTGGCTGTGTCATTGCAGGCCTCATAAGGGTGGTGTTACAGTGCTGGTCAGGCCTACATCACATAACAAACATTACTCATGGTTACTTCTTGTGCCTAACTTTTAACTTGTGAAGCACTACATAATTTGGTGTGAAAATTTCACAGGTAAACTATGCCTACACCGCAGAGGTTCTGAGAATATTATAAAAACAACCACACCATCATGAGTTTTCCACAGGAAAGTTTGTTTTACTCCAGTTTCTCCTGAGACCCATTTTCTTCTGCTTTTGCTGATACCTGTCACAAGACTGACTTCACTTTGCTTTTTTTTCTAACATACCTCCCCTTAAGCCTTTAGTTTTCCTGGTTCTTAGCTTTCCTGCTGACAGCCATCACTCCTGCTATTTTCAAGGTTATACTTATTACCTGCCTGTCAACATATGAAAGTGCTTGAGTCTTAGCAAGTTATGAGGTTCTCCATCACATATCAATCAAGGAAGTTATGTTTACAGGAAAATGTCAATGGGAAAAGTACTGAGCTAAAGACAGGGGGGTCTGTGAATGACTTAAATTTAAGAACTGTTTTTCTAAAAAAAATATCCTTTTTCAACCACTTCTCCCCACGGGGAAAAAGAAATCCACACTTTGCTGTTTGCTTTGCTTTACAGAGTAGAAGTACTGTGTATATGTATTTTTGGTATCTTACAGCACACCGTTCAGAATTTGTTCGAAGGAGGACAGGGGCTGGCAAGGGATGGACTGAGGCTCTTGCCTTGTATGTCTGGCATTGACAAAGGGAAGAGTTCGTGTTACATTACGCAAATGCACTGCAAGTGTGTGCTTCTTGCTAGTCTGACACTCACCAGGAAAACAATCAGGGAAACAAATGCAGATTGAAAAGAAGGAAGCATAGAGGTAATGCCAAATGAATAGGGAACAAACTAGGACAGTGTTGTGAATACAGATTGTTTCACTGATGCTTGTTGGATTTGCTCCCTCAATTTTTCTAAAGCCATTAAAGGAGTGCATTCAACATGTGTATCTCCAGACGATCTGTTCAGCAGGCTTAGATCTTCCTTTTTTTTTTTTCTTGTGGAAACTGCAGTATCAGTTGTTGACAAATCTGTGCTGTTTCTTCTTCTTCTAAAAATTAAGAACAGTTGGACACTGATGTTAGCTCTTGTGCCTAACTTTTGGCACATGAAGCACTACAAAATTTGGTGTGAAATTTTCACAGCTAGACTGTGCTTATACTACAGCATGAGTTCAACTTCCAGCAGGGCCTTACGGTTTCAATTTGATTTCTCTTTGGTGGATCTTCTAGTAAACTTCGCTGTTGTCTCAGTCTAGATTCTAATGCACCTGTATCTGCACCATTCACTGCCATTAATCCTAGGACTGCCCGTAAAGTGAATTTAAATTACTAACTCCTATGCTACTATAGAAGGCCTATAATTATATGATATATCATACATGTACCCAGGCACACATGTGTACAAAAGCAAAGGAAAAACAAATGCAGTTGTTCTGGTTAATGATTTAGGGGTCAAATCCAATCTAGATGGATAATTTTTTTTGTGAATAATTTACGTGTTCTTTTTAAAGATAGAGTGTAGAACTACTTCACAAAACAGTAGCTGCCTTGCAGTTTCTATTCAGTTGTAAATATTGCTGTTGTTTCTCAGGTGTATGTACTATTTAATGTTATGGCCTTTCTGTGAATTAGATTTCACAGTTTGAAACACAGCTATTTCAGAATAATGAAATAAAGAACTAACAGAATCAAGACTTGGGGATTTCTAAATTATATTTTGGGCTCATTTTGCTTTATAGTTATTTTTATTTAATGTTATTTTCATCTGGTTTAAACTGTAACCTTTGACCAGTCTCAAATATTTGATAGGAGAAAACAAGCTAGCAAAGAAAAATAATCCCCGAAACTATTTTAAGAGGGGCATCATCAAATTGAAAGGAAAAATTCTTCATGGTGCTTATAAGAAATAATCTGATGTTTAAGTTACTAATATTGCTCAAAAGCAGAGAAGAAAATGATGTAAAAATGTCCAGAACAATATACAGATGTGTTTTTCTTAGAGGAAGACCGTGAGGAACATTAAAACTGATTAATATGCCTTTATTAGCACATTGCTTAGGTCCAAGGTGGGGTCTCAGGCACAAGGGTGTGAGTGCCCACACCATGTATCAGTACTTGTTATCAATCACTGCTGTATAGCTTTGGCCAACTGGGACTCTGCTGGACAGAGATAAGGGACCTGTATGCAAAGGGACCATTCCTGCAGAGCTGTCTCAATGCACCTGCAGGCTTCAAACCTGCGATGCAACTTTTACACCTGCACTACCTGGCCAGCTGGTATCACAAATCCCAAATTCGAGCACTATTTGACTGGCTTCAGTTTAAAGCTATTGAATGTGTTGTCTTTCTCAAGAAATCTGGATGTCTCCACAGTATCAATATTTTTCATATACTATTAGTGTATTAAAGTGGACTCCACTACATATTCATATATTAAAGTGGACTCCAAAATTTCTCTTTTTCTGGTTTTAACATTTAAACTGCAGTTAAAACTGCATTCGTAATCATCCTTTAATGGGGTGAGCTTGTTTTTTTCTGTTATATCACTAGTGTGTAAGTATGACACTTGCATTTATTAGCTGAGCATATTGAGTTTAGAAAATGTGCACAATATTTGCCAGATTAAGCCTAGTAACCATGAAAAAGTTAATTCTGAGCTGGTTCTGAGTCAAAAGTATATGTTTTAAAAATTATTTACAGAGAAAATTGCAATTCCTTTCATGAAAAATAGTGGGACCTTTTGCGAAAAAGATTAACAAACAGTTAATTTAGACAAAGAATCTTATCTCTTAACATTTATCCTCTAACAAGGATGTCAGAATAGGTTACTTTCCTTCCAAATCCTTGCCTAAATCTTTCTGCAAATGGGTTAGAGCAACAGCTCAAATTTATTCTCTTAGTATTATATATTTTTTAATTAAATATTTCTTGTTTCAAAAATTTTTCCTCATTTTCTTTGGTGCAGGCAGTTTCTATAATGTATGTGTGTTGCCTTCCTTCTTTAAGACAGATTTAAATAACCTTGTTAAAATTCTGGGTTTGAAACCCATCAAAAATTTCTCATTTTTAGGAGATAGTCTCTTAATAATTTTCCTTCTTTTTTTAAAGAAGACTGACCTACTTTTTAAATCATTAGGGGAAAAAGTAAAAGCTAAAATTCTTCATTCCTTTTCTCCTAGTTTAATATTATCTGTTTTGGTTTTCTTTTTGGCTCCATGCTTTATCCCTGTCATTCTACAGGGAAAATAAAAATTGTAGAAACTTTGATTAAAATAAACTCATGGAATTTCTCTTTTCCCTAGACCTTTTCTGTGGAATTTATAGTAGGGAAGAATGATCCAGTCTTTTCACCAGCTGCCTTTGTTGGGTGTGGGGAAGGGAAAGTCACATCTGGAGGAGCACAGTAATTTTAAATCTCTAAAGCTCAAACACCATGGAAAGATTTTCGCTCTATGAGGTTAAACATGCTTAAAGGGTAAAACTCTCAGCTGCTGGCAGAAATCCCTGCTCTGCAGAGATATGTGATGAAACAACTATTATCTGCTTTCTATGCATCCAACTACTCACATTTTCTGCATGTGGCTCATAATCATTTTATCATGAGTTTCTTGAGTGATAGGTCAAGAAAGGCTGACCAGGTTCTGATTTTTGGCTTTGGGGCTATTCCAGTAGCTTTCATCTTGCAGTTCATTTTTTGAAACTAATTTGCAAGTAGCTTTCACAAAGAAGATGTATCACTGGCATTTTTCTTGGCTGTACTGAGATAATATCAAAACGCAAAACAATAAGCCTGGCTTTTATGCTGTCTAGATACATTATGTTTATAATTATTATGACTTATTCGTGGCCAATTAGGATTTTAATATGAACACATAGCATCTCCCCTGATTGGATTTGGAATAGAATGCCAAGTACTGGTCTAGACTTAGAAATTTTACTGGCTCACTTCAGTCTGTTAGTTAAGTGATATATTTTGCTGATGGAGCTATGCTGGAAGGAGGCCTAGGAGTTCCACTAGGAAAAGGTCCTTTTGCCAGTATAGCTTTTATCCTTTGTTTAAAGAAAAAGCAAAACCTAAGGCAAAAAAAAAATTCTTAAATTTTTTTAGGTTTTGGCTGCTATATCTACACTAATAGGGTTTGTGTCCACTCCCTGGGGCATCACAGTCCTGTGTGCTGGTGGAGGCAGACAGTAGACTTGTCTGTAATCTTGTCTGACCTTATTCCCACAAATTACAGCGCGTGTTGTCACACCTGTTTTAAAAGCCATCTGGGGATGATGACTCTCCAATAACCTGGTAATTGTATATGGAATGATTTTACTACAAAGAAAAAGAAGTTTACAATTTTCATCCAAGCCCACAAGAAGTGTCTTATTTAGTTGCAGCTGAGTAGACTGTCCCTTGCTTTTTGCTAAGATGTTACACAGGAACAGCCCAGCAATTCAGTCTCACTAAACCTCACCTCTATTTTGCTGCTAAGGTCTTTCAGCCCCTCCCACCCACTCATTTCAATTTTAATTTGATGCAATTAGAGCTGCTTTTACCATTGCTTTAAGGTGTCTAGACAATCCCATGCTCTTATAAACACTCCAACACTTCACACCACTGCCTGTGTTGTCTTACCTTTGTTCACGTTTTGGCAAACAAATGCTACCCCAGAGCTTTGCTGGGTCAGATTTCATCATTTTGTCTGGTTAGGGCCTAAGCCAAGCAATCTGTACCCGTGATAGCAGCTGTTATCCTGCTCGGGTCAAGTAAGGTATGATTTCCTATTTTCCTTAAGCTAAAAAATGTGTGTTGAATCAAGACTGGTGAGACAGGTGAGCATGGGGTCTGCACAAGGGTCTGTAAGATGCCTAAAGCTGTAATCTTAGTCAGTATTGGCTTAATTGTGTGGTAAAGACCATACACTTTATTACTTTTTGCATGCATCAAACTAGCATTTTACGCATAAGGTACCTAGTAAATAAATGGTCCATTAAAAAAATAAATTGGTATTTCCTACTTTAATTCAATTTCAATTTTGAATGGAATTCCTCCCTTATTTCTTATTCTTGTCAATGTTTGTTTTCTTTGCGAGGAGGGAAGGGGAGATTTAGATAGTTGAATGTAGTGATGCCATTTCTGAAAGTAAGGATAGATGACTTTGCTTCCTGAAAGATTGCCAACAATAACTAGATCAGAGACAGTTCACTCTCTTCTTCTTGAAAGAGATTTATGAGACAGTATTTAACGAGGTCAGATGGCCCTGAAGAAGAGCAAACCCACAGTGAAGCAAAATAAGCAGAAACAATCAGGAAATCTTAGGAAACAATATAAGATAGARAAACTAAAAGCCATGATGAAAGAAAGGAGTCTTCAGAATAATATTATTCACTAGTTCGCCTCTATTATTTCTCATATACCGCTTCATAATTTCATTTGCCCAGTATAAAATGGGTACCAAACACCATGTACCAAAAATGCTGTACCAGATACTGCATTCATAACTGTACTAGCATAGTTTTTCCATGTTTGAGTCCCAAACGGTACATAAATTTGTTGTGGTATTTATGATTGTAGTAAAAAAAAGCCTATTATTTTTATGTTATAAAAATAGATACGTTATTTCTGTTTTGATTTCATATATCTAATTTCCAAGGTTTTAATTTTTTAGCTTCCTCAGTTTGTATTTGGAATTTTCATGATGAAATAATGATTTTTGTTCTCTTTTAAATAATTGTTTGCTGCTTCTAATGTTACAAAAAAAGTAAAGTCATACAAGACAAAGGCCAAGATTATAATTTTCCTTCAAATATTTCTAAAATGGAAAGCTTACTCTTCAATCCACCTTTGAACTGGTACTTCTCTTCGAAGACTCTCTCTCAAGCATCTACCACAATAAAAAATGGATACCCTCCACAAATACATCAATAATGAAAAAAATATATATTGCTCTATTATGTCGTCTGTAAGTTCTGAGTCAGCTCAAATTACATTCTACCAATTTGTAAAGGGAGAGAATGTGTAGACCCCTTTTTGCCAGTTGCCACTGACTCAGCTGCTAGATTTCTGGAGCACAAAGCTGACTTGAAGTAAGATATAGGTAGGAAAATGCTTTCTAAAGCTATTGTGAGAGAAAAAATTCTTTTTTAGAAAAGCCAAGTCTTCATTTCTTTTTGTCTCAGATTAATTTTTTTCCTTTCTTTCATGATATGCTCTAGTGGTTCTAATTGTTTCTACTTTTACAGTATGGACTAATTAGGAAAAATAACCAACCTTCCCTGAGAAATTCCAAGTCCTTTCCTAGTTTTCAATATATTTTATTATGAAAACTTCTCAAGTCTATAACTGTCTCCTTCCTTTCATTAGCATTTTTCAAGACACTGAGGAGTTTCAAAGTTGCCATCTTAACTGTATTTACAATTTGACTCATATTCTGCTGTGTTGTTTCTTGTTACTTGACTACCTATTGAAATTTTTGTCTTCCTAGTGATTATCGGATTTGATTTTTTACAACTTAGAGTTCACTGCTAATTTACACAGACACCACTTTCTAGGGAGATCTTCTTTGAAAGTCCTATATATATATATTTTTTTTTTTTAATAAGGTTTACTAAATCAAAGCCAAGACAATTCTGATGTAAATTGTCTGCGACCGCATATAGTTTTTTGATTATTTATTTTCTATTCATACTATGGACATATATCAGCTCTAGCCACTGGTGTCCTACAGATCAGACCACTGGGATAATCATTCCAGTTTGCTCCCAACATCTGGCTAGCAGCAGAGGCAGATAGATACCATATTAAAGGGATGTCTGTGCTGCTCAGCAAAATAGTGTATAGCTGTAATGGAACTCACTCCTTGGTCAGAGGCCATATGGCCGTGTCCTCCTGGCAGCCTGCCTGACGTACACAGTTGTGCTGGGAGGCAGAGACCACAGATGACGCAGGCAGAAGCTGGTGCAGTCACAGCCTCTGAGATGTGGAGGGGGAAGGCTGCACAGCATCCTGATGACCTGTCCCACACAGAAAAGGGCAGAAAAATGGGTGTGTACCTGATTTGTTGTGACAGAGACGCAATGATGGGGTTGAGACAGTTTTAATCTTCATAGGGTTTGCAGAGAAAGATGCATGGACTGACTCCACAGCCCACGTACAGCAAAGTCAGTGGTGAGAGCCCAAGACTCTGACAGTGATCGGGAATTTGGGCTGCTGCTGTGGCTAGGTTAGTAGGTGTTTGGCTGTCCTGTATCAGCATATGGTGCACCACACTGCTGATGAAAGGGCTGAACGGCTTTTAGTGTCCTCAACCCGCATGGCCTGGTCGTAAGACTAAAGCTACCTCATTACTAGTGTGTCCACTGTGTAGATCTGCCATCAGTACGCTCTCAGTCTTCTTGCAAACCACCATCATTTTCTTCTTCCCACGCCGGCAAAGCTTTTATAAACAGTGAATGAACACCAATGTAAAATCAGAGGGAAAATTATAGAGCCTATTAAGAGAAATGGGGAAATACATCACTGAGAGCTGTAACTCTGAAAACACAGTTGTCCCTTTCTCTAATGCTGACTGCAGCAACACTGCTAAGGCTCAAAATGGTCTTGATAAGAAATACATTGTGAATTTTGTTTGCACATGTCAGTTGTCCTATATTGGGGTCATTCTCTGACCACAGTGGTAGTGTGGTGTTCCACAACAATATTGTGGGTGTCAGATTAGCATTGTCAACTTAGTAAGGTCCTGCAAATCAGGCCACCAAAGTAATTGCCCAGAATTACTAACTACAGCTGGACAGAAGATATATATATATAATGATACTTTGAATTTTTACAACATTTTTTTCTTTTAGCCTTCAGTTAATATAGTTAATATATTCTAATCCTCTTATTGACCAATGTTTTTCTCATGCTGTTGATATTTCTCTTCTCTTAATTATTAGTGTTGTCTTGGAAATGCTGAATTACCTTGGCTCATAGACCTTTAGTCTCCAATATACCAATTTCCTAGGACTCGTTTCTTCTTTTTTATATAAGGTTTGGTAAAGTCTGTCTGAGGCTAATTAAAATTTTTTGAAGGCTAGCATACTAAATCAAATGCTACTGATGTCATTATTCTTGATATTTATACACAAATCACTCCTAAGTATTTCGTATGTTTATGGACACAGCACATTGAGATAATTTTTACTCTAGGAGATTATCCTTCCAAATGTCAGTAAGCGGATGAAATTTAATTTCAGATGGAAATTAATTTTAGCTGTGGTGATCACAGATTTACATCTGTAATGACTATCTGATAAAACACATGTAAAAGACAGAATTTTTCTCAAGGAAAAAGGAAATTTCTCAGAATTTGCTTCTAAAGACTCTTCTTCTCAGTACATAGACTGACAAGTGGCAGGTCAATACATCTGCATAGCAGAAATCAACCTGAAAAAGGTAAAAAAAGGGCCAAAGACCCAAGATTTGCCTAAAGGCTAGAGTTTTGACTAAAGGCTAGAGTTTAGACATACCATTGTTTTTAGTTGACATGATGCCACACAGAACATTATGGTTGTTTGGAATAGCTTGCTTCCTTTTTACTGTGCTCACCTCCATGTTGCATCAGACATGAAGCAGTTGTAAATGTTTTCTGTATCCTTTAAAAAGTTATTCAAGAGAGAATTACAGCATTATGGGATGCACATTCTGTAAAAGCCACAGTAGTTAGTCAACACAAGAGGATGTGCTGGTCAGTCTGGCCCTGCCCAATCACAACTTCTACATCATGCAGAAGAGAACAAGGTTCCTGTGGTCCACATAAAAAAAATGCTGGGGAAAACAGTCTGGGTTATTACTGTCTCAGGCAAAGGCAAACTGATTAGAGATTGCTTTTGCTCAAGCACTTTTGCACTTGGTGGATAATGTGAGAGGATTGGGAGGTCAAGTGCATGCCTCAAGGGGATTTGATTTTGGATAAAAATAGCCAATTAATTAAATCAAGTGAACTCAATGGACCTTTTTGGGAATGGCCCACAGACTAAGGGAATCATATCTGTGTGTGTATATACATATATATATATATATATATATATATGTAAATATATCAATCAAAAGACAGGAAAGGAGATGAGTTTAACTGGGATGTATTGGAAAATATAGCACCTGGGCATTACATGAATGGTACTTGCCAACTGCGGTTAAACCATGACACATGATGTGGTTTGGCCTTTCTTTTTTTTTTTCTTTTCTTTTCTTTTGGAGTGCATATAAAATAAACGGAGAAAGAATTGGCTCTCCAGCCCATATTTCTTTTAGGCAAATCCCAAGAGACAAAAGGAGAAATCAACAGGAAATCAGGCCTCATTAATTCTGCTCTTCATGGAATTGCCTGGTTTTTAATCACATTTGTTCAGGAAGAAGAAATGGAAACACTAGGAGGAGGTCCTCAACCTTCATCTATTTCCAAGAAAACCATATTAAGACAGAACCACAGTATTGAAGTTTTGGGTTGCATTGTAAGTATTTCAGGGAGTTCTGACTATGTGAAAACAGGATGTTATGAACTTTCCTGATTTGAATACTTCACTGGAACAGCTATAATAGTAATAAGCATAATAACTCTGCTTAGCTTAAAAACTTTGAAGCTGGGAAAACCACTGAATGTTCATTGTGAAATGCACAGCTGATTGTATTTAAATAATATTATTACATGATAAGTAAAATTATATGAAATAGGACTGAAAATACTATCAAGGCATTTTACTACAATTAAATAACATGAAAAATGAATAGCATTTTACTACAGAGAAGTTTCTTCTAGAGCTGGTCTCTAGAGAATAATCACATCAGGATAGAAATTACATTCAAGAAGAAACACACATGCATGTGTGTGGCTCTGTAGGTATGTGTGTGAGTGAGATTAAGAATGGAAGTTAGCATATTGAGAATTTCTTCCCACTATCTTGCATCAACGTTAGAAATATACTTCTTGCCCGTAATGCAGGAATTATGGGATAAACTCACTGCTTTTCTGCTCCTACATTCCCAAAGAGAAGTGCAACAGGTTTGGAGTTTGGTGGTTTTTGTTGGTTTGTTTTGGGGTTTTTTAATAATAAAAGGAATATGGGATTTAATCTGAGTATTAAATTAACAAACCTCCCAATAAGAAATTGAAATTATTGACTAGAAAAGAGCTGAAATATGAAAATATTAACTACTCTGAACGAGCTGAGACGAAACTGAGAAAATTTCCTGATTTATTATCTCTGTAAAATACACAAATAGGCCTTAAGAATCTATGCATGGATGTAGTGTTTTTTAAAGAACAGACAGTTATTAGTACTGGCTTAAGCCCAGAAAAATGCAACTACACACTGTGCAAAAACTTCACACAGGTGTGCCTGTATTTTGCTCCATACCACCTCAGCAAGCCCCGCTTTCTCATAAGCTCAAACTGCCAGTCAAGCCCAGGTGGATGTTCACTGAGATGTGAACAGTTCAGGTAAAAATGACCGTATTCATTTTCAGTTGTGATCCAGGCAAAGATCTGGTGAACACAAACTTTTCAATACTGCTTTAACTAACAATAGATCACAAGGAAGACCTTGAAGTTATATGAGAGGAAACATGCAACATTAATTTTCTAGAACTACAATTTAGAAAAGGGAAAAAATAATTGTGGTGTAGGTCTCAGGCCTTCAAAAAAAAAAAAAATCAGTGTCAATACTCATTTGCTTTTGCTGGAGCCTACCCACAGTCTTTGAAAAGTCTCAGCACGGTTCTGTGTTTTGGGGCTCTCATAGGAGAAAATGATATTTTGCGATATTTCAGAAAAGGGCTGCATATAGTGGAATGTTGCTTCAGAGACATGCTTCAACTTCACCTTACTGAAGTTGTGAAACTTTTCTTCTGTGTAATTGCATCTCAGATCACAGATGGTTTTAGAAGAATTGCTGAATATTCTGTGTTCAGAATGTGATGTCATATCCTGGACTCCTACATGTCTGCTCCTCACTATTCACTGTAGTTTGAGTTTAAAGTATAAATTCAGACAGATAATTACACATTTTTTTGCCAATAATGCACTGTGCTTCACTGAAACAATAGGTTTTCTATTTGATTAATTAAAAAAAAATAAAATCCTTAACATCCTTGGTTTTCATCCAGGTCTAGGGAATGGAAAAGAGACCCTCAAGGTCAGTTCCATCATAACTAATTCTCATCTATATTGAAGAGGACTAAATCCAAGATAGTCACCTAGAAGCGAATATTTGTAGGGGGATTCATCTGCCGTATTTTTTACATCATCTTTAAGATGAGATAAATTAAGCTCTTACTCTTCAATCAGATGAATTCCATTCCCAAGCTGGACAGGGTTTGGATCACATGGTATCTAGGAAAAGGGCACATATCGTAGAACTGCTTAGGGAAGCACCTAGTTGATCCTGAATATGCCTTGGAGTTGATGTGTCTTAATTTCCTGAGTTCTCCTGGACTTACAAAGCAGGGTACCTCTGCCTGTAAGCTTCAGTGCTTGATCCCTTCCTCCCAGTCTCTCCTCCCCTAAATGTGAACACCCACATTTTTTTGGCTCACTCCTGTTTGYTGAAAACATGGCTTGTGAGCAGGATCCTACAATCATAAAAACAGTCACTGTGCTTGCCAAGGAAGATGAAGATTGAAGCAAAATTTTGTCGTAAGTCAAATCTGGGCCCAAGTTTGGATCTCCCATGAGACTGGAGGTTATGTTAGGAGCCCCTTGACAAAGCTGAGCCACTGGTTCAGACAAAAATGTAAGATTAATACGTGCAGAGGGAGTCTCTAAATGGGAGTTGTCAGAGCCCACTGAAGAGGGCAGCTCAGCTGCAGCTACAGTCTTGGAGGAGCAGCTGTGAGACCAGCACTGGGAAAAGCCCCAACCACTTTACACTTTTTCTGCATAGTGTCTGTCTGGTATTTCATCTTTATTTTGTTGTGTTTACGTTTACTATTTCCCCACTGCAATTGCTGGTAACAGGTGAAAATAATTTTTTTTTTTTTTCCAATAYTGGAAACACTATCAGTGCTGCTGGGTTTTGACAATTAATTGTCAAAATATGTAGTGAGCTAGAATACTGGCTTCTCTCTTACCAATGGCTTTTATGTAAAGATATGGACTCCAGTTGATAGAATGATTTACTGTTTCACAAAAACATGGAACAGTTTGTTTTATACTTAATGAAAAATGACACCCATGTACTGAAATGAAAATGAACACTGAAAGCTTTCCAGCGGACATGCAATCAAACAGCAGGTAGCAGAGAACAAGAAGTGTTGTCCTTGCAAAGTAAATTCAATTCAGATGAAATTAATATTTCCTCTGGAATTCAAAATATTTAAAGGTGTAAAAGTTTCTTTGCAGGTTTGAAACCTGGTACTTGCCATTACTGACATTCACAGAATTGTATTAAAATTATGTTGGGTTTTTTTTCTGGATGGAGGGTTAGCCTTTTATCCAAAAGCAGAATATATATATGTGTATATATATATATATATATATACACACGTATTCTTCTGAATTATGGTCCAGAAGAACTTATGCTTCAAACAAGGAACCTACTGCAACTGGAACAGTAAATCCCATTCTATTATCTTCAGTCCCCTGCAGATTTTTGAAATATTAGAAACCTGACCCCGACATGGAACAGAGCCTCCTAGGCTCTGCATGGGGAATGAAGCTGGAAGGAAGTTCCCATGAGTGTTAAACTCCCTTCAGTGTCCAGCTGAACAAAGAGCAGAAGAAACTACACACACAGTTGTTTCCTAGCTGATGTTGCTATTGTTAGCTGTACRCATACTGGCAGAGGAATGACAGCTATATTACGACATACAAGGTTTGCTTTAATTTATACTGACAGTACACTGGAGACCRTGCTAGCATGTTGTATATCTCAGCATTGACTAGGCATACCTGCAATAGTATATATTCAGCTAGTTAGATTGAAGCCTGAAAGGAGGCTTTAAAATTAGTTTTGCTGCAGCAAACAAGGTGGTATAAAATATAAACTTACATGTGCAGCACGGCTGTGCTTCCCACATCACACTCTGAAAATGAAACTTGGATATTGYTGACAAGACATCTGTCAAATAGAGAAGCTCCAACTAGATGAGCTTTGTTCGTCATTCCCACTTGGAATGAGGTAGCGATGTGAGCAGACAGAGGGGTGACCTGGTTAGAAGGATAAAATTACCAAGCAGAAGACACCTGC
The DNA here is from genome assembly GCA_003713295.1 of Parotia lawesii. Lineage (NCBI taxonomy): Eukaryota > Metazoa > Chordata > Aves > Passeriformes > Paradisaeidae > Parotia > Parotia lawesii. The sequence continues at coordinate 2,017,910 of RAHM01000082.1, read as the reverse complement.
TGAAGTGCCAACAGAGAAAATGCCTGCCAGCCTGGGAGCTGAGTTCCTGGGAATTAGACCTATGAACCAGAAGCATCCTTGAGTATTGCAGCTGCCATGCCATCTTTGAAGTGCATCTGGRTGTCTAGAAACTGATGACATCCTGAGATACCATCAATAAGTGAGAAAACAACGAACTGTCATTGCAACTTATCCTAAGAATGTAAGATTTCATAAGTGCCATGGGCTGTTCTTACTGCAAGAAAAGAGAAGAAGCCTGGAAAAGTAAAAATTGTTCTGAAGGAACAGAAAACATCATTCTTTATTGGCCGACTCTAGTGAAAAATAAAAATCAACAGCCCTGATTGGCTGATCAAAATGGTGGTGTCCTACATTCTCTTACATCTCTATCATATATAAATGACTTAATTTTTATTTAAAATGGAGCTTCTCTCATTGAGAACTTCCTGTACTGCATGTACTTTCCCAAACTCTCCACACAAACTTGAGATCTTGGTGTCTCACCAGGGACAGTTCTGGCTGACCCTAGACTTCATGTCATGGATCATCTTTGAAGTGAGGCTTTGTCAGTAACTGTGTTGGACTCCCTGGACCCAAATCTGAGATCATTTCAGTCTGTCCTCCCATTTCTGGGATGGTTAGGCCATCCCCTCTGGGGTCAGTTTGATGTCCCCTCTAGGATCCTTTGGCCCTTTTTGAGGTCTGTCTAATGCAATTGAAACCAATATTATTATGAACTTGCGTAGGTATGTATGCACATAATTTATCATAAATATATCTGTGGTTATATTATCAATGTTTGCTTCACTCATCATAAGATGCCTCTTAGGCTATGACATGAACTTTATTTCACAGACAGTGAAATGTTAATTCTATTCTATTCTATAAAATATATAAATAATTGTATCACTATTACAACAAAAAATAGAAAAATAATTATGAAATACTCAACCTTATACTACAATTACTGTATTTAATGCAAGTTTAATAGGAGAACTGAAAATCAAATGATGGTATTTTCCTACTATTAACTCAAGTCCCTTTTCTAATATTTAGTCAGGACTATTGACTAYGTCAATTCAGTGAATCTTAAAGCCAGCAGAGAGAATATTAGCTGCATCATGTGAGTATTGGCTAATCCCTCTGAAAAAACTGCCATCGTATACTACATAATGTTTAATTGCTTCTATCTGTGAGACCACATACTCTAACTTTTTATTAACTCCTAGCAGACCAGATGCAGGAAAGCATGAGATCGGTAGAGATTTCTGGTAAGGGAAATTTTATGTTTTTATTTTATTTTATTCAGAATATTGAAACYATTTCTTTCCCAAAAGGTGAGAATTTTAAGACTATTTACATATCTAAACTATCAAATTAAACAGAGCTTAGACAGTTAAGTATTTTCTGCAATCTGATTATTCCCTTCAATTTTAATTTATTTTTTCCGTTTCTCTTTCATACAAAAACTAGTTAATTATTATTTTGGAGAGAGAGGAAGTCAAGATCAAGCAAATTATGGCTAAACAATATGAAAAAAGTTATTCTGGTCACTTAATAGCAATTCTAATGTAATGGATTGTTTACTCTCTCACTCAGAGCAGATTACACAACATCATGTGTAATGAATAGTTATAAATTGCCTTCGAGTCTAAGAAAAACTGGAGAGTGTCATTGCTTTCCAGTTTGTAATAAAATATTAATTTTGGTTCATTTACAGCTGTTTTGAGGAAGAAAAATTACTACAGTCTTAAGGCCACATTCCTCACTTTCCCCACACTTGGCACAAATGTTGCTGACATTTTAGCAATAATGAGTGTCTGGCAACATATCTTCAGGAGGATCAAACAATATCTTACAACCAGAGAAGTTCTCATGACAGATGTCTAACTGCAAGCTTTGTCCTGGCTGACAACATAGGCATTTATTGTCTGGTTAAATCTAGGCTAATCTACTTAAATCTACATATTTAAAATGAGAATATTTGGAGGTCAATCAGGATTTTAAATGATGAATGCTTCTCTGCAATGCTATGTTTTGCAAGAAATCTCTCCCCAGGTCTTCATATCATTTCTACTGCTGGAAGGAAATATTTCTTTTGGAAATGGAGGGTAATTTCCTAAGTCTTCATGTCACTTTTGGCTCCTCAGCTGAATGAACWGATAGATATTGCTGTACAACTTACTATATCATCAATGATACAAATCACATTGTTGTAAATATTCATAGAATATTTACCACATAGATTGAGTGCAACATAACTTTTCCTCAAATTGTGTCCTAGTAGCATTTATACTGGGAAAAAAAAAATGCCAAAATGGCAGGTTTCCTGCAGTTCTGACTTATAAAAATAATTAAAAACCCCCACAAACCTCTACTTTCTGAATTGGAATGGAGCTGTTTATTTAAAAAATTTTGAAGGGAAGAATCTGGGGAGACTTGATAGGAATCTGTCTGAAGACATCTGGTGTCCCAGGAGCCATGTTGCAGGAACTAAATTCTATGTCAGGGACACTGAAAGCCCTGAGATATCCTTTTCTGGCCTTTTAATRCTATGCATGAGATCCAATGGTCCCAGCAGGTCCCAGTAACTAACCAGAGGACCTGGAAGGAATTCAGGCAGAGAACAGATGCAGATGAGGTAATTAGATATTTACATAGAAACTAATCACCATTACCCTTGTCATAGTGAATATTTAAACATTTTCTGTGAGGAGAACATGATCAGCAAGCAAAGCAGGGCTTATCCCAGAATACTTCCATTTTATTGAACCACGTAGTCCTTGTATATTTTCAACTGCGTACAATATTCTAGATACAAATGCTAATAGCCTAATTCTAGATAGCACTTATCAGATTGATCCCTATCAACAGAATTGAGGAGAGAAAGAAAAGAAAAGGCAGAGGGTTACATCCCCTGCTCTATGAGTTTAGGCCCTTTTCGCAAAGCACTTTGGCTGAATGTATTCAGAAAACTTCATTCGAATTTATGGATATTTTTGAGGTGCCTAAATCCACATTTTTAGTGAATAAAATACAATGTGAGTAAGTTCCAGGTCAGTATTTAGCCTGYCACGACAAATATCTGACTCTTCAGTATTTCCCTAAATAGATACAAGGAGTATCCAGCAGGGAGGAGAGAAACAAAGAAGGGAATTGGTGGGAAATCAGAAAGAAAATCAAAGTTGGTTCTATATCTTGTTTTTTGTACAAAAGCTGGGACCATGAATAGGAAACTGAAACCAAGTAATTCAATAGCACTCATTTCAGAGTTGGTTGTGTATACTTATCTAAAAACTTCAGCATTGTGGAATCATTCTGGGCAACACCACTTCCACTGTTTTCCGGGATTTCATTATAACTGTAGGCATTTGTATAGTGGATTAGAGGATAATATACTAGAAGATCAAGGAGAAAGATAAAGAAATACGCTTTTGAGGCATTTGTAATACACAAAGGGATTAGGTGTCTTAGTGTTGGTCAAAGTCTGGATAGCATTTTCTCATAACCTGGTGGAAGCTCTGTTTTGTTGTTTTGCCGGAGTCACAGACTTACCACATCACTCAGTATTTCTGTTTTTATCAAAGAATCTTTGTAGATCACAAACTCAGACTAGGTGGCACCCAGTGGTTAAAAAGAGCAGGAGTATATATCTTGCCTTACAATAAAAAAAATTATAGAAGCAGGTGCTAGTATTTAAAGTGTATGATATGGTCTGAGTGGAGCTCCTTGAGATGAGGAATGCCACATCTGAACCAGTGCTACCATACTTGTTTAACCAAGTTTCGTGTCTGGGAAAAAATTAAGAAAATCTCAGGTTCAGTTTCTCTTGATCAGGGCTCTTTAATAGTCAACAAATTTCAAACATCAAGGAAAAATGTTTTTCATATACACACTTCGCTCTTGCATCTCTATATAATACTCCCAGATTTTTCTGTTAAAAAAATGAAAGGAGTCAGTAACAACAAAATTAATTTACTGATTGTGTAATTTAAACTGGGCATATTTCCGGAAAGAAATAAAGATTACAAGCTAGGTAAAATACTGGTTTTTATTAATCAAGAAGAAAAAAATGAATAGGCAAAAAACAGAGCATTTAATGTGAGTACCAGAAGCCAGTGCTGTGAGAACTATTGGAAGGTGGTTGAGCACCATATGCTGATGAGTCAAGGTGAAGATCTAAATCAGTTTCAAACTTACGCAAAAGATGCCACAAAGGTTAATTTACTACAGAGAGGTTACAAGCACATCTGTGCTACCAGTGAGTCAGAAGCACGGAGAGAAATACAGCAGCAGCCAAAGGAGCAGAACTGTTCTTCAGTGGAAAGAAGAGAAAAACTAGGGGGAAAACTAGGAAAAGAAGAGGAAGTAGAAATTATTAGCAGCTCAACAGCTATGGTAGCTCTCAACTTGAACTCCCTTATACATAGAATGACACAAGTGCTTATGTCTTGAAGAAGGGTACCCTGTCATTTCACTTTCATTCATGCCATTTAATCTGTCTGCAGACATTTTTATGTTCAAATCACTTCATTCATCCTGCTACAAATAGTGCTTGTTTGGGAGTTTATTTATTCTACTGCATCACCTCAAAAAGAAAAGGTTTTTAAGACATGTTCTCTCAGGTAAACCTCCCTTTAAGGGAGGATTACAGAAATTTCCTAGTTGTAATGAATTACATGCTTGTGCAAAGGGCCGCTGTTTCTAGGAGTATCCAGTAGACTTTGTAAATGTTCTGTCCCTCGTATTCCAAGGGATAGAAAACAGTTTGCCATGCTGCTCTACCAAAATGCAAAATTGTGGTATATTGTAGCTTTACCTGAATAAGGTCATCCCGGTTTGTTCGTAAGTAGAAGAGAGCAAAATCAGCAGTTGCAGGACTGTTTGGCCATGGCAAGGGACAAAGCTAATTTTGACAGCAGGCAGAGCACAGAAAGTAAGTTTTAGAGAGGAGAGGCTGGGTTGTCTAACTGTTTGGATATGAGTGTAATCTGAGTATCTGATCTTTGGTATTGTCAATGGTGATCTAGAGCTCAATACAGTTGCCCTTTAGTTTCAACTTCATAAAGAAATATCAAGGGTTTTTCAGAAACCAGGGACATTTTAGGCTACCATCTCACCTCATGACAATATGAACTTGCCCAAGAATCAGGCTGCCTGGATGTTCTCAATGAGTTTATGTACTCTGCAATGGGCTTCTCAGAGTAGACTTTATTAAGGATGGAAAAATCTCAAAATTTCCTGAATACCTTTGGAGTCTGATGAATAGATGTGTGTAGGAGTAATATGTAACTGAATCGCAGACTTATGCTCTGATTTCTCTTTCACATACAATATTGCCTTAAGTGAATAAATTGTTCATTTGTGCCAAAACAAAGAAGTAAAAACTTACGGACGTTGGCCAACATGAAAATAGTATTTCTTTATTATGCTATTACTTTCCAAGGAGGACACTTCCACATAATTCTAAGATGTTAAGAAATAGCTGGAAGGGAGACCAGAGGACAGTCAATTCACATAGCATATATCTTAGCCAAACCAGAGCAATTCTTGTTGCTTAATAACTCACTGTGAGCTATATTTAGTTGAAAACAAACATTAAAAAGACAGAGGAGAGAGTTATGCCAGGCCTGAGATATTATCAAGACCTAATAATGAACTAATTTGCTATTAAAAACAAATGTGGTTACAGACTTCACCTGCATTAATAAATGTAACTCCTTTTATTTTTATAAAATACATATAAAATAAGATGCATGCAATCTTAATGTAGTCTGTGGGTTCAGTTAGAGACAGTGGGTTATGTCTCAGAGACACAATTCTCATACAACAAGTTTGTATTTTGCTTAAATATTTTGACAGATGTTTGTAATTTCTAAGCTATATGCCTTGGATAGCTGTCCAAATCATTGCATTCTTCATGGTTCTTTACTGAGAGCCTAAAACAACAATCTGCATCTTTCTGTCCACTACTGTGGAACTGGCAGTATGCTTGTCTGTCATTCCCTGACAGAGAATGGAGAAAATGCAACAGAGTAAGTTCTGTGTCAGTCTGTGTCAAGACAATATCTGCACTTCCCCATGAGCATACAGCCCTAGATAGACGTGCTTGAAAACAGCAGTTCTTTGGGTTTGTAGCCCTGAACTGGGGTGACATCTTTCTCCAGCTTTCAAGTACGGACACAGGACAAAAGGACTGCCATCCGAAGGGCACTTTTGTATCCATAGCCAGACTATTCCTACCTGGACAGAACACATGTGGCAATGGATGAATCTTTTCAAAGAATATGCGGGAATCACTGCTTCCATGCTCTCAGGCGCTGAGTGCAGCTCACGGCCCTGCTATCCTTCCCGGCTCCTTGGGCACAGGCTGCCCCTGCTCCAGCCAGCGCTGCTGCAGCCTGGTTGGAGAACCTGGGCTCACACCACTGGGAAAGACCCAGGACAGAAAGAGAATGGAGTTTCGCTTGGGTGACTTCATAGCTCCCATTTTCTTGGGAACTGCATCTATGACCAGATCCTCAGCCTTGGTCCTTGCCTGAGCTACACCGCAGTCTGTGCCCAACCTTGTACCTGCTGTCCATCACCTACCGCCCCCACTGGGCTTCACACCCGACTGCTCATCTCATCACTGTGGTCTTGCCAGGCGCTTGCAGRGCTCTGGGCTGGGCATGGTCACGACCCCTGTCCCTTCCTTGCTGCCTTGCTGGGTGCTCCTGGATGGACCATGGGAGAGCACAGTGTCAATCTTTTGGCCACCCTGAGCTCCCAGCTCCCTTTCATAGGAGCCATCCACTGCAGCATCCTGATGTGTTCAGAGGTGAACRATCAGATCATAGAGAGATACCAGGGTTAATTTCTCTCTTCTGCCCTTGGAGCACATCATTCCACACTTGCAAAATCAGAAAGAAATGTAAGCTTGCTAAGGGTAGATACAGAAACCCGGAAGCAATAAATCTTTGCCTAAGGATTTCCTCTTCACCAGAGGCAGGTGGGCATGCTGCTTTTGGGTAAATCTCCCGACAGCATTGAAATTGATTCAAAACCCACCGTGAGACTAAACTCTTTCTACATGTTCTTGTCCTGTACAGAGCCTGTGTATCTGGTGACATGATTTTCTATTTAGGATCTAGCTGCTGCAATACTTGCTGCTGCAGTCAGTATCTAAGCCTCATTTTGGTTTCATACCCTTATTTCTGTGTTAGTAACATAGTGTTTGAATGAGAACATGGCCACAAATCCTAAACATGTTATCTTTATCCTCTCTTACTCACATGGATGAAGATTCTAAGATGAGCATTTGGAGTTCTTACTTCAATAATGCATAGAGTGAGGCTATTTCCCTGCTCAGGAAGGTGCCCCATGCCTGGGGCTGGGGCTCCCTGGTGCCCCAGGCTGCAGTTCCCGGCTGAAGTTGGGATTGCCCTGAGTGCCAGGCCCTGCCCTGCTGTCCTGGGAGTTCCCACAGCCCTCAGGGAGATCTYGGCCCCCATGGGGCCCTGGCAGGCATATGCCTAATGTGATGTCAAACATCTGTGACATTTTCTTACCCCCAAAATATATATATAAAAAAATTATACTAGGGTCAAGTTTATAATTAATTCTGTTCAAACCTGAGACAGACAGACCCCTTTGACTCCTACACAGAAACCATACCCTGCATGTAGAGACAGTTGAGAAATTTCTTGGCTGACTGAAAYTTGCCTGCACTAGATTGCTGCTCTTTTTAGAATTGCAGATGATTATTGGAGTGGATTGCACTTTACAGCTCAAAATTAAGGAGAACCAAGATAAATGTGTGCRTTAGGCCATTACATCCCTCTCTTTTCAGTTCTCAGGCTGTGATGGCCCCCATATAAGAAAATTAATCAAATTTCCAATACTGCAGAGAATGCCAATGCAAAGCATAAGCGGGGAAATGACCTGTGAGATTACCCAGTCTGCCTCCCTGCCACTGCAACATCATTACTGTGAACATGTTTTATTCATACTGTCTCCAGACTCAGACAATATCCTATATCCTGAGTTCGTAGTATTTTAAGCAATGGGAGTTTTGCCCCTCTGGGGAATAATTGAGCTTAAGCKGCCTTCATTATAAGTTTTTAACTATTAAACTAAATTTTATTTTACCCACACTACTATTAAATTGAAAAAGGCCATTTTGCATGAGAAATAATACCTTAAATGAACAATAAAGGTGCTTGGGTTTTATTTCTACAAATTTGGGAAAGACTCTGAAGAGAAAAAAAATGAAATAATTCAACATGAATAAGAGCTTAGGCTGGATTTTATAATCAATCTTGTTCATCAGAAATTCAGTATGTGACCACAATGTACCATTTTTCGGATATGTTTTTTGAAAACTCTTAATTCAATGTTCGGAAACTGCAGCATGTTTTGGTGCTTTAAGAAGTAAAATCTGTACATTTGCAGAGGTGTCCATGAGATAAAGCTGAGTCTGGATAACCTTTACTCTTGAAATGCATTAGAAGAAAAGAAAATTGAATTTAAATGTTTACATGGAGTTTGCTAACATGTCTATTAGAAAAAAAAGTTTTTTACTTGTAAGCTGAGCAAATGTAATATGATCTCACTGAAATGCAATAAAAAACCACAATGCATTTTATAGTCACTTTTTAGAGCAGAACCACATGTTAAGTATTTACATGAGAGTCTGCAACAGTTCCTGGGCTGAAAGTGTTTATTAGGTACCACTGGCTTGATTCTGCTTTCCTTGCATCTTGTGTAGTCATTTACACCTGTGCAATGATGCATTCCACTTCACATTATGTGATTTTTTACGAGGTTTTGTCAGAACAAAAGGGTCATAAAGTCAGTCAATATAATCATTGAAGAATACTTTTAGACTCTGCATGGTGTGCACTCAACTTAAAGGTCTTTTATCACTCCTCTTAGTAAGCCTGTAAACACAAACCATAAATCTATAATTACAGAAAAGGGCGGTTGACTACGATATTGAAATATGTGAGGCAAGTGAAAACTAGGCCCACTGAATGGAACAACAGGTCTAGTACAGATCTTCTGATTGCATTTTCCTGCTGCTTCCATGTCCTGAAAGATGCCAAGATTCTGTTTGGTTTGGGAAAGATAAAGTGGTAGGAGAGGCTGCAGATAGTCTTTACTCCTAAAGACTAGTTGAGCCAGATCATTCCCAAATGGAAGAACTTAATACATAACCTCCATATTAATCCAGTAATGTCTTATCCCTTTAAAGACTCTGGCTCAGTTTTCCTTCAAACTCATTCCAGAGTTTTTATCTGTTTGCCTCTCTTGCCATGTTTAGAAGTTCTATGTATTTTTTTTAATGGTGTCTTAGGGTAATTTGCAATCCCAGAGGTATAAAAAACCAACACTTTTAATACCTTACCTTCAAAACTTTTTATGCCATCAAAATTTCCTGAGAAAAATTTTGTTTTAGTTTCATATTTATATAGAAGACACCATCAAAGGTACCTGGTAGCCAATGAGAGGGACAACAGAGACGAAAAGGGTGAATTTGTCTGCAAGGAACAGATGATGGATCTGGCTTTCACAACTGCACCTTGCTTCTGAACTGCCTAATGCTTCACTAATGACTGATTTAAGTTCAAGAATTTCTGTTATAGCTGGACTGAGCATCTCATTTGACTTTTCTAAATGAAACTCTAAAACATACCAAGGGAGTATACTTGGACTCAAGTGAGTAAGACAGCCATTTTTAGGCCCCTATTCCTTCTATCAGCCAGCTGTTGCTGGAAAAGACTTCACACAGCTGCTGCTGATTTTTTTTCCTTTTGCATATAGACCAGAAGACTCATACTTAACAGTGGAAAGAAGGAACAAACCCAAGAYCTTTGCAACAGTAAGTTCTGCAAGCAGGAGTAACTAATTTGAACTAGATGGTAAAACATTTTCTTTTGTGGTGAAAGCTTTGAGGAGTTGAAAATATCCTCTTTGTTGACATTTCAATGAGCCCAAGGATCTGTGAGATTTGAGCTTGAAAACCCTTTGAAGTCCTTCTCAGAATAGCAAATAGCTCAGGGAAAAAGACAAGCATCTGAGATGCAGGAGGTCCACTTTGGCATTCTTGAATTCAAAGCAGAGACAGAAGCAAGAGTTGTGTGTATGTCACAAGGTATCTTGACCACCACATTTTAGTTATTTGGGTTCATTACCTCCTCACCAGGGGCCAGAATATCATTCTACTAGTAGGAAGATTGAGCATTATAAGAAATATTGAGAAGCATTGTAAGAAAGAGAAAGAATGCGGCAATTATGTCAAATAGAAAAACATATGGGAGGTCCATACTGATCTAATTTCTGCTTTATAACCAAAGCAAATGGAAAAGGAATATTGATATGACAAATGAGTGAAAGCTGTTGGTATAATGTCAAATTTCTAAGAAATGTAAACAAAAGTTAGCCTGTGGTCACAGAAGAATGTCGAACAGCAATACATCATAGAACTCCACCATGAYAGCTCTCAGCCCTGCCTGTGCAGCTTTCCCGTCAATACTGTAAAAAACTGGGACAAATCAGCCTCCTATTTAAGGGCTTATAGACAAGGAAATGGAGCTCCAGCTTTAGAAGAAAACAAAGGAGTAGATCCTCCCTCACCAATGCTGATATCAAACACGCAATCTGCCCTAGCGGCTCACATGATGGCCAGTGCTGGTTCTGGCAAGATTTTGGCAAATCTGCCTTCAGTATAGTAACTCAAGGGTGGTCAATCTCCACTTCTCTCACGAGACCCACTCTGTTGACAAGCAGCAGATCAAGGAGAGCATCTTTCCAAATCTGGTCCCTTAGATCTGTTCCATAAAGTTGTCATCGAGATTTTGAGGAATCTTCTGGCCTGGGTTGTGTTGGTATACCTTTGCAAAAAATAATTTCTCTCAGCTGCCTTATTTTTAACATAATTTTAGCTGTTTTCTTGTGTCAATCACTTTCTTACTGCTTAAACAAAATTTCATTAATTTTTTTGGCCTTTTGGAGTCTGTGAGATTGTTGAATCAATGTAACTGCAACCTCTTCAGCTGTAGAATCGCTCTTGAAGATGTAGAGTCCCGGGTGCTCCTGAAACCAGTCAAACATTTGCATCTTTTGCAATGGGATATAGGCCAATTAGAGTTTAAAATGGTCACTGATGATATCCAGGAGTTTGTTCTTTATACTGCAGCCACATGTGGTATTTTCCCAATCCATGTGGGTTTCCATAGTGCTTTCTGATTTCACTGCTTTTCATCACCCTCTGTTGAAGTCATTGGTGTCATTTGTATGTGTAGCTGATAAATAGAAAACRAAATTGTACTTTTCCTATCACGTTAACTACTGAGATGATTAGGGTTTCTTTTCATTTGATTTCATTCTAGCTGCTTTATAACAGAGAAGTAATCTAACATCAGCATGGCCCACGTTTTCTTTCCTTTTTATCTAGATGAAACAGCATGGTTTACCAATAATGAAATTTCCAAACCATGTGCTTTTCTGCATATGCCTTTTTACTTCTCCTTCTCACTTTAAAACACACTGACGACCCCCTTGGTTTTAAGTGCACATGGTGTGGTTCACATACTATGTGTTCTTTCTGTGCAGACAGAAGTTTAATCCAGAAATTTTCTTAACACCTTAAGTGTTTATTTAATGTAGCTGAACTGGACCAACTAATGGACTGACAAATTCAAAGAATAAACAATAACAAGGAAAAAAGAACTATGCATCCAGATACTGATCATACAAGATTTACTGCCATACAGAAAATGACTCAAATAAAAAAAAATAAATTCAGACTCTGATAGAGAGTTCAGAGAGTCACGTGTGCCTGTTTTTGATGTCTTTTCACAGGAAGAAAGCCTTGTTATTTTTAAAATATGTTTCCAGGCTGGCTTGCCAAATACTGCCCTTTCTTAACGCAAAAGAAGATGGAACAATGTATAAAATACTATAAAATAGCCTAGTTCTGTTTGATTTTCAATTTTCTTATAGTTTCCCATAGTCATTTTGGGAGGGTTAGTATCATGCTATGGCACAATATTCTGTATGAAATATTCCTGTTCCAAGTAGAAAGCAAAACTTTGCCTGACTGATCACAGCCACCTGCCTACATACTCATACCACTCATACACACTAGGTTCCACAGTTTCTGAATGTCGTAGTGTGTGTCTTTCTTGCAGAATTTGATGCAAAATTTTTGAATTTTTTCTGAATAATGAAAATCAAAATAATATCTTGTGAATAATGAGGATGAGCAATTATTAGAAAAGAACATGTATATTTGTTTGGAAAAAATTTGTCAAATCTTTTGTGACTAATCATTGAAAATCATCTCAGGTAAAAGGTGATATAACTATTTATATAACTATACATTATATAACTATATATTATATAACTTTCTATAACTATAACTTTGATATAACTATTGTTAACKATCCTTTAAGATTTATCCATTTGAAACTGGACCACATTTATGGAAACGATCATTGCTTCATCGAGAACTAGCAAGAAGCTTAGTCATTTAGTAAAGGACAACCACAACAAATGGAACCGTTTCATGATACATGGAACATTGAAATATCCTGTCTGTGTTAACGTAAGGAAAAATAAAAAGTAAGAAGCCTGCATTCTACATTATTTTTCTGCTGTTTTCTGATGAAGCTGATTTATATCATTATCAGCTCTCCAAAGTGACATTATGCCTTGAGTATTTTGTGCTGCCTTGTGGAAAATAAACACTAGAAATTAAAAAAGACTTTGAAGCTACTAATAGCATTTCATTTTGCAGTTGCGGAACACGTGGTTTTCATTCGTGTTGTACATGCTCTATGACTGCTGACAGGTTATTCACTTCTTGATATTCTACTGCATTTTGATGATGTGAAAGGTCTTGCAGTCTTTGAAGCTTAAAGGCATATTATCAGCCACACTCTTAATATACTCAGAATAGATGGAAATCCCCTATTTTTACAGAAATGAGACAGAACATTTTAGGCATCCCGTCTGGCATGAAAAATCAAGATGCCGAAAAGGAAATAGTCTTACTAACTCTGCATGGATTGCAAGCTCTCTGAGTGGAATTATTTTCACTAATCAAATAAAGATCCCTCTAAATACTTTCTGAAACTAATGAAATTTTCTTGAGAAAGGGAAAAAATGTTGAATTTTACCACTGAGAATTCAGACATAAGGAAAAATATTTGCCACACYTTAAGTTCATGTAAACTGACCATGAACTGTCATCTTAGACACAAAAGATTTCATTCTTCTGTGTGTGTAGTCTCATAGTAACAGATATGCTTACAAAATGTATTCAGAAATTAGTACAATAGAGATTTGAATAGAAAGAATATGAATGGTTTAAAATATGTACCTAGAGTCTACTGAGAGACATCATGGGTGGCAACACTTCCAATTTTTGTCTCTGCAGACATCATAGGGACCAGTTTGTGAAGGCATGACACTAGAAATCGGTGAAATATGTAGAATATTTCTTCTCCTTGTGCATGCAGGCATGCATGCATCATATTCTGACTGTCCCTACTCCTCCCATAATATTGAGCTTTGAAGGAAAAGTTCAAGATGTCCAGAGAAGGCAAAGAGAAAGGTCTTTATATGCTTTCTAATTGCTGAGACAACCTTCCTGGTATGCAGTACTTTTAAAATCTGTCCACACACTGACAGTCTTGTGAATCAAGGAAGAAAACTTCACTTGAATCTGATATGTCTTACAAAGAAAGCAAATACTTCTAAGGGAAGCAGGAAAAAGTGAGGCAATGTTTTTTTGCATGCAGAAAGAAACCTTATGGGACATAGGACATATATGTTGTTACCAGAATTTTTTTGCTTCTGTGGTATTGTAACTTGTGATCAGCTTGCTATTGTTCTGGAAATGAGAACTCCAAGCAGATTTTTATTTCTATGTTATCTGTGCAGATCACAGTAATATGAGTGACTAYAGATTTCTAATGATGCTGACAATCTTAAACCTTGTTAACCAGAGGTTAGGAACAGTAGTGAACTCTGGAACTCATCTACCAGAACTTTGACTTCAATGTGCCCAAATAGGAGATCATCAACACTGCTGAAAATTGAGCTAGTGGCTCAAGACAGGTATCTGAGTATCTTGATGGAGCCTTTTGCAGAAATGGGGTCAATAAATTGTGATTGGGATTTTGAGGTTGTTCACCAATAATGTAATACATGTCATACAGCAAGGAATAAACTTTTTTCCCTCCTTTATTCATGTTTGTGTCTGTAATTCACTGAAATTGTAGCCTTTGAGCATGAGTCAGAAGTTCAAGAATGGTTTTCACATGTATGTGTAAATCAGTACTAAATAAAAGGAAAAAGAAAAATTAAAACATTTCTGAAAGAGTAGCTACGAGGCAAATACTGAAAATGAAGATGGAGAAAATGCAGAAAATGCATTTTTTTAAGATAAATCAGGTAGAGGAATAAAATCACACTTTGATGAAATCTAATCATTAAGACAAGAGCTGTGGTAGGAGGCAATTTAGCACAAAATGACATACTAGGAAAATCATATACTTTTCCACAAATAGATAATAAGCACAATTAATTTATTTGATGTCCCTGCTGATAAAAGTACATGCATCAGTTTAAAAATGAAGCGGCAACTTAGTGCAATCCAATTTTGGAATGCCAGAAAAAACTTTTCAAAGACGTTGACATTTAGTTATTTGCTCTGGATTTTCAAATTTAAAAAAAAAAAACAAACCATCACAACAGCAACAACACCAACAACAACCTTCTGTTATAAAACTGAGCTTATTAGACTTCATGAATTATTTTGGAAAATAATAGTGAATAATTACAAAGTAGTAAAAGCTGTGGTTTTAATGAAGTTATTCTGTCCACAAGCCTTGCAGTGATCACAACCTAACAGCCATGTGAGCTCCACAAARGTAACTTGCAACTGGCACAGACGAAATGGAGTCGTCTAATGATGCTTTCAGTACTGTGTTTATGCTTGCGCACAGTTTAGTGCTAATCTCACCCAAATCACAAGTTGACTGCTGGAGTAGAAGCTCATGAAATCTCCTGGAGTGCCAACAATGCTCACACCAACTACTTGAAAGACACCTTATGGGACAATAATACTCTATTTGTGTGCTTAAGTCTGACCCACAGACAAAATGCTCAAATAATCTGTCAGTTTGTCTTGCTTTCTCTCAGATCTGACTAATGCCCAGCAGAATAATCATTATTCATAGAATTCTGTTAGGAAAATTTTAAAATCTTAAAAAAATTACATGTGTGCAACACATCAGTGATTGTCAGCCTTGGTGTGCTCATATTCACATAACCATAACAAGGCTGATCTCAAAGATATGTCTACAACTGCAGAAATTAGAGCAATATTTCAGCTGTGTTTTTATGGTATGTGTGTACTGCCCCAATTTTTTTCTTTTTTAAAGCCTGGTTTCACTTTCATGGAAATACACCCATATTTGCAGAAATTCAGTTCTAATATTTTGGAATTATGTGGATTATACATACATATTATATGAAGGATGCTGCAAGTATATAAGATCAGATGAGTGAAGTTTGCTACAAACTTTTCTAATTTACATCTCCCTAAACCAGATGTTCACTATTTGAACATTTGGAGAAAAAATAATATCTTTATGTTCCAATGTTTTGGATTCTTTCTTTCCAAAGTTCATGTTTGTATGTGTTTAGGAAAGAAGCCACCTTTTATATGATTTACTTAAATTTCTCTGCAGACAAAATAAAATTTAAAAAAAGGTGCATTTTGAAATATATAAAACACATTTTGAAAAATTGCTTAGAATATACTCGTTTTGTAAATTCAACATAGTGTTTTCAATAATTCAGTCAAAACAGAATTCTGAACACCATAGGTTTAAAACGAGCATGAAAGTGTTTCTGAAAGTGTCTTAAGGAGAAATGCTGGCAACTAAAAAGCATGTCATTGAGATTTAAAACATGGTGTCCCCAGACTGAGTTTGTTGTTGTTGAAAAATTTTAGTTTTGTTGGAATAACATTGTCAAGSAAAAAGTTATTTAGAGAAAAATTGTCCTGAAAAGTTTAATAATGTCTATATATGCTTTAGGGCAATCAATACGTAACAATATATTTGGCTTTAGGGAGAAGTGTGAAAATTGCTGTGTGAAAATTAAGTGGAGTTCACTTTAAAGATTAATGTAAAAAAGGCATTCAAGCAAAAATACTCCCTCAGAGACAAAAAACAAAATAAAACTACATCTCAAGTGCATTATTTTGCTATCCCCTGAGGCCTGATAYTTCTGGTGTGAAATACATACAGACATACCGTATCGTAATGCTGCAGCTGAGACCTATCAAGAAGCCCTGAGATGATTGTACCTAGAATCTCCTGCTTTATTCTCCTATTACATGTCTAGTAAACTCTCACTGAGTTCTTTTGAAATCCACACTCTTTCAAATGCATTCACCATAAAAATGGAGTTACCTTATATAATTCTTGGCCTAGCCTCTAATGTACTGAAAACAAAATACTTCATCTTTTCTTGGCAGAATTAGTGATTATCTAGGCACAGACTCAAGACTGCTCTTTGCTAGGGTTGGTTTTTCCTGTTTCCATTTTTAAACAATGTAAATTCAGTAGCTAGAATTATTGGGATTACTTACAGATGAACACAGAAATAATTTTTCTAATAATAGTAATAATAGTAACAACAACAACAATTAAACTTATGTTAGAAAACTTAGACTATCATGAGGATTTCTATGAAAGAAAGACTAAAGTAATGGTGAACCTGTAGGTCTGGACACAAAAGACAGCACATTTCGGTGTTAAACTAACCAGCTCCAGTGGGGTGCGCAGAAACTGAAAATACCAATTCAGATATTAATGAGTGCTGAGACCTATAGACAAAATGTAACTAGGCCACTATTGGCAAACTGCAACTTCAGGTCTTGGACAATCCACCAAATCTTTTGGAATAATCCAACTGAAATAATTGCTTGGATGACATCCTAGCAAAGGATATGGTAGAACAAACTAGTTTTCTGAAGTGGCCCATACTCCATCTGGAACTCATTCTGCTCACACCAGGAACCTCCCAGGGTCTTACAGTCCTATTTGTATTTCCATTAGAGATTCCCACCTGTTGTGTTATTATCTTATTTTGAATGAGAGTTCTTTTAGGGTGCTTTTCATTGAGAAATTCATTGAGATTTCAAGAGTAAAAYAACAAGCTAATGAGTGGTAGAGAAAGGGGTTTGTAAGGGATGAAGAGAGGTGTAATACTGTTACCTTTTAACAGTGACCATTCTGCACCAAAATATTTGGAAGGACAGAACAGAGAATAAAGCTTTAAGGCCCTGCAGGGATCTGAAAGAAAGCCTCAGACATAACAATCAGAAACCTTGGTATCCTTGGCAAGTTGTGGCTCATCTCTTCCAGCCAAACTGGAAGCAACAAGTGTAATTATTGAACAYATCTCCTCTACACAATGGCTGATGCTCTCTGCAGAAATCCTTTTGCTCATGCTAGAAAACCTCATCACCACTAAGAGAAGAAGAGGGATCTGAACAAGATCCAGAAATGGGCTAATGTGAAACTCATGAGGTTCAACAAGGTCAAGTGCATGTGCACTCATAGCCCAGAAAGCCAAGTCTGTCCTGGGCTGTCTCAAAAGAAATGTGGCCAGAAGGAGATTGAGCGAGGTGAATCTTCCCTGCTACTCCACTTTCCTGAGGCCATGGCTGGAGTAGTACATCCAGATCTGGGGTCCTCAGCATAGGAAAGAAATGGACCTGTTGGAGGAGTCCCAGAGGAGGGCCACCAACAGGATCAAATGGGCTGGAGCRTCTCTCCTATAAGAGAGGGAGTTTTTGAGAGGCTGGAAAGAGAAGGCTCCGGGGAGACCTTATCCCAGCTTTCAGTACCTAAAGGGAGCTTGTAAGAAAGATAAGAACAAACTTTTTTAGTACAACCTGTGAGTCGTGGTTTTAAACTGAAAGAGGATAGATATAGACTAAGAGAAGATTTTTTACAAGGAGGATGGTGAAACACTGACAGAGGTTGCATAGGGAGGTGGATGTTCCGTTCCTGGAAGCATTCAAGGTCAGATTGGATAGGTGCTCTGAGCAACCTGATCTACTTGAAGATGTCCTTGCTCATTGTAGAGGTCTTGGATTAGAAGACCTTTAATGTTCCCTACTAATCCAAACTATTCAATGATTCTAAGTCTAGAAAACCAACTAATTTGTAAATCAACAGCAATACATTAATTCACTCAAAACCTGAATATTAAATGTTATCTATTTCATACATTGCACACTGAAAGAAAAAGAAAAATTTCAGATATTCAGAGCAATATGTAATGAAATATGCTTTTAACCAAATAGAGTTATTATTGTTTATCACCTTGTCATGCCAGGTTGCTTTTCACTAGCTAATACACTCAATAACGTTACAGAAATTAGAAAGAATTATCTTTGAATTATATTTGGTGAATAATTACAAATYGTGAATAATGAATATGAAAATGAAGGAAACTGTTTGCACACATTTCATCAACAGAAAGAACTAAATACATTTWACCTGTTCTTTAATGTATTCTTTACCTTCTAGTTACCATCAGATATGTATGGAGAGCTGAGTAGAAATAGCTACATATGGCATGCAAATGAAAATGTATAAGGTGTTAACTTCAATGCCCTCTGTCATAAAACCAAGCTATTGACAGCAGTCATAAATGCAGTGTTTAATATCTTAAACCAGGCAGAAACAAATTCACGTGGTAACATAAATAAATAAATAAATAATTCAAATATTCATTGAGGAAAAAAAAAGCACTTAAAAATTACAACAAAGGAATAGGTCAAATCTAAAAAATCTGAGTMGTGGTGCTGCACACTGAAAATGTACCTGGTGAAAACATGGAAATCAGAAGATTCAGTAAGCTTTTAAATTGTATATGAATCCAAAAATGATAAACAAATCACTGCTGCAGTATATGCCCCAAGGCTGTTAGTCTCTTCACACACATCTGAAAGATTCTGTTGATGAATGTGTTCAACATAAGAAGATAAATTAAATTTCAAATTATGTATTTTTCCTGAAAATTTGAATTATATTATTTAATATTGAAATTATATCTTTTTCTGCAAATAGGACTACAAGATATCTGTGTCACAACGTGTTGTCAGAGGGAGACATTCACATATCAAAAGTGCATGTCTCATTACAGAATGATGTAGTATTCATGTCTTATGTCTTTTTTGAGAATACCACCATGATTCTATTCCACAAGCTCAGTTTTTGGTTTTGCTTAAAATAGCTGCCAAATGGAAAAGTCTATCTTTCCCTATCCATTCTTACCCTCTTCATTTTCTCCTCTCTCAATCAAAAGAAGCAAGGAACAGAAGGATGTAGTCTGTCGATGTATCCCAATTTAATACAAACCCCTTGGTCATACCAGGTTCAATATCTGCAGAACTTCCACATGGCCACAGAAAATTAAACTAATCTGGATAGATTCACAGGAAGCTGTATTTTCCGCTGAATAAAAGCTTTGGTGCCTTTTACCGACATTTTCCATTTCAGACTGAAACCATTAAGGAAACACATGAACACCTGAAAAACAAAGTGATTCTGAGACTTCCAGCTGTGAGTTGCATTAGGGCTTTTTACAATTACCCATTTTCTAGCTGCCAATTTCAAATGATCTGGTTATTACATTTTTTCTCAAAATAAGGATCAAGTTCTTTCAAGATTTAGAAAACGTTGTGGTGATGGAGAGACCACCCTGTTGGGGCTGTTCCTGTTGCACGGTGCTTTCTGTATTGAAATTTTCATCCATACTGGAGATTTCTGGGTTGAGTCTTCACTGAATAACTACTCAGCCTCCATGAGAAGTCCGTGTGCCTTCATGGGGGTACATGGGAAGAGGTAAGCTGAGCTGGGGAGACTGGGGCTGTTGGAGGGAAAAAGTTGGAGTAGGGGGATAAAAGGGTAGAAGAGTTCCAGGATGACTTGGCTTAAGGAGAATAAACGTGGAATCAGGAGTCAAAAAAGGAAAGGTGTGCAGAATATGCTAAACAGAAAGGGAATTAMGGTTTCAAAACAACAAATGTTTTTCTATTTGATCACCAGTTATGATTACATATTCAAATTAATAATCCTAAACAGAGCATAAGTAATTTTAAATGTAACACTAGASGGATGTTGTTCCAGTTTGCCCTTTAATTTGGAATGCTTATAAGAGACATTATTTTCTTCTAATCTTGTAAAAGAAAGGAAGGTAAAAAGCAGGAACTAAAATAATACTCCTCATATTTTCCTACCTGACRTGAAGATAAAATATATCTTAGGAACAGGAAAAAATTCTGTCCAATGTCTCCAAATTTTCTGCAGTATGATTTTATTCTGTTATTTACTCACTGAATGTAACCACTGTCAGAATAGTGTAAACTGGTGTGAGACTTCTATTAATAACACTGAAGACAAACTTTACCAGAAGATATATTTGGTRCTTATATCAAGAACAAGTCCTCCAGATGAATATAAACAAAGTATTTCTAAAAAATGAAATTATACAGTATATGATATCTTAATGCTGCATTTTAATAACATCCATAATAAATAAAGAAGGTAACAGCAAAAACAAGTTTGAAAAACACACTGGAAATTAAACTGAAAAAATAAAGCAGTTTCTTTGAGTTTATTAATTTTTGAGCTACTGATAAAGGCAGACCGAAGAAAAGAAGATATGCTGSATCTGAATGTGTTCTGTGGAGAAGGATGGGAGTATACACTTCAAAAGTGTGATCTGGGAAAGTCATTTAGCCTTACGTCAGCTCAGTTTTCCTAAATATAAACTGGTGAAGCTGGTGGAAAACAGTTTTGAAAGTCCTCTCTTGCTCAGGCACAAGGTGCTTACAGATGTGCTCATGCCAAAGGGATAGGGAAGTTACACAGCCGCGCAATCTACTACGYGGGATATTTCTTTGTTTTTGTAAGGTTCATTCTTCATGTAGAAGATTCTATCTTAGTCTAACATATTGGATTTAGTAACCTTGTTGCCTCTGCTGCTCTACAGAGGCTTGGATGGGATTTTGTATACTAAAGAGGAGCATATGGAAACGTCTGTGTCAGAGATGAAGTAATTTCRATGGGTAAATTAACTCTGTTGCTGCTTGCTGCTCTCTCAGCATGTTTTAAGGTGCTTGTATCAATAAGATCAAAGATCATGGGAGAAAATGTGTCTAACATCTTGTGAAAGAAAAGAAAATAGAAAGATCTGAGGAAGCTTTTCTTTACCACCCAAACACAGATCCAAAGACAGAAGGAAACACTGAAACATTCATAAAATCATCTTTTCTGTCCTACAATCCAAACATCTGGAGCAGCTGCCTTTGGCACTTCTCGATGCTGACATAGTTTCTTTGTTAGAAGTTACTCAAGATTCTCAAGTTTGTCTTGCAATACTTGAAATCATTAGGAACTGTAGATTTTAGAAGTTCATAGTATGACTATATGGCTAGGCAAGCACTTATGAGTTACTTGATTAATAGATTTTGATTGCTTCTTATTTTTTACGTTTAATTATTGTAACATTCATTTTATGTTTAATCATCACTATTCCACTCTCTGTCAGAATGAAAGAAGTTTGACTCTTGCTAAGATCTTGTCCTAAAGGACTGATTTCACTAAGAATGCTAGAGCCTAAAGCAGGACTTCAGGTACCTTAGTTTTTCTTCTGATCAATGAACAAATGGTCTAAGCGTTTTGGCACCATATTCAATTTAAAACTTGATAGAACCCGGAAAATTAGTTGCTACAGTGCGATAGAACTTGGGGCCTGAGTCTTTACCTATGTTTTGTCTAAGGGGATTTTTTCTGGGAGATGGAAAATTGAGTTTGGAATGGATGAAGCAAAACCAGGAAATGATGATAACAAAGTTTCTTGCAGACTTGTTTAGCACATCCATTTTCTACTGCAACACTTGCACGTAATAAGGATATCAACCTTATTTAATAATTCAAGCATAACAGATGAAAGTGCCCACCCTCAACAGATTTTTCCAACCTGCACCGCATCAGATGATTTGCCTGCAACAACAGAAATTCAGGATTATTCAGCATTCAACAGCCACTCCCAACCAGCCCTGAGCAGGAGCAGAGCTCTTCAGCTTGCACTAAGCACATCTTAAGTTTAATTAATGGAATGTAAATACTTAACTAATTTTCAGGTACAATTCCAGGACCAAGCAGTTAAAACATTAGTCACGAAACTGTGTAACTCTTAGGACCTAAAGTTGTTTTTCTTTGGTGTTAGTCCTTCTCTGCTGCAAGACAGGAAGACTGGGTTTTCTGCAYTAGATTAAACTTTGAGAAGATACCTACTGTGCTGAAAAGACACAGTCGGAAGTGAAAGCATCTGCAATGATGTGATAGTGTACACATGGTGGATGAGAGATGTAGCTTCTGCTGATTATAAGCATCAATTCCTCAGCAGGAAGTCCCACTGACAATACTAGTAGTTTTTACTTAGGAACAAGTATATCCTCCAAGTTCTGTCTAGTGTGAAAAGATTTGTTTAAGAGAAGGTGAAAAGCTAGCTTTATTATTGCTTTTGTATGGCTCTTGTCTATATCACAGAGCTGGAGGCAAAAATATAACAGGAACTATGGAGCACCAACATGAAATTTGTGTTAAAAAATAGACCAAGATCACATAGATGCTTGTGTCAGAAGTAGTTTATGTCCCACTTAAATAACACTTTATTTTTATACACCTAGGACACTTATTTAGATTTCATCATGTTGAAARTGCTGTTCTTTCAAGTTACATTAACAGAAAGACCATGCATGAATCAACTTCAAAATAAAGGCAAAGAAAAGGTAGAAGTAAGCAAACAGCAGCTAAATAAAATAAAAAGTAAGCCAGCATTGTAGCTGACAAACGAATTAGTTTTAGCACATGACCAAGCTGGAAAGCTCTGATGAAATGACTATATCATAATTCTGTCATTTGCTAGATATAAACCCAAAGTAGATTATACATTTTAATTACATTCTGATGAGGACTAGACTCCTTCAGTGTAAACACATGACTTCATTTTCACTTTAAATCAGTGTCTTTTTGTTCTCCTTTCTGTTTATTCCTTTGGAGTTCTGAAGCATCAAATCATCTATCTGAGCAGTTTCCAACATGAATCCCAGAGCTGAGGAATGATTTATACCAGAACTTCATGTATCAGCAGTGCTGTACTTTTTCTCCAGAATTTTGTCATATCCTGTTTTGCATATCTTGAGTATAAATGTATTTTCCACAGGGGCAGGATACGGTTTGTTTTGATCCCCATCTGAAAGAGACTCAAAAGCCAAATGAAGAAAAACAGACTCAACCTTCTTTCTCCACTGAGTTTGATAAATCATTCTAATATGYAGAAATCATAAGGAAAAGGTAAGATGGTTCTGAACTCAAGCACTACCACCTCCCTCTATGTGAAAAAAATAGATCTTAGCTTATAGAGTGCTTCTTTTTCTGCTTAAAAACAGGATTTGAAAATGCCTATTTGCATGTCATAGATGGAATTTCTTCTTACTGCTTTGGAAGGAACTGCTCATAACATGTCCGTCTTTCATGAAAAAAAAAGAAATTCAGTACTTCGTCTCACCTATAGGATAGACTATATCTCCAATTTTAAATTCTAAATATCCTTTAAATTCTAAATATTCTTTAAAGTCTAATTAATTTTAAATTAAAATTTCATCTCAGTAGTTCAGACACATGTGGCAAATGGCAGACTGTGCAGAACCAAGCTGCCCATTCCCAGAGGGTTTGCCTGCACAGCCCTCTCTTCTGCATCCATGGGCACCTAGAGCAGGGCTCTCAGGAACAGAGTGTCTTTCTGAAGAATTA
This sequence comes from Parotia lawesii, assembly GCA_003713295.1. Lineage (NCBI taxonomy): Eukaryota > Metazoa > Chordata > Aves > Passeriformes > Paradisaeidae > Parotia > Parotia lawesii. Next base: position 1,994,010 of record RAHM01000082.1, on the reverse strand, counting down.
GCTTCTGTATCAATGAACCAGGAGAACACAAAGGCAGTGCACACCACTATCACCTCCTGACACATTGGTGCCAGCACATGGTCAGACTCTGGGCAGAGGAGTTGGGAGCACAGCTCCTCACTGAACCAGCACAGGTTAGGTCTCTGCCTCCTGTTAACCCTCTTCCTAAACCGAGGTGAAGTGGGACAGTCTAATTAATACCATTGCTCTGGATCTGGCCTTGGTCCACCAAAACTAATCTCAGTTCTTTTTGTACCATCACCACACCGCAGTGCTGGTTTTACAAGGGCTGACAGAGGCTCCACAAAGCTCAGCAGGTTTGTTTCAGTGCTGCTCTGCTTTTGGTATCTGGTGGCAATAAAGGCACATGCAAAAGACATTAGGCCTGATAGATCAGTCTAGGTAGACTGTGGCTAGGCAGCATGGACATAAAGCAGAGATTATCTGGAGCCAAAATACATTGCCCACAGATAGTGGAGGTATTCAGGCTCCATGATCTTTCATTCACTCCAGATGACTGCACAAATCCCAATTAGATTTCAAGTCACTTCTGTGAATAAGGCCACAATTACTTTTCTCTGTCTCTCTCTCCTTCTATTCCGGCCATTTACTTGTCCATGAGTGTCAGTGTCCCAGGGTGCAGAACAGGAAAGGCTGTTCTGTGTCCTAGGACACTGGACAATTCAGGTACAGACTTAGAAAATCAGTATTTTTTTTAGGAGTAATCGCACAGTGTAAGGGTATGTAAAGATCTCAAACCCCCCCTCTGATCATAATCTGTATAAAAATTAAGGCAAAACATTTGCACAACTTTTTTTAAAATTTTTTCTGCATATTGATAAGCAGCCTTTAAAGAAACCAGAAAAGGGAGAAAAGTGAAATTTGAGTCATTTATTAAATGTTGATTTATTTTCTTTCCCATCTGCATCAACTGTCCACGACTAAACTGTTACTGGCACAATAACCTGTTGTGACTTCTGCAGGCTTTCATAACACTCTATGCAAGTTGCATGTCAGTTCCCAGTGTCCTACTTTAAATTTGAAATCCTCCTCTTAGACTTGTCAGCTGCTAGGATTAAATAAGCTCTGTCAGTCCTGGCCTGGAACTGAAGTTTTTGCTCTCCTAATTACAGTTGGCATACAGCATCTTCTGGATTATCACTGGAACAGGTCGTCCAGAAAAGCTGTGGTTGCCCCATCCCTGGAAGTGCTCAAGGCCAGATTGGATGGKACCCTGAGCAACCTRGTCTGGTGGAAGGTAGCCCTGCCCATGGCAGGGGAGTTGGATTTAGAATGTCTTTAAAGTCCCTTCCAACCCAAACTATTTTATGATTATATGGTGTTATGATTTTATGATCCAGTGTACTTTCAACAAAGAAAATTTTGTTCTTTTTTTCATATTTTTATCACCACTAGTGGAAGACGAGGGAATTGTGAGGGAAGATGAGGGAAAAATGAGGAAAGAATGAAGAAAGAATGGGGTTTTTTTCATTACTCCATGTCCTCAGCAAAGTATGGCAAGACTTACTGTTTAATGGGTCACAGGCAGTATTTTTTGGCCATATAAGGTTTTGAGGAGTTGAAGCATGAGTCAGTTCACAGTAACCAAGTCAACATTGAAACACAGTGCCTGCAAATTGACAAACAGTGGTGGGGTTGCTTTGACAAAAATCTGTGTCACGATATACACGTACCAAGCTGTGTCTCACCTGGCTGTGCAGATTTCAGGGTGATGAGTTTCAGGAAAAATCTTAAAGATGATGTCTAAGGAACTAAATACCTAGATCATCTAATAACTTGTTGTAAAGCCTGAAGCAGTGAATGGCAAAATTATTACACTGAATATCAGTTGCCTATGAATAAGTACATAAACAAAATCAGACAAATTATGAATGTATATAAASAGTAACCATGTTTTTTGATTTTCTTCTTTTACCCTCCAATAAACAATTTAAACAAAACTATATATTTTAATACCTTATTTTTCTGTGGAATACTTGATCTTTTCATCATTAAACACAATTCTATCTGTGATATTCATTGATTCCAAAGGATTCTCTAAATTTTATTTTCAATAATGCAGGCATCATGCTTAATGAACACAGATGGTGCTTTTTAGCTCTGAACCAATGGGAACCATAGAACTCTGAATTTATTCCATGAATCCTCAGAAGATGCCACGGGTTTTTGCTCTTTACATACTGAATATTTCACAAGATAAAAAGTTTTACCATAAGATTTAATCCAAAATATCTTGCCATTAGTGGAAAAATATTCCTTGAAAGTATTTTCCCCTTTTGTGACATTTCTTGTTACACTGTGAAGGTGAAAGAATAAAAATGGAAGACAAATAAAAATTACTGTTTTAAGTCAAAATTATCTTTGACCATATTGCAATTTATGACTTTATCTTAGAATTTTTAAAGTTCAATTTCACTTTTCTTAGCTGGAGTAATGATTCATTTGATATAACAATGTAAAAATTCAAAAATGTTATGTAAAAAATTTAATTTTGCAGAACAGTAAATATAGTTTTACTTGACCTGTGTAAAAAAATAAGCCATATTTCAATATTCCTTATGAAGTGAATGAGGTAATTTCTTCATCTCTTAGCAGTGATTTAAAAGTAAGTAGAAAATAACWTGAGGAGAAAAAAAGAAACACAGCCTGGGTCTTTGGCTATACTTCTCAGCAATGCTAATTAAGATAAGGTCCTGAGCAATATCATGTGATATCTGTGATGCTCCTTTTACTGTGGGATGTAGAATATCTGAGTGACTACTTGGGGAAGGATTAAGAGGCCAACTTGTTGTTGGGCAGAGAGCTGCTAGAAAAGCATTAACTGCCCGTGAAGAGTAAATAAAAAACAAATTCATGGTATTCATTTCATGAAAAAAAAAGTAGTAAACACAGATAAAGTCAATGTCTTTTCATAACTGTTGAAAGCTTGTTTTTGTGGAGTTTGCTTAGCAGTCCACCTTTTTCCTTTATTTTTCTTTGAAAAAATATGTCTCAAAGCATCTTATTTTTTCCTTTGCCCTTATTTTACACATTCTTATGTGTTTTATTATGCAGTTTATATATTTTTCTTATGCAGTTTATATATTTACAGTTTATGTGTACTTCATGTCTAGGACTGATTTTTACTTGGTGTATATGGTCAACTTCACAGGAAGAAAAACTCCAAGCACTCCGTGTGCACTGATTGGGCTTCAGCTGCAGGTGAGCTGGTTTTTAACAAGATTTGTTGCAAGTTCAGCTCAGAGAATGTTAAGAGAAAAATCAGCACTAGTGCTTTTCAGTCTGAAGTTGATGAACATCATATGAATGTTCCACTATTGATTCAATCTGGTAGAAGCGCAGACTGGGTCTGGTCAAATCCAAAGACAAATACATACCAGTCACCAATCTGAAAAATGTAAGGTAGCGTTAGGCCTAAAAAAATTTAATATCTCTTCAGAACAAACATGATTGCTGATCTGTAGCCTTCTTGAGAAGTCTGGTCATTTCTGAGCCTCCAGACACAGATGGGATTTATGAAAACCAGGAAGCTCTTGTGGCCTGAACATCAATGAGCTTCTATACCTGTGAAAGATGCCTGGCCTGGGAATATGGCAGATATGCCAGTTTCTTAGCAATCTGCAAAAAAAATGTCAGAGTCTGACTGAGAGACTGTATTTCCTTTCTGCAGGACTCTGGGTAACAAGATTGTCTCAGAAAATAAACGGTGCAGCGGTTATTAAAAGCTGTGTGGAGAAAAGATAAAAGTCTGACTGCCAATTGCTTGTCAACATCGTTTGGGCACATGACARATCTACTTTATCAAGAGCAAAGCTTTGGTTTCTGTGTAGCTTTCACTGATTTAATAAAACCCAAGCTTAGCCTGAGATGTGTGAGCCCTTTCCCATGTGGTTTCCGATGCTTCTGAGATAGCTGGGAGCTCTGATGCCAGAATAGTTTGGGASAACCCTGGAGAACCCTCTTCCACTTCATTTTAAGGCTGGTGTGCCTATCCCATTTCCAATGTATCATCTGGTAACGCCATGACTGATATTAATAGTCAATTTCAAGCCACAGATGACTTGATTAAACTCTTCAGACTCCTATTTCATTGGGTTGAGACTGCCAAAAAGAAAAAATAAATTCATGTACACAAACACTTACAGGATGATGATAAGCCACACTGAATTGGAATGATTTGCTAGTTTTACGATAGGCTTTGGACTACATTGTTGCTTTGAGGAAAAGCAATAATATGCATAAAATTGCACCTGGAAGGGCGACGTGAGGGGGAATTACCTCCAAGTCTGCTTTGAAGAAAGTGCAGATGGCGAAGTCATCTCTCATTTCTATGAAGGCAAGCAAGCAAAATGCATGCGGTCTTTGGATGAGCTCGTTCTCCCCCAGATTAAAGCTTTTACACCGGTATTGTAGACTGGAACATTATGACACTGAGCATTATTTCACAGACATTTTTCCACGAGGAAGTGACTACTCCTCAGCAGATTGCAAGACACTTTTATGCCACTCTGTGGCTGAGTGGCCTGAAAAGTTTCAATAACAAATGCTGTGAATGGTTCAGAAGGATGAATTCTGAGTCCCCAGACAGCATACATGTGGCATAACTTGAATATATAGCTATGCCACAGTTAGTTCAACTATCCTGATGCACTGACAATTTCTTTAGTCATAAGGATGACAAACACTATGTRTTGAAGATAAATACTCAGAAGAAAATCACTCATAACTCATACATATAGATAGTATTGTTGCCAATAACTTAAACAATGATAATTTGATGAAGTACTTGAATTGGATTCAAGTATCAGTAATCACATTTAAAAAGAAAGAGCAGATGCTTGCTGAAAGAAATTACTGCAAACAGATCTCTATTTATAATGCAATTTTTTCCCAGCAAGTTCTACAAAGTTTCAGTTGGTTTATTCCAGTTTCTAAGGAAAAAAGGTCACTTGTTTTCAGTTGGTTTTGTAGACTTTATTTCTCTTATTAGTGTTTCCCCTATTCAACCAAAATAAAGGTGATCATTTTAAAGTTCTGACAAAAGAGCTATTGCCATTAAATGTAACAACCCTTTGTAATGCCACACCTCTTCAAAAAGTACTTGCATGTACCTTGAAGTCCYGTAGATCCAACATAGCATTTACTTTACTTTTCTTAGTTTCAGGACACATTTTGTGACCTGGTTACTCTCCTCGGGTATCTTCTGAAAAAGACTGTGTTTTCTGTCTGTGTATTACCCTGGAAAAGAAGCACAGGAGTTACAAAAGAATGTAATTACTTAATCATTACTTTTCTATCTCAGTACTCTGATCATAAAACTGTACAAAAGTTGTCCAAGTGGATGAATATTTTCCGTTTCAGGCTCTAGTGTAATACCACAAATGCACAACACATTTTAGAGGCCCTGTCCCAACAAGAAAAAAAACCCTGTTATTTTTCCATCACAGCTGAGTGGAAGCTTTAATAGTCAAGATGAGTAAATTGTATGACATTCATTAATATTTAACACATGGTTGCCACTTGAATTTGTTGTCAAACATTGGATATCCAGTGAAATTAGGAATTAATGCTGTCATAGAACAGATAATTAAACACTGGTTTTGTTGACCAGTGTTGTGATCTTGATCTCCAATGGTAGCCAAGATTGATAAAATAGCAACATAGTGCCAAACTAACGTCAGTAAACAGTACATTTTACTACTTTATATGATTTTTGATTTAGTTTGTGATCTCTTTGCAGAATATTAAGCTGATCTGGACATGTAATAACAATAAAAACCAAGAGTGTTCCATATATTCGCATTGGATAATGGTTTTCAGAGCAAAAATAAAATAGATTCTGGCTATGTGACCTCTGTCAATTCACAAAACCTGGCCATGCCACTGATTCTCCCATATGCTTATACTGGGATTTATGTCAGAGAGCTGTGACACCCTCGAGCAAACGTCATTTTCTCGTGATCACAGGACATTTTAGGGAGTAATTAACTTGAATCCACTTTTCATTCTTCATTTACTGCTACATTTTATACAATTTAACTTTTTAACATCTTTTCTGTCACTCTGTCCAGCAGACTCCACAGTATCTCTTACTGAAAAAAATATTTTAAAAACACACAAAGTTAACTGCCTTTCATTTTCCAATACTAGAGCGTCTTGACTGTGTTTTGGTTGTTAAACCTGCAAATATATAACAGGAACCTTTTTAGACAGAACAGAATTAATAATTGCACTGATGACCCTGTGTTGGCTCAACACCTCGGTATTAAAAGTTTAATTCCAGACCAGTTGTATGCATAAAACCTATATATATGAACTGCAACTACTTCAAAATCTTACATGTTTCCATGTATGATTCAAAAATTATTAGTGCCTTCATCTCTGTGAAGATACTCTGTGAACTCTACTGCTTCCATCTGAGCAATGGAAAGATCTTTGAGTTTTCTCTGCTTCAGCCTGCCTACACTTCCTCCAGTAAGGCATGGCGAGTAATAGACTTCCAACTACTTCCAAGTGAATTGCATTTTATTAGCCTAGTAGAATATCCCACTGATTTTCTTGTATTTATTTTGACTCATTTGGTGTTTTAGAAAGGAAATTGCCAGAATAATATGTTGGAACTGAACAAATATTTCCTTCTTTTAAAAATAAGCAGCCTAACTTCACCTACACAGAGGCAAATCCCTCCATGTATGAAAAAAAAAGAGGTATATTGGTATTAAGTGGAAAGGTAGATCAAGCAATGAAATTCTGTAATATCAGTAACAGTCTGGTGAACATAGAACTTTACTGGCCTGTTAGTTGGCACTCCGGACTGATTTTGTACTAAAACAGACATTACCCTTAACTCAGACAGACATAAGAAGCTGACAGAGTAGAACTACCAGACTGAGTAGTTCTAGCTAGATTGAAGTGTCTGTCCACTGAACATTGATGGATGTGCCAAAATAAAGAGTATCATTCATTTTTGTAAATGGCCAATATCTCACTTGAGATACTAAAAGAAGGCAAGTTTAAGCAAGGCTTCAAGTAGGAGCAGCAATTTACAGCCTTCACCTCTTGGACTGATAGTTGCTCTGTATCCAATCACCTCAGTTTATCCACCCCCTGCCTGTGGGAGCATTAAGGGTTACATATATCCTATAACTTCCTTCATAACTGAAAAAATACTTAACTACAAATAGCAACTGGAATAAGCTCCTGGGAACCTGCCCACTCCTACTAATATCCCAAAACACTTGTAAGTTTATTTCATTTACTATTCTCTGTAGTCTACAGACACCAGCACAACCTCAGTGGATTTGAACAAAGCAAAGTATCTTATACTGTAGGACATTTACAACTGGGATAAATCCTGAATACTTCAAGAAGCATGAACAAGTGTGCTGTGATATTTACTGTGTGAATCTTGTCCTTCTGGCTTGCAGTTGCCTCTTTCTTCGGGCTGTAGGCACAATTAAACAGCTCTGATCAACATTTGCACCTTCCCTCTAGACAATGTACAGCATATTTATGATTTTTTTTCTACTTCTGCTGCTCCTGAATTTAAATGTTGAAAACAGCAATATTTCTCATCTCTCTCTGCACTGGTTTCCAAATTCTGACATTGACAATGGCTAACAAGAATTGTTCTTTATTCACCTTCTCTACTTTATATATGATTTTACTAGGGTTCCACAGAGCCCTGTCCCCCAATTATTGATATCCCAGGCTTCAGGGTTATTTTAGCCTCATTTTTATGTAGACATATTTCTTACCACTAATTACAGAGAGATCCTGGACATCTAGATTAGAAAATAGAATTCATTTTTTCGACTACTGAAGAAATAAAATGAAAGCCACTTAGGCTTTCTGTGCAGTTTTAATTCATAGTGTTCTGCATTTTCATGTTCCATCCATCTCTTTGCTCTGTGTTTTGCTGCTTCTGCTCCTCTTGCTCTGGCTTGTGAATTTTTCTGAAGTTAGATACCTCACTGTTCTTGCAGCATTTCTAAATCTCAGACATCATTTGATTCTGCATATTCCCATCTCTTGTGCACTTTGATTTTGGTACTTCTTGCTGTTTGATCTGAACATTTCTACTTTATAGAATCTGTTTTCCAGCTGCCTGTCCTCCTTGATCTGCTGAGTGCACACACATTTCACTTTCCTTCTCGTACTTTCAGCCTCTCTTAGGTGATTTCTGCATATTAGTGCAGACTGACATAAGCTTTGCGTATGCTTAAGGCTGCATCTTCCAGAAGTCTTACCCGTAGATTTGGATCTTAAATTTAAATTACTATCTGATCTGTGATAACTAAATCTGGCAAAATGCCACAGTTAACATGGTTCCCATTGATTTAAGGTTAGACAGGAATTCCTCACAGAATTCTCCCTTGCTTCTGCAATTTCAAATGAAGCCTTATCTTCCACAGATTTCTTTTTTTTCTTGGGCATGCAGTATATCTTAAGGCACCTCACTTTTGGAGTTAAAGCTATCATTCTAGTTTGTAGTTTTATTATAATAAACATCAGTAACTTCAAGTCCAGTAAAATAGGTCATAGCAAATATAATGTTTTGCTTCTGGATCTAGTCCTCTATTTCTTGGATATCTAGATGATAGAAGTGAAAGACTTGTAAAATTTAYAGACTTATACTCAAAGACAGTGTAGAATGACAAAATAACCAGAAGACAGGATTAGGAATTGTTTTTGACAGACTGGAAAAAGAGTCTGAAAAAACGGGGCACAATAAGAGCAAAGACAAGACTTTACACTCATGATGGAATAATCAACAGCAGAGACACAGCTGTAAAACAAACTTAGTCATTCTTTGTGAAAGAATCTTGACATAAATATGAAGCTAACATGAGTCAACTGTATCATGCAGTTGTAGGAGATGCATAGAGCATATTGAGATATATGAACCAAAAAAAAATTACAAGTAGTTCTTCAGTCAGTTCATCATTATTACAGCCTTAGCCAGAATAATGGGCCCAGTTTTAGACAGAGCACAGGAGGAAAAAAAAATTGACTAATCTGGGAACTAAAAAATCTGTTTTAGAGCAAGTCTTGTTTTGACTAAAGAACAGAAAATTGAGGGAAGATGTTGTACTAGTCCCCAAGAAAGTAAAAACTGTTTCACATTACTCTGTCAAGAAGCAAGGAAAAAATCTGTGTTTTGGATTCATGGAGAAAAGCAAGACGACATGAATTTCAGCTACAAAGAGATTCGGGTTAGCTGCTAGCAAAAAATTCCTAGAAATAAGAAAAGATAAAAATAATAAAGACTGAAAGGAAGTTATATTGCTTCAATTAATTGCTATCTTTATAAGCAGAATAGGCAAGCATATTTACAGGTTCTTCTGGGGGATATGGAGGAAGTATTAGAATTACCATCCAAACTCTGCATATGTTTTGAAACCCTATTTTTCTACAATGGTGGGGTAAAAGTCAAGATCAAACAGCCACTTTTTATGGCTCTCTTCTATGAAGTTAAATCTGACTCTTCATGTGCATATTTTCTTTCTTGCCAGTATCTTTTCTCAAGGGTCTGAAGCAATGTTGGAGAGCTTCAGTTCTCCGTGCTCCTTCTTACCTGAAAGTCACTCTGTCTCTCTGCCTAAACAGATCAGTCTAACTTTTTCCTACGTAATTCAGAGCCAAGGGCAGACTGCTCACCTTTTTCCTAGGTAGTTTGGACTTAAGGTCTTACCAATTACTACCAGCCTGATACAGCCTTTTAGTTGGTTTGTTACCATTTTGAACTGACAACCCAGAATTAAACCCTGAGGATTTATAAGGGATGAGATTCACAGAACCAACTCCACAAAAGAGAAGTGGGAAGAGGACTACCTGCATCTCTTGAGAAATGCTGTGCTGCAGATGGGACTAAAATCATGTTCTTTTTCAGTGTTTGTGTGTGTGACTTGGGGGCTGGGAGAGGCTATACTGCCTAGGCAGGATACAAATATTATTACAAATATTTACAAAAATAAATATTAGAAATATTTATAGGTATAGACACCTATAAAACATTATTTGAAAATGTCAGTGATATTGATGCCATGATGATTTTTTTCTTTTTCTTTTAAACCCCTTTTATACCTTTCTGCAACTTCTGTATTCTTCAGTGCTTTTTGCCTACATTATTAGACTTGTTTGTTAAGCTAAGAAACTAAACATTTTTAGAAGTTTCGTAGTTAGGGAGCAGTGTGCCTCAGACCACAAGGTCCTCTCCAGAACACATTTTGTAAACTAAGATAGAACCCAGGGGAAGGTTTCTTGGAGAAGGGGGGCTCATTCAAACCTTTCACTGGAGAATTTTTGATAGACGTGCTAATTAGTAAGATCTATAATGATACACCAAATCTTTTGGAAGTGTGCATTGCAATGTGCATTAAAGTGCATTTGACCTGGACATAGTGCACCTAAGGATCCTTAAAATAAATACCAAGGTAAAATCCCTTTTTCCCTTCTAACTGTGTTTGCCTCTTGACTTTTAGACCAAGAAAAGGCATCAATATCTTTTCTAAGATACTGATGTTAAAGCAATAGGAAATTATGCCCTTCACCCTCAAAAGCCCTTGGTGAGAGCACTTTTTTAGAAAGTGGCAAGCCAGAATTCAATGCCCTCTTTATCTAAATTAGTCAAAAATGCACTTTTTATTATTCCAGGAAGGAAGACCTAACTTCTGGGATCTAAGTCCGGACATCAGAAAATGGAAAAAATTCTTCATTTTATTCCGATGTCTATTCAATAAAAAAAAATGTGTGAATAGCTCTAGGAACAGGGACAGAATACAGACACGAATTGGAAACAGAAGAAAAGCAAATGAAATAGTGCTGGAGTCAGGGATTGGGTCCCAAGGCTTCCCTTTCTTCTCTGTGTTCTTTAACTCCCAGGCACTGCACAGGCACTGATTCCAGTATGGAATGGAGGGAAAGTAGGAACCTGTGTACTCAGACTGGGACAGTTCTGAGTAACTACAGAAGAAATACAGCCATAGGGGGATTTTTAGGCCAAGAAGAAAGATGCTTAATGATTTCATGTGACTTCTGTGCTAGGCGGCTGTGGGTAATGTTTTTGCTTGCATTACTGTCTCAGCCTTTAGTGCCTAAAATTTAATTACCTGGGACTAAAGAAAAGTCCTGTTAAGAATTTGAATCCTCTGATAAGGGCACAATCACATTATGTGTTGRTTAGAATCTTCATTTCATCTCATCAAATCAGTGGGGTTGCACAACTGCAATGAAAGCAATATTTTGCTTAGTTATGCAACTGCTTTGGCATTCAGACTTCTTTCTGTTTGTCCATTCATAAGTAAAACTGGAATGATGATTCTTTTCCTAAAGTAAAATTGAAGGACTTCGCATTATTGTTGTTATGTGAATAATTACAGAAGCCAAATAGTAAGTTAGTAAGAAGTAAGTTGTATTGATATGGAAGAGTTCACCCTTAAAGACATTTATTCATCAAATAAAGTAAGAGCAGTAGCTCAGGCATCCAAAGTGTAGCCTGAGAACAGGAGCTCATACAGCATTCCTTTGTTTTTATATCACTTTATATTCCCAATGCTCTTTCTGAGCAGTGACYTCTACTGTCCCAGAACTTTTGAGAGTCAGCAAAATTATATCAGCAACTTCAAAAAGCAATAACCCTTGAAATTTTAAATGTGAAACAAGGCTCATGATATCTATTGAAATGTTCCTTCWGTTGCGGTAAGCATTGCTATGCATACTGTGGGATCTTGTCCTGTATGTGCCACAAATCTGCTACATGTGAAAAAACAATAGGTGATTTTGGATATGCAATATTCTATGCAATGCTTTTCACCATCCCAGGCACATTTACTCCCAGCTTTCAATCCTGTTAGTGGAAATTTTGACAGTTGTGGGTTTGGGTTTTTTCTTCCCCCTGTTTATCCCATAGCCACAATTAGATGTTTTCCAGTTATGAAAAGTCCTCTAATGTCCTGGAAATAGATCAGGTTCTGGCAAACAAAAAGTAATCCCTAGAGACTGAATTTTCATATGAAGTGAGTACAGTCCAATAAATTTGTTCATTGCCTGAGCAAAGAAGCTTGACAATGGCAGAATTGTTTTATGAAGAACATACCACATGGAGTGTCAGATCAGGGCAACAAGTCTAAGATTACTGCAGTCCTTGCCAGTTATACACATGTAAGATATTTTTATACATGGACTGACTGAAGAATCTCAGGGTCTAGTTCTTTCCCCAGGCACTACCTGCATTTTCTTGCTGCCTGACTGTTTAAGAGGGATCATGGTCCTATTTGAGTAGTTTGCATTCATATATGCAGTCCTTAAGTCATGCAACTGCCCAACCCCTGCGTAATGCCAACGACTGGTGCTGTTCAATACATTAATAGAAAATGTACCAAAACCCAGGGAAAATAAGCACTGACTAGGTACAACCTATAGCATGTGAAATTTATTAGTGAAAAAATATCTCCAGATCAAAAATAACATTGGGAACACCTTTTTACTTCATCTCTAACCAGTTTAGGTCAACAACCAAACTTACTTAATTGAGGAGGAAAGTCTCGTGTCATGGTGTAGTATTAAAACTAACCTGGTATAAACAGTCTGATATAAATATATGTAATCCTTCAGCACTGATGAACATACATAGCTTGATGTAATTAATCCTGTCTGCCAGCYTAAATGCATAGGAATTACAGTTCACTCCCCACATGATAACAAGATCATGCCACCTTAACAGCTTGTTATGAGCATGGTGGTCAACAGCAGAATTCCTGTCATGAGATAACATATCAGCACAAAGCAGATGCTGTAAGCAATCATCATAGCCACAGCAACCATAACCTCTGCTGGCCACATACATTTGAAGGTGGCTTTATCTAGAAAAGAGTCTGAAATCCAGAAAAAACCTGCAGATGAGCAGATAGGGAAAAAGGGGAGGGGAAGGGAGGGGAAGGGAAGGGAAGGGAAGGGAAGGGAAGGGAAGGGAAGGGAAGGGAAGGGAAGGGAAGGGAAGGGAAGGGAAGGGAAATTTACTTTGTTACTTTCTCTCACTGTCTTACCTTCATGCTTTTTGCATTAAGATATTTAATCTTTTTTCTTTGTCTGATAGTTTCTTTCTAAGACACCTCAAGACATTTGAGAGTCCCACTTTTTTTTTTTTTCTTTTTTTCTATGAAGAAAGAACCAAAGCAATGTTGGCTTCCTGAATCAAGTAACACCACAGTACCTTTTCCCCCTGGGAGAGGTCCTGTTACCGGCTGCTCGGACATGGCAGCGGTACCTGATGGGTCCCAGCTGCCTACAGCAGCAGGGGCTCGGATGGTGCTCCGTTCACTGAGTGGGAGGTGAAGGTAACACATGCTGCTCTGACAGCAATTGAATAAACCTGGCCCGAAGGCTGCCTGCAATGGTAAGTAACTGATAAATCAAATTTTGATCTATGCAGGGATGAATGGAAAATGGGAGAAAAATGTTGAACTTTTTACCTTACCAGAGGGGAGGAAGGAGCCTATTAATCTGCTCTACAAAATGTGAAGCAAAACAGTTACTTTGCAGGGCCTTATCCCTATCTACAATTGAGAAGTGGTGCTAAGAGATTATGTGAACGCAGCAGAGACAAAACTGCGTCTAACACTAAAGTATCTTGTAAGCCCCCACCTGTATCACACACAGCATCACTCCACAGCTTTCTCCTGCTGTGAGCACTGCCAGTGTCCACTCACATGGGCCTATAAACAACCTTAGCAGCTGATTTTTGAGCGCCTGGGCTCATCAATGGAAAAATACAGAGACCCTGCACACGTCTGAGATGTGGCCACAAGTGAAGCAGGCGACCAGTGGACTTCAGAAAGGTCAGTGTGTGTTTTTTTCCAGTCCAAAGTACAAACTTAAATCCCTGAGAGAATGTGGATTTTGATAACCAGCTTCTGAGTCCAGAGGACTATTGAGACAGATCGTCTCCCATGTCTGTAAATACGGAAATAAAAAATTATATTGTTTACCCTCCTCCTGTTTTGACATCTCAGAATAGCACAGCATCCTTTCCTAATAATACAGTAACCCCCCTCCTTCCAACCAAAATATCCAGAGGTGGAAACAACTGGCAGCTTCTCCCTTCCCTTCATTATTATAACTCATTCATTTCCTCTGGGAAACACGAAAGAGGAATGTTTTGCTGGGATTGTGTAAAAGGGAGTTCCAGCTTGCTGCATGCGGGTCAGAGGGTCACCTCACCCCTCAGGAACAGCAGAGAGAGGATGGGGGAAGTTGGTGTGCAGTGAAACACTGCACCAAGGAGTTATTTAATGGGGACAAAGATGCATAATTATTCAATGATTCTCACATCAAACCTGTGCAAGTTGTTGGAATTAGAAAGAGAAAATCTAGTAGAAACACATAATGGTGGTCCAGATGAACTGAAGAAGGTAAAAGCAGGCAGGTAAATTAAAGGGTCAGTCTGGGAACAGGGAATGTAAGAGGGAAGTAAATGAGCTGAGCAGTTTCAGGTAAACAGGGGGTAGAAAAAGAAAAAAAATGTTCTGCTAAATAGCAGAGGTTATATATTCATGTAAAGAAAAAATAAAAATTCACTTAAAAATAATATCTGGAGGAAAGGTCTCAAAAACAAAGGCTGCAGGGAGCTGAGAMAAAACAAGAGACAGAAGGTGGCACTGGAAAAGTTAGTGAGTAAACTCTCTGTTATTTGCTTTTCCCACAACTATTCCCTCACATATATACCCTTTCCAATATGCAAGCAACATTTGGTTCTTAGGGGAGCACAGTCTTCAAATCCTGCTGAGCACTTTCAAGAAGTTGATGCTTAATATCCCAAGGATCCTTTGAAAATCCAGGACACCATTTCTGATAGATGTACTACCCCACTGAAGAGCAGAGTTTACTCTATAATAAATCACAAATGCTTTTGCTACCCCCCCTTATGATTTATGTCTCGAACAATATCTTATGCCAGAATTCACCAGTCTGTAATTGTCCTGGGGTACTACACTTGGCAACAGTTTAATACTTCTTACTCTTAGGCTATCATCTTACACTGAGGTTCTGACTTTTGAGACAGTAAAGAACATGCAGAAGCAATACTTGATCTCTATCCCTCTCATGAATCACCCACTCTTCTCAGAGGCAGTCTGTTTTCGTTATATTTGATCCTTAAATTTTACCTGTGAGAGCGCAGATCATGAATGTGAGGATGCTGCATTGCAGAGACCATCAGGGACTTAACAAAGCCTTAGTGACTAAAAGCTTCAGTACAAGTTTAGAATTGTCATTCATTTAATGCATTAAATTTTTCTTTAATCAGGAGAAACATGATAAATATTAAGGAAAATTCACTACCCTTTTTGACCATCTCAAACTGCCAAAGGAGTAGCAGTTGAAAACTGATATGCACTGCAAGTATGAATCATAGCATAACAGCACATATAAGCCCCAAATTAAACTCTTCTTTGTCTCCAGGATTCTCCAGAAAAGCAAAGGCACTGAAGGCTGTTCTGCTTTGCAAAACAGTTGGTTGAACACAGAGATCAAGAAATAACCAGAAGAAAGGTAGCTTTCAGTTAAAGAACTATTTTTTAATAGAGCAAAAAAAAAAGGAAGAAATTAAAAAACACAAAATTCAACCTCATTTTAATGGCAGTCTCATTATGACTCCAGAGAATGCCACATGAAATTACTTGAGAAATATTAATGGACATAAATTGGAAAATTTTGTGGCTAAGATCTTGCCCTAAGTGTTAGATTTTTGAGAATGGAAAATCTGTGCAGGATGTCCCAAAGGAAAAGGAAAAAGAAAAAAGTAGCATATATTTTAAATTTCTAATACACCTATATATTTCTCACATGAAACCCAAAAAGAAATGTGAAAGTAATCAGAAATCTTTATGTATATAGATAGTTTTTCTGGGTCCAATGGAATAACAGCGTCAATAAATAATGACTGAGTATCTGCCCAAGTATACAACTATGCTTATATATACACACATATATAACATGTATACACATATGTAGATATAATAATTCTAAATAGTCTACTGGTTAAAACAATTTGTTTTGACTCAGGATTTCAGGGTTCTGCTGTTTCTAACACTAATGGATGACTCAATCTTACAGGATGCTCTGTATTGTCAATTACTATTCAACTGGGATTAATGTGTGGGTAAAGAGAAGGGGTAGAGGTGGAAATTATGTATATAGAGCCTCTGCCAAAGAAAAAAGATAGCTTTTTAAATATCATTTTTGCAGTGATTCCTGCAGAAATTGTATCTATTATAAATAGTTAGCAGAGTGGCAGAACTGGACATTTTACTTGAAAATTATAATGACTTCAAGTGAAGATCCAGCTCTAATGAAGGTATTTTCAATGCCTTGTAACTCCAATTACAGCTTCAGCAAAAATGATTCTTTGCTGAAATCATACGGCCTTGTCTCAAAATGCACCTATTTGAAAACAAAAAACAGACAACATTGCTATTTTCATAACTTTGAAAACTAATGCTGAACACAGTTCATTTTATCCAGAAGTAATTCACAGAGAAAGCACAAGCACCTTTCTGGAGTCAGTTCGTCGCTTAGTGCTTCCCAGTCTTCTGTCTTTTGTTGTGCACAACTATGCCAATGGCAATGAATGAGATAGAAAGGAAAACCTAATTACATAATTACTTTTCTAAAAGGCATTTATTTGAAAATTTTGCAAATTTTTCAAATAAATTTCATGAGAAATGTAAAGTCAGTTATGTACAAGTGGAATGTGTGTTAAGATTTTCCCCTGGGAAAAGAAATCCAATTTTTTTGAGGTGTATGGTGGCCCCTAGTGGCCCCTGTCTTCAGACCGAAATGTGACAGCTGTCATATTTTAAAACATACTTGTTGGGATGGTTTATTTCAAACATATTATGTTTGTGCAAATGACCTATTTATTAGCTTTGCTTATTTGCAACTGCATGTAAGTGCCTGATGTTGTTTATCTTCTGAAAGGAAACCTACCATAAATATATATATATATATATATAAAGATACATACATATCAAAGATGGACTTGAATCCAATTCCTTAATTTAAACCTCCTTGTAAAAAGATAAGAGTATTAGTTTTGGTTTCAAAAGGTTTTAGCTCTAAACATTTTCACTGCAAATAGGTTTTTGATATTTCTTCATCTGGGCTTATTGCAATGTAGACAACAGTTGCATAGAAAAAAAAAATTACTGGTGCTTCCAAGTCCAAAGTAAAAATCCTCAAAACTTTTTTTTGGTCTCATCTCATTCTAGAGGTGCATAAATCTTGGGGGAGCCTTAAATCCTTTAATATTATGCATTTTAAGGATCTTTACAGTTCCAGTTTGAGGGAGCCCCAGAGTCACCTCTGCCTGTGGTGCTGAGAAGTAGAAGAGTATCACACATTGAGTCAGGACATAGAAATGTGATATGGCTTTGCTTTGCTTCCCTGAAGGGAGAGTTTTCTTCACAAAGCACACTTGCCAAAATGGCCTTCATGCAACAGGCAGTGGGAACTAGGTCTTTGCTTACAATTTCTTCCTTTTACTGCTTAATGCATTTGGACAGTCTTACCAAGAGTAAAGCCCTTGGTAATTGTGGGAAGTCAAAGATGCAGGTAGGAGAACATGGGCCACCTTTCCTTTTGCCTGAAGGATTTAGACTGTCCTCTCAGCTCCCATGAGTGACTAAATACCCAGACTATTTTCTGTGGGAGGGTGGAGTATTCCTTGTATTTTCTGATGAATCTGATAGTTACTGAAATTCACCTTGGATGACAGAAAAGGTGTCAGAAAAAAACAAAGCAATGGTGACCCTCATAGCCCCTACAGCCCACTGCAGAGTCAGGACACAAGCCATGCATTTCTGAAGTCCTATCAGCACCTTAACACAGCTACTTCAGAGTGTGTGAATCACAGCACCACTAGCATTTTTTGTGTTGTTTGAATATAAATGCTTCCCTAAAATTGGGATAAAATCTCAGTTTTCTAAGGAACATTTACCATGGCCCATTTAAGGACAGTCTTTTATAATGGAGCCAGAATCTTGGGGAACACATGGACATCAACAGAGGAGACTGGGTGCTTCTTGGGAAGGATTCATCTGGCCAGCTAGAGAGAACTTCTTATGGGTAAGATGAACACTACATCTGTGAGTGTTCAATTAATTTGATTATTATTCAGTAATTTTCATCATGTGTGAACAAACAGGATTTGAACACCACAGGAAGGAGCAGACTACTGAGGCAGCTAATCTATGAAAATATTAATAAATGCCCACAAACCTATTACTTGCATGGAGATGACACCTAGGTAGGCTAAAAAGTAATTGATTCTATATAGAGCTAAAGAAAACCAAGTAATTAATATGAAATAAAGAAATAGTGCTCACATTTCTCCGAGTGTAGATTATTCATTCTTTTTAAATTTGAGAATGCTGAATCACACAACATTCTCCTTTACAGTTTCTTCCAGCTCAAGTTTATTTTATGCTGTTCCGTCAGAAAAAGCACTGCTGGACATGTTACAGCACATCTCAGATGGAGAGTTTTGTCTCAACAGGAGAGGCAACAAAAGCTATCTTTCTCATCCCTTGTAATTCTCAGCCCTATAAACTGATGAATGCTCTCTTTCAATCATGCTGTACCATGTCTTTCAATATTGGCTGTACCGCTCTGTGTTCAGCACAGGTCCTTCACAGTTTTTTGTTCTCTGAACTAAAAAAAAATCACAGAATGCCTCTTAGAGCTGTAAGGCATCACACATATAAGAAGAGACTGGGCCCAAGTTGTAGGCAGGCTGTGGACTCCCTGCTGCAGAAGCAGAGTGCTTAACAGTGCCCTCTGCAACATTATGGTGAGCAGTGAACTCTTGCTGGGGAGTAACCATGAGGATTTAAGTTGTGCTTTGGTCTAGAGTTAGAGTTGCTCTGCAAAAAGCCACCTCCATTTCCTCTCATCCTCTAGTGCTGAATCCTTCGTGTGTCAGAGATCCTCATAAAAAAACAGATTACAGATCTGTAACAACAGATTTTGCAGACTGCATTACAGGATCTCTTCTGTTTTGTTTGTTTTATCATGACTGACAAGTATTTTTTGGTTTAAAAGTTCTTGAGAGGTCTCCAAGAAGATAATAAACAACATAACTGAACTGTATGGTCATTATAGTGCTGAGCACTAAAACAGTGAAACAAATTGAATTGGCTGAACTATGGGAACATTTCTGTTCAAAAGGGATCCTTTTGTGAATAGTATGCTTCCTAGGCTTTAAAAGACATTCTTTATTGCTTCCTGCATCCTGATCAAGACCAATTAATGCTTTGAAAATAATGTGATATGTCCTGAACTGACTGTTACAGTGCTTTATAATTAAGCATTTAATATATTCGGAAAATTTGTAATTTTTCTAAAATAGTGGTGGTTTTGTAATTGGTTTTCTCTAAAATTGGTTTGTATATGCTGTGGTATCTCTCAAAAAAGCTTTCTTACTGAATATTTAGCAGGTAAAATCATCTTTGGTTATTTTGCTAGTTTCAATAACCATTACCTCAACTTCAGAGTCACAGCATGGAAATAATTAAAAATTTAATTTCATGGTAGAATCGTTTCCATGGCATTTAACATATCATGAATAATTGTGAAACAATAAACAAGGAAATGAGACGTGTCTATGGGGAAACTCTCATCTGCAGAGACTGATGGAATGTCACTCTCGGTTCATGCTGCATTGCAAATCATTTACTGTCTTTTTACTGAACTCTGATCTACTGGGAATTGACTATCTCATGTATTTCTGAAAGCTGGTGTTATCAGGAGAGAGCTGCTAATGACAATGACATATAAATCCTAGAACACAAACAGAATAATCCCAGAAAGTTGCATGCTGACCCTCAGGAATTTCCCCTTCTAGTTTTCATGTCATTGTGGTCTGCAGACATCCCAGATCTGCATTCATACTCTAAACCTTGTGGGCCCTTCATACTGAGATAGGCAGAGCTTTCTCTCTTCCTTCTTTTCTTAATTCTCAATCTTAATAATTTGGTCTTCTATGTATGGAGTCCTCTCTTATTCATTTTGTGCCAAACACTCCTCCAAGTTTTCCTTTTTAAAAAGGGCCCTTCTGACATGTACTGCTACCTTCCTTTTCCACACAGTTCTCCTACAGTATGTTTGACCTTGCTATATCCCTATATACAGAAAGACAGGAAATTTAAAAATTTTACAATGAAGGTCAACAATTCATATATTTTCCCACTATAAATAAACCAGATGATCTGACTTTTTAATACAAAAAACTTGTCTGTACAACCTCTAAAGCAAGACTTTAACTCATCAGGGTCCTTGTAGATTTGGATCCTTTTAAGGGATTGGAGAGCTTAATTAACTGGGATTCCTCAACTGGGATCTCCAGTTTTACCTTGAGAAACAAAAGATAAAACAAGTGGCGATTTGTTTGTGGCACCTTGGAACTTTGTCATCCCTTGGCAAGGTGACAGAAATTAGCCCCTGGGAGGTACATGAGAGCTGCATCTTTCACAGTGGATTCATGTCTGTTGGAGCTTTTTACTTTGAGATATGAGTGCCTTGACTTTGTCTCTGGAAGCCCAGGGGTGGCCATGGCCATGTCCTGCCAGGCAGCTGCTGTGTTTGCTGCTGTTTGAAGGGTTTGATCACCTGCAGAGCCCCGTGCAGAGGATGCCATACGCTGCCATACCTCTCCTGACATCCCCCACTCTCCTTTTCCACCTCCCACTTGCAGAAATGGGTGAACATTTCTTTAATTTTTTTTTAAAGGACTTGAGAAGTCTGTGTATATGTGCTCAGTTACATAACTTGCAAGATGAACACTCCTCCCACCTGAGATTTGTTTTGGGTATATATATACAATCAATTAGCTTTGTAAGTTAATAGTCTCCTGCAATCAGCCCTAGCATATGTCCGTATTGGCTATCAATTTCTCCATAAATACATCTTCCCACGGAAATTCACTTTCAAACTCCTAAGATCTGAACTCTGCAGTGATCATCAATTGTCTGTTTTAACACAGGAATTCTCCAGTTATTCTCAAATATATGCCTTTTCTGGACATAAACATGTTTGAGATTAATTCATATACTCACTCACCCTTGTACCAAATGAGCATATACATTGTGTCACCCTCTGCCACATTAGGAGGAAAGTCAGCAAATTATGTAAAAATTTCAAAAAAGTATTGATACCACAGCCCCTGGTGTAACTACCCTGAATTATTTACAGAAACAGTCCCAGGGAGGGTATCCAAGGAGGGTATCCAAACTTTTTTAAGGAACACATGAAGGCAGATTTTGGACATCCCTTTAATGAAATTGATACCACTTATTGCATCACAACTTTGTATCTTCCAAATAAAAGACTGGAATCAACAGTCAGGAAAAGCTCAGATTCAGAAACTTACTGGTAAAATAGGTTTCTAGTGCATRTTGAACCATATAACTCAAAACTGGTCTCTCATACTATTTAGGAAACGTGGAAAATGTTTCTGGCGTCCTTGAATGGAAATTCAATCATTTTTAGTAAACTTGCTCAGAAAAAATATCTTGGTCTGAAGTGTCTGGGTGTGTCTGCTTATACATGAATTTTGTATTTGCAGATGTCCAAATTTAAGCGTCCAGTAACACAGGCACAGAACTCCTAAAACACTGAAGACTTCTATGCAAACATAGTTTCCACTCTTATTACGTTTAAAAATGTAAAATTCAGAAAGTATTTATCAAAAAGCTTTGGGTCTTGACCAATTTACCCAGTTTCTGAGGGCAAATGCATGACCAGGCTTTGTAACTTCCACAACCTGCCATTTCCTACTATTGCTTGTCCAACATCTTAAAAACGCAAACTCAATTGTTTAAAAACCAGGTGGTGGGAAAGAGAAATATAACTCAAACAAATAGGTACAGTAAAGTTGTCATGGCTTATATCTATTCTGCAGGAGAAATTCTGGGTTGTGAAAATGTTATTAAGTTTTCTATAACACTAGTAGTAAATAGAAGCACAAAGCCTGTTTTATTCCCTGCTTTCCACCCCATTGTACTGTGACTTAAAATGAACAAGCAGAAGGTGTCAGACACCTCTGAATCATGATGGGAGCACAGTGAAATTCCTGCTGAGTGGGGCAGTGACTATTCCAGGTGGGCATTTATGTGGAATCAAATGAACATCAGTCTACCATGCTTATTTGAAATATCTCTGAAGGGATTCTCTATTAGCTATTGCTTTGTCACTCCCCACAAGTTGGAGTGCAAGGAAAATCCCATGTAGCCCATTCTCTGCTGGGCATATCACCTTCATAATTACTGCAGTAATAACTCACATGGACTACTGTTACACGTCATCAGCTTCACCAGTTCTGAAAACCCTGTATTGGCCAAGATCACGGTAGCTGCTGCCACAGACAAACAACTTCAATGGCAAACAATTCTTGTGCCTCGCCATACTTCTCAGCTAAAGATCTCACTTCATAAACAGTCAGCCCTCAAAAATGACATTTTTTGGAAAATGCTTTTGCAGAGTTACTGGTGTTGGCCTGGGAGGATTGTGCTGATGAAAATTCAAATTCAGCATCCTTAGAATGAAACTGGAATTTCAGAATTTACCATAAGCAGAAACTCTGATTCATCATTATTTAAGTTCAGTAAAATCCAATTTAGGCAGAAGGGACTTATGCTCATTTTTAGACAGGTATATACATATGCATATATATGTAGTTATATGTAATTTTTATATGTATATAAAAATTACAGTAAATCAACATCTTCCTCTGCTATAAAAAATGCACACAGTTCGGGCTTCACATATGCTGAAAGAAAAAAAACACATCTGTTTTACTACATGGCTTGACTGCCCAAAATATATCTATGTTTTAACCCTGTTAAAGTGTGTTCATTGTTATGCAACCAAAGCAACTGTGTCCTTTGGTTCATTTGCATATTATATTTTGAGTGTTAGTATTGAGAAAACAGAAAAAAAATGTTAATTTCTTCTCAAAAAAAGTTTCTGGCCTTTAGAGGTCATTTTTCATTCTCTTCCTCAGCTCTTAGCAGTGTACAGTTTCCTAAAAACCAAAAATGTAAACAAAACCTCTCCTGAGATATTAGAGTCTGAAAGCTGTAAATGATTTTATGAGCCTTGTACATTGATATTCCACAACTGCTGCTATACAACACCTCCACAGAGTAATAATGATTTCTTTCTGTCACTCTGTGGGAGGATCAAAAAGGAGAACAATAGAGATCACTTTTTTCTTCTCAAAAACAGCACAAAATATTTATGAAATATTTACTATCAAAAATGTCTCTATTTAGCATTTACTTCTTTCAAAGGTAATTTCATAATTCCTGTTAAGTCAATTTTTTATTGCACAGTCTGCTAAGGTGTAATGTGCCAAATATGTCAGATGGTCCCACAGCAACACAGAAGATGTTTGAAAACAGGAGCCAGTTCTGAAGAAGTGATACAACTTTCTTAGCTTTCCTCTAGGTTAAATCTCACCCAAGCAGTTCCTAGGCCTAATCCTGAGCTTGTGCAATGTGTGACTCTGACTTTTCCTGACAGATACCCTATCTGTAGGGAACTGGAGTTCTGGGGTCTGCTTACAGGATTTCTGTTAAATTTGACCCAGGTTCATCAAGATCATCACTGAACCGACAGACTGCCATAAAAATGTGCTTTGTCCTTCTCGCAGAAGCCAGTCGCCAACAAATTTAGCATGCAGCCATGAAGCCAGATGTCTCARGAAAGAATAATAGGCAGTGTTGGAAAGAGGGCTGGGTGATACTGAGATCAGTCTGCTTCCTCCAGCTGCTCCTACTTTACCATTATCTTATATCTTAACTGCTTAGCATCTCTCAGGACCTACTCCAGTGCTCTAAAACCTCACTATGTTATTCATGTGATGTGCAGGAGCATGGGTGTGATCTGAAATAATCATTGGCAGACAAAAAAGTAGCAGGGGAACAGAGATGCAGGTATGGCCAAGTGCTCGACAGTAGCACACACAAGGCTTGGAAAAGGCTGTTCTCAGAGCCACTCCTTCCCCTTCCTATATGGACACAGTCGAAAAAGCCAGCTGGAACAGCTTGAGATTTTATGCAAAAGATCATCTTACAAAATACTGAGCTGTCATACCTCTGCCAGCAGGGCAGACCTCTACCGGGTCCCCCTGTTCCAAAACATCATCGCGTAGCAGACTTGTGAGAAAATTGCGGTTTGTGAGAAGCAAATGCACTTTACTTTGTTCCGGAAAGACACTGAATAAAAAATAATAAGACAATTAATTATAATTCTCTTGCAGATTCTGAGGCAAAACTACCTTAAGACTCCTGAAGTAGAAAGCAAAAACAACAACCAAAAAGTTCATAAATAAAGCAAGACTTGTGTGTGCGTGTCTGTGTCTGTGTCTGTGTCTGTCTGTGTGTTTTAACTGAGTCAAGTAATCTATTTGTCCCTTTGAAACAATTAGCCCTGCACTTAGAACTTCATCAGGGAGAGGAAGGGACAAGGGCTGATCACAAACAAAAGGGAGGAATGAGAAAGAAAACATAATGAACAACTGCTGCTGCTACAACATTCCTCAGTCCAGACACTGAATCCAAACCTGAAACTGGATTGGAAAATAAATCAGTAAGCCAATACATCACTAAAACAGAAGGAAGAGACTGTAAATTCATGCTGCCCATTAGAGGTTTACTGTAATTGCCTCGCATTCACAGTGGATAAAGTTTGAGCTGTGAAGGTAACACCGTCGGTACAGATGGGGTTCTAGGACAACCAGCAGTGCAAGGGTGTTTACAGGACAATCAGCAGTGCAAGGATGTTTGCTGAACAACTCAGCAGGTCTGGGCGTGGTCCTGAGACTGACAGAGCACGGGAAAACACAGTGTGACTCCCGGCTTCTCCTGTTCTCCTTTTCTTGTCTTCTGTTTCTTTACTTTGTAAGATATGGAAGAGTTTCTGAGTTTCTATATTTCTCCTGTTTATGCCTCTGCCGTTTCTACTCAGAAATGTAGTAAAGGGACAGCTTTTGCCTGCAAAAATGCTCTCAGCTCTGAGATACTTTAATATTTTTCCCTTTTTTTTTTAATAAAGAAATAAAAAGGTTGTCTCTAGTTTGTTGCAGGGAAAAAGAATCACTTGTAATTCTCTAATCTTACCTCCTTTTTCCCTTCCAAAGTAAAACCTGAAACATGCTTACAGTCCTAAAAACAAATTATCTTCTATTTTTCTCTTTAATTCAGTACAGACATCTCCTTATCTTAGAAATGAGCCTGAGTTGCAAATGTAAGTACAGACCCCAGGTTTCTGGAAGTAGGGTTTTTTTCCTGGTGGTTTGTTTTTTTGTTTTTTTTTTGGTTTATCCTTTTTTTCATGTAGATGTCAAATCCATATGGAAGGCTTGCCAGACTTTCCTCTTTAAATGCAAAGCCGTCTAAGTCATTCGGCTCCTTGCTGTGTTTTAGATGTTAGTGTTGTCTTTGTTTGCTACAGGAGAAACCAAGAATCTTAACYGCAAATCTAAGCCCAGTAAAAAGTCAACAATATCACTTTAATAAAATATCTTCCACTTTTAGATCACCTTTTCACATCTCTAGATTCAGTCATGTGAATGCAGGCTTTAAAAACCTGTCCCATTTCTATATTTTGCTTTTTAATAAATAAGAAAAGTCTCCTCACCAAAATTTATTAGAAGTAAGATTTTGTAGAGAAAAAAAAAAGGAAAAAGAGTGGGAAAACTAATTATAAGATTATAWAGGAAACATGAAAGCTAGTGACAGAGAATTACTATCTTTGTCATTTAGAATGTGTGGAGGAAAATTGCTAGAAATATGTGGTGCATCTAATAAGACTTTGGCCACAGCACTGGTGCTGCAATAGGGCAGTCAGTTTATGTCTTAGTATCCTTATCTTACTTCCCAGACAGTTCCCTGGAAGTGCAGACTCACAYCAAGAACTGTTGAAACAGGCCAGGCTCACTAAGAAAAATGATCTGTGAGAATTCTCCGTATTTTCAAAAGAGAGTTTGATGTGAGCACATGATTTTCTTATAAGAGCTGTGTATACAGATAGGGGTTCCCATAGTTTTAAGGCTCAACCCACTTGGCAAAACTTACAGAACTGCCTAAATGGGTGTTGCCATTTCTCCATATTTAGTGAACCATTTAACATTAAAATATTCAGAACTGTAAAAAGAAAGACCAATGGTGATATCTTTTCCAGAGAGATAATAAATCAGTGAGCCTAAGTCTTCCAGGAAAAGTTGTAGAGCCCGGTTTAAGACAAAACCAGCTGCCTTCASTTTTTCCAGAAGTTCCTGGGTGTTTTTAAGCACCTTTTCAAGAGATAGTACATCCTCTACTTTCACTGCACTGACTATTTGTCCAGATACAATGCACAATAGTCAGGCACTGACAGGATACAGGAAAAGAGACAAAAGACAGTCCACATAACAGTCAGGGGAAGAAGATGCCATATTAAAAGGTGTTACAACTATTATTTGGCAATAAAATACTTATTYGTTCAAACACTAACACAAGCAAAAAACCAAGTTGTTTGGAAACCAAAGCTGAGAAATATACAGATGTAGAAAGTTTGCTTCCACATTCTTAATAAAATTTTTGTGTCCAAATATCTTTTTGATCAAATATGTCCTTAAAAGTTTTAAACATGTCTTAAAGATTTAAGCTGATRTGTACATAACACTTCACATGGCTTTACCCAAAACAGATGAAAACAGATAAATTTTAGATTGCTAAAATGTAAAATAAAAGGTTCTAGTAACAGAACAGGCTTTTTGTTTTTATATCCTCAATTTTTAGGAAAGGAAGACTAATAAAATCCAATTATATGCAGCTCAGTTCCTGGGATGAATGCCAACCAATTGCTCTGTCTCTTATCTTCTCCTTTGACTTTTAGGGCTTTGAAATTATGTCTGTGAAGAATTAGTAAGAGACGTAGAGATATCACTTGTATGCTTTAATTTAGCCTTCTATTTATTTTCTCTCCAAAGTGCAGCCTCCAAATCATACCTGTTTTCTCACACTGCTATGGTGGTCTTGAACTGGTAGAAAAAAATAATGGTAAGCTCTGTTCTCATTTTATTGTTGTCTACTTCCCTAATCATAGGAATAAGTTACAYGAAAACTCCAACATCCATACAATTTATCTTTTCTCCCACATACTTTCTGAGATATTGATCCTTTTAATAACAATGAGAAAAGAAAACCCTCAGTTTAAAATTTTCAGAATCAGACAACCACTTCTGTCTGCTGTACTAATAATCTGAATTCAAAAAACTTCTTTCTACTGAAGAAAGTCAGCACTTAAACATCCTAAGAAATAGTTTGTAATACAAGGTATTATGTTCATTGAACAYCACTCTAAGTAAAAACAATTTTAAACAAAGGCAGTACCAAATGGCAAAACTATCATAAAATCTGTCTAGCCACACTTTCTTAACCTGGAATAAAAACCTTCAGTTTCCTCTGAAGAGTAAAAACATCAGTACAATTTTACTTAATCCAATATCAGTAGAGGTGCTGTTGGTCCCTAACCACACACGTAGTGAGAATGTCTGAAACTGCAATACAGCTTTGCAGAGAAAAGCACTGGTGTTGCTGAGCCCTACCAAACCTAGTTTGAATGAGTTTAACTGGGAGCACTTCAGCATCTTCAGTGAAGTTCAGCACATTTGCAAGAGCAGAGAACTTGGTCATGGAATGCAGATCAACAACTCTGGTGAAAAATATTTTTAACAATTCATGAAGAATAATTTTTAAATGACAACTAAGACAATTAGAAAATTAAGAGTCCCTTTCCATAAATAAGAGAGAATTACTGCATAATGACAGTTCAGAGATCGGGCATGGAAGCTGTTATAGAAACTACCCGGGGAGCCCTCTCAGAAAATCAACAAATGCACTGATCCTCAGAGGTAACTGTACGAAAATTGCTGGATTTGGAAGATGGTAAATGTTCTCATTCCTTGTGTTATTCTTTTAGAGGCCTTATTTCCTCTCTTTCCAATTTCCCAAGTTTCAGTGAAGGGACATCAGAAGGTGAAGCAGTACATTCTACTGAAATACTGTTTTCTGGAAGGCTTCATATAAAACAGGCAAGAACTCATTGCTAGCAACAATATCCTAACAACAGACTCTATTATACTTTCATCCCCCTGCTTTCCCCTTTATGTAGCCATGTTCATCTGCCAACCGGCCATTCAAAGGGGAAAACCCATTAGAATATGATTTATAGTGCATCCACTGAGATCACATTCATTACTATTCTTGGGAGTTATTTCAGCAATATAAAGCAGGCATCATGCTGACTTACCCTACTCCATTATGCTTAGGGGTCTATTGTATTATTAAAGCAGTGGAATGTAGTAAAACCACACCTATTTTAATGTTCATATAAAATATTCATCTCTGTTGGATAAAGGTTTTCATTTTTAATGCATTATATAACATTCCTAACTTTAGTAGCAGAGGCTACAACTCAGGTTGTTTGAATTTATTTATATTTTTTCAAATGAAAGGAGATTTTCTCTTTGGTTTCTGTAAAAACAAGCAAAACTATTGAGATGTCTACAGCTTCTGTGCTCAATAAAGAGTCAGAATGTTTGTTTAATAAAAAGGGCATTTTTCATTTATTAACTGGTATATTGAAAGTACAGTTGTCAGTTCTCAGATAGAGGGAGGTACCTTAGTTCTGCTCTGGAGAAAGATACAGATATGCACAATTTCCCAAGAGCCTGACTTCTGTAAGAAGGTAAATCAACATCTCCAAGAGATCTCCAGAACCAGRGGACCAAGCCTATGCAGAATGCCAAGAGGTCATAGCCTCGCTCCAGTAAAATTCTCATAAAATTTATATGCTGGAGTTGGGAGACTTCAGTCACTCTTTATGACATTTTTTCCTTCTCTGATTTTTCTGACTATTTTTGGTCTTTTGATTTAGATCTGGTACCTGATATATATTAAGGACAGGTCTCTTTTTTTAAAAAGCTAAAGGGAAGGGAAGGGAAGGGAAGGGAAGGGAAGGGAAGGGAAGGGAAGGGAAGGGAAGGGAAGGGAAGGGAAGGGAAGGGAAGGGAAGGGAAGGGAAGGGAAGGGAAGGGAAGGGAAGGGAAGGGAAGGGAAGGGAAGGGAAGGTCACATGTTTGATGAAAATACAAATTTGGCTCTCTATCAGGGACAGAGTCCAGCTTTTCTGAACAGTGTGCAAGTACCTAGGTAAGAAATCACTCTCTGCTTGAAGCTGAGGGTACTTGGGCTGCTTGCCTCTCTCACATAGCTTAAGGACAGAATGGCACTTGGCAGCTGGACCACAGAAGCAGAGGATCTAGAGAAGGCAATGATACAAATCCTCATATTGTGAAGTGTGTGCCCCTTTCAACGCATTCCTGAAATCCTGATCACAATTTTGGAGCCTTTATGCATTAAAAGCTCCCATTCAGCCAGCATCAGAGAAACATCAGGAATCAAACTATAATGATGTCAAAATTACTTTCTTTGAGCCTATGATTGAGTCTATCAATAATAGATAATGACAAGTAAGGATTTAAAGCTAATGCTTGTGGRGAACTGGCCTCCTCTGTGTATTCTRTTTGTTTTCTCCACTGAGTTTTCCGTATTTATGTGCTCCCTTTATGTGGCTTTCTTATCTATGCACGAGTGTAGGCTGTGGAATTTCTAGAGTAAGACTACCTTTATATGAAATTTAGCAGCGTAGGGTCTAGCCAGGATTTATAGCTGTACTGCAAGGAAAATAAACATTATTAATAAAAGGATTTAATTTTATTGAACTTTCCAATTTAAGAACCAAGAAATTGATTTCATAGGTTATTCTGTTTACCAAATGTAGTATAAACACAGATAGATTTTTTTCGCCTCCGACATGTATACTGCTGCATATGCTGAGATTCCAGAAATATTATGATAAAGCACAGGTTGCTTTTGATTTCTTCAAGTTATTTAATGTGTTCAACCCAACAGGATAAAAAGAATTTTTAAATCCTGCTATGTATATCTGGTTCTTTACATAAAACTCAACATCATACAACTGCATCTAAGGAATTTACAAGGTAAGAGGGAGTTTCAGAAACTTGTTCTGAGATAAAGCTGTCATGTTACAAGACAAAGACAGTTCAATACACACACATGTGGTGGAAATGTGGCAGTATATCTGGAATATGTCCTCATAAATACCACTTCTGTACTGACTGGGTGAAAAACCCTATAACATCAAAGGATGCTTTGGGAGAATGTGGTTTCTCGGAAAGAATAGCTTATTGAATATGGAGCTTAAGTCCCAGAACAAAATGTCAAGACGAGAAGGGAAATTCTTGATACCTTGCAATGTACTCAGATCACCTAATCATTCTTTCTCTTTAAAAACAATCCCTTTTGAATAGGTTTAAGTTGTCAATATTGACTTTTATACCTATCACTATATATTCATCATAGTGGTCATTTCTATTTAAAAAACAAATGTCACGGAAGAGTCAGGTAACAATATGACAAATTTGTATTTCATTTTTTTTCCAGTATCCTTCTTGCAGAACATGATTTTGGAAAAGAGGTTGGTGGACAGGCCTGAGGAACTGTAGCACAATGGGGTCTCCTTGGGGGCGATGGTAACATAAGTAATAATAAAATTATAACAATTCTGCCTGCCAGGCTTCCTTCTTCAGGATATTACTGCAGCTCATCTGAATGTGCTTTGACCTGCCCAATGCTTTTTGATTCCCTATTCTGGGAACTATTTGTTCTTTCATGCACATTTCTGACTTTCCTTTAGGAGAGACATTAAATGATTGAACAGATTTAAGGTAATTTTTGGTCAGCAGCAGTCAATGAATTGCTGAATATTTCTTTTTACGTCTTGACTTTACAGAAGCTTCAAATCTGTCAAGATAAAATCCTATGCAAAACTTTCCGTCTGAAATCTTGGGAAAACCCTACTTTTAATCACTTACCTAAGTACCATCCAGATGCAGTTGTTGTAACACTTATAACCAGAACCTACCTTTAATTAAAACCTTACTGCAACAACAGAGAAACAGTGGGCTTTTCCACCCAGCCAAGCGGAATCTGCACATTCTGTTTTATAATTCAATTTTTACAGTGCCCTTTACAGAGGAGACTCTTCTCTTTCCTGTCTGTCTTTGATTATTGCTGGGCTGGTGCCACTATCATGGTTTGTGCACCACAAGACCAAATCTGAGTTTATGCAACACAGGAGAGTGGGTCCAGCTCCTCAGTCACTCCAGATTTGTATCTGACAGCACTCTGGAAGCACAGACCTTGCACAAACTGCCAATAAAAGCCAACCTCCCAACTGCATTCCTTTAAAAGCCACTATTGTTCTCATTCATGATTGAACAGCTCAGCTTTCATTTCAAATGAAAAAAAAGAAGCCCAGGCTGCATTGAACAACTTCCAGACATTTCCTCCACCCTCAGAGCATTTCAATTCTATTGTAAGGCTTTTGAGTGTAGCACCCCTGAAATGGTGATGGTTATTATTTTTTCCGATAGGACAAAATCTCTCTGATTAATGTCAGCACAATATTTCTATATTCTTTTAAAAGAAAGTTTCCGTACGTATTAACTTGCAGAATTGGAAAGGCAGAGCAGTAAATTCATGCAAGGCACAATTTTACTGGCAGACAAATAGATGATGGATTAAATCTGGTGTTACTTCAGCTTCTTCGGTAATGAGCCATTTTCATTGTGATCCCAAATTGTTTTTCTAAGTCACATTCTGGGCTTCAAGACAATGCAAGCAGTTATAAATTATTTCCATTTTGCTCAGTGTTATGCTAGAAAAACAATGAGCTCCGGGAAGATGTCATGAATGGCAATGTTTTTAACACAGACAMCTTGGTAACCCTTTTCACCTATTTCTTGATTATGTTTCTTAATTTATCCCTCTACTAGAATTACTACCTAAAAATAAAATACAAACTTCCAGTATGCTAGAAATCAAAAAGGGGGCATGGTCTTTACCCAGGAGACATTATGATATAAAACACAAGGCAACTGGCCAGTTAAATTTGTGAGCTATAAAACAAACATCTGAATATTTTTAATATATATATATATTTTTAGAAAAGGTGTAATTTGCCTCAACTCCTTTCTCATTCTGACACATGTATTTTAGGAAAGGAAAAATAGGGATAGAGATTATTTATATTACAAACACAAGAATCATAGAAGGGTTAAGGTTGGAAGGGACCACAGTGGGTCATCTGGTCCAACCTCCCTGCTCAAGCAGGGTCATCCCAGAGCACATGGCACAGAATTGTGTCCAGATGGTTTTTGAATATCTCCAGCAARGGAGATTCCACAACCTCTCCGGGCAACCTGTTCTGGTGCATGGTCACCCACTTCTTTCCAACATAGGAAAGAAGTCTTTCCTCACGTTCAGATGGAACTTCCTGTGTTCCTCTGGTCCTTGGCACCACTGAGCAGAGCCTGGCTCCATCCTCTGACACCCTTCCTTCTGATACTGATAGACATTGATCAGGTCCCCTTACAGTTTTCCCTTCTCAAGGCTGAACAATAACAGCTCCCTCAGCCTTTCCTTCTATGAGATGCTACTGTGAGATTCTCCTCATCGTCTTCGTTGCCCTCTGCTGGATCTGCTGCAGGAGCTCCGTGTCTCTCTGGTCCTGAGGAGCCCAGAACCGGACAAAGAACTCCAGACGTGGCCTCACCAGGGCTGAGTAGAAGGGCAGGATCATCTCCCTTGACCTGCTGCAAATGCTCTTCCAGATGCACTCCAGAATTCCCTTGGCCTTCCTGGCCACAAGGGCTGTTAGTTCATGGACACCTTGTTGCCTGATATTAATTTAGATTTTATTCATATCAAAAAACCCCAACACACTGGTTTCTCTATGGTGAACCAGCAGAGATGGAAATACCCAGTATCTACAGGCAGGTCAGACAGATTTTGATGCTTTGCTTCCTAGTGGAACAGGGAGCAAAGTACTGATGCCTCTCTCCATTGTGCAAGGGAAAAAGGTAGATTCAAAAATTATTATTTTAAAAATCCAACCCTGTGAGTACGAAGGTATTTACATGAAAATGTTAATTAGGAAGGTATCTTCAGTCCTGCTTTCTGGTGTTTTGATAAAGCCTTTTTTGATAAAGAAAACCCCTTTAAAAACCAGAAGCCTCTGTTAAACGTGAGTCCAGGCACAGTTTTTCATTAAGAATGATCCACAGAAGATAAAAAGAAAGACCASTTCTCTTGGGCACACTCCTGTACAGTTTCCCTTGGTGCTGGAGCACTGAAAGTCTCCTTCCGCTTGGAGGGATTCAGACTCAAAGTTCCGACAAAGCTGGAGTGGGAACATGCCTCGGATACCCCAGTGAAGCTGGGCATGGAAGTCGCTTAAAGCTCACTCTAAGAGGAAGCAGAGAGATGCAGTGAAGGTGGGAATCTACAGCACACTGATTAGGACACTCAGCTGGGAGGCAGGAGAGTAGCAATTGATTTATTGCTTGTACCAGATTGTAAAGCCCAATCCATTTCCCCAGCAAAAATCACTCCTATGAAAAGCACAGACACCTAAGCAGGAGATCCAAACAGCCCTGTCATGAGCTAATTTAGCTACCCAGTAATCAAGCCAACACTAAGCAGCTGTCCCACGTCACTGGAAGCAGCTGTCCCAGCTGTCTCTGGGATCCCCACCCTCTTTTTTTTTTCTTTAATTAGCTGCTTGAAAGAACACCTTTTTACACAAAATGAAACAATTATCATCTCTGTTATCTAATGGTTTAGCTGTTCAGCATTTACATTGAAAGTCATAAAGAAGGATATCCTTGTGGACCAGCTTTCTTCCATAAAAGCAAATAAGCCCAGCTCCATTCCCCACTTTTATGAATATTAAGGAATTTTATGCCAAATGTAAATAGCATAAATTTGTGAGCAGGAAAGGACTTTCCGCAGTGGTACATACACTGGAGAGGAGATAATGTTTGTTCACATTTGACAAGATGAGAAGAAACTGAATGCACAAATTGGATGAATTTTCTCTCTACAGAAATACCAGGGAAGCCAGGACCCACTATATTTGGCACAGTCTTATTTAGTCGAGATACTCAGAATAGATCTGTAAACTCAGCCCTATGGACAATGTTAGCAAAAACACACTGATTACTGTGTCTGCCAGGACAGTGACGGACTAAATGCATGCTGTTATGGCAGTGGAAGTTACATGTCTGTGAGATAGGTGACAGCTGAAGGAGAATTTTGTACATGAGGAGCACATGATGCTGATGTAAGTTCTTTCATGGTAAGGAAGTGCAAGCTGGCGGTGGAAATCTGTACACAATGGGATGAATAAGATCTGCTATCCTAATCTCTCCAGACAAATAATATAGTAAAGCATTGTCTAGATCCATCTAAATTTAACGTGAGGGGTGCTTATTGTTTTTATTTAATGGATTAGCAGTGACCTTATCCAAACATCCTCTTCCCTCTCACTGTTTCCTTCCCTATTGCCTGTTTCTCCTCTACAACTGGGAGGAAGCACCTCTTGGTCCCACAGGACTGTCCACTGGGTCACCCTGCRCCAGGGCCCTTGCCCCAGCTGAAGATGAACACACACATCTTAGAGGTGTTAGAAGACTAAAATATATGGGCAATGGTAAATAAAGATTAGGCACCAGGTAGCAGGGAGAGATGGAGGGGGTAAGTAATAAAATTCCTTTCCTGCCACCCACGCCCAGCTCTCCTCTAGGTGCTAGAAGGGGATGAAGCCTCTCTTTCTTATTCTCTCTTTCCCCCTGCTTTGCTTCCTACCTGGACAGGTGTCCCCTGGCCACTTTCCCACTGGAGAAACCTTCAGCAGAACCCAGGACTGATGCTCCCAGGTCACTGGCATGTGTGAGGGACTGGCCTCTTTCAGAAAATCCTGGTGACATGTGGCCAGCCATTCTACACACAAACCCCTGGAAGTTCCTAATGTGTTCAGCATGTGCAAACTGATTAAGTTCTGACTAGAGGGAAACATAATCATCCGCATATAGTTGGAGGTAGTAAGAGGAGAAGTTATTAAACATGGTATGAGGGGGTTTATTAGGAGTAATAGGATGGAACTGAGAAGGCAAATACTTGAACATATGGAAAAGCTGCCAGACAATGAGATCAACTCAGTATGAAAGGTTAGTGCAAGGAAGTGGAGGAAACCACATTTAAAATTAGACTTAACACTAGAAAGTGTGCTGTGGGGAACACGCCTGCCTGGCAGAGATGTGCAGACCGATCAAGTAAATCTTTTCTCTCCACACCTAGCATCCTTAGGTCTGAAAATAGGTCCAATCACAACAGATCCAGACTCCACAATCTGAGGCTTCATGCCATCTCTGCTACGATCAGAAGAAAAATCTTTTTAACATATGTTACGAGCTACTGGAAACTGTAGCTGAGCTGATAGTCACAAAGATGGAAAAACCAAACAAGGGATACAAGGCCATCTTTGCACTGATAAAGGCCAAAGAGCACCTTACAGGACTGTGATATTTATTTCCAGACTTGCCATCACCCATAGCTTTGCCTAAAACTTTTCCTATGCATCTAGTATTTTCTGGGTGGAAAGGGGGTGAAAGGAAACTAAGATGTGTGAGATTAAAAAGGAAAGTCCCTAAAATTATGTCCAGGGTGTGGGAAGTGCAAGCAATATATTTTGCCTTTCAGTGTAAGGGAAAGAGAGCTGTTGGGAAAGTCTGGCATGGTTATTTTTACAGCTCCATGACTATTGCTAAACACAGCTTTGTAGACACCACTGACTGGAAACAGCCACCCACCAACTACGTATTTATTGTGAAACCAAGGCAATAGCAGAAGGCACCAGGGCTGCTGTTATCAAGTCAGCTGGGAACACCAGCAATTCTCACGTCCTCTCAGCAGCCAGGCGATCCTGGAGCTCCAACTCAGCAGCACAATCCTGGTTCTCAGCTGATACGACACTGCATATATGGGACTAAGAAGGCTTGAATTAACTGTCAGACATTGCCTCAGGACACAAAGATGCATAGATTTTTCCCTTCTCCTTTTATTTGCAATCTCTCCACTTAATCCCACACGGCAGTTTCAGTGAAACCTGATAGGTTACTGGTGGGTTGCTTCCCGCAGCTCCTGTTTTCTTCCTCTGCAGACAGTCTCAAATGGAGCAGCTAAAACAGGTTTAAGTGTCTGACACACAAATACCAGAAAAGAGCAGAGGTTTGTGTGGGTATATTAATGGGTGTATTGATTTGCATGACTGAATAGTGCTTTTTAGGAGGTAAACATGGAAATGGCTACAGCTATTGTTGCAATTTGGTATTTTTGAAGGGTATTTTGTTTTCAGAACTAGAGATTTTTATTTTTGAAAAAATATCTCTGTGGCTCTATTTTATACTATGTTACAGTTTTACACTCTCATATATGGACTCTGGGGGGTGTCTTTATACTCTTGCACAATTTTAATGTACAAATCAAGAATATTTCACTGTGTAAACACACACCCAAATGAGGCAAATTAAACTATTTCTGTTTCCAACCAGCTGCTCTATCTCAGAGTCCCTACAAAGCAATTACACAGTTGAATATATTGTCTTTGATTCTTTTTCATTACAAAAGCTTGACTAAAATATTCTGAGTTTGTATTTATCTTCGTTATTGTTACAGACTTTGGCAGCAATACATGAGGAAATCAAATAAGGTCATTTTCATTATTTCATCCAAATGATAAACATTTCATCATGTGGCTTGCATAAAATATTGTAAGTACAAAGCTGTGGGGAGTTGATGAAATACTTATTAACCACTATATCCAAAAAACAATGGCAGGTGGATGCTAAAAAACATTCAGGATTATGAAGCTGTGTAACTTCACAGTTGTTGAAAAAACCCCAATAATATTGCCATTAAACTCAAATATTGTTGTTCTCAATAATACTTCATACCCAAATGCATAGTCAAAGAAAGTTGGGAAACACTACAAGTTTGTGCTTGTTTTTCTGTGAGTGAGAAAAAAAGCCGGTGTGTATTCACCCCAATCTTTTGGTTTATGTTTCCAGAAAGCCTGTAAGTGCGATGAATCTGTCTTCACTTCCAAAAAATCCAAAATATTGTTACCACTGCAGAGCACCTTCTTAGAAGGCTATCTTAGAAGAGTTATTTCAGCTGTCCTGAAGTCTTTGTTAACTCAACTCTACCGTATTTCTTGCTTTTAATTTTAACATAGACAGACATGAACACAAGCTACAGGGTGCCTATTTCTTCTGCTGTGCTCCTGCGTCATTGGTGTTACCAAAGGATCAGTTAGAGAAAAAACAGGCTTTGGAGGTCTGCAGTCTTGGATAGCAGGCTGAATTTGACCATTTAAGTGACCCTTAGCAAGTCATTATTTTTTGCACATCAGTTTTCCCTTATGACTACCATTTGTAATTTCCAGGACACTGAGATTTCTGGGGGGATGACACTTTTATTAATTATTTGCATGACTCACATCCAAGAGGCCTGGTCACAAAGTAAACTCATCTGCATTGAACACAGTACAAAACTGACAAACACACATATAGACTGTAAAATTGTGTGTTAGGGGCAGAGTAACAATAATCCATAGTGGCAAATAACATTAACATTAGCTGTCTTTGATGACTCTTACCCATGACTCATAGAAAATCCTGAAGGAAGCAGAGCTTTGAAAATTACACAAATTGATGAAACATCCACTAAAAATTACTTAGTCACAACAAGTTCCCTGCTCACCAGCAGATTGTTTTGACAAGCTGCTATCTGGAATATCTGAGGCAAGGCAGCTGTTTCCAGTCATCCCCCTCCACAGTGAACTGTGCATGGAAAGTGTACAGTGAGGAAATGTGGAGGCAGCAAGTGCCTACATGATATCACCCTGAAGTGATCAAACATCTGAGTTTTGTTTTATTTCATAAGGCTTTTTTCATTAACAAAGACAAATGTCATATTCTGTTATCCTAGTCCTTCCCATAAAAGGATTATAGCTGTCTAGTTTATCAGGGTTCATTTTTTGCTAATAGTGGGCAGATTTCCTTCTCTTTACAGTATAAGACATTAATCTTCATTTTTCTACTAATCAGTCCAAGGGTTTTAACACTTAATACGTTATGCATGGAAAGCAAAAGAGCTGTCAGCATGATAGAATTAAATTCTCTCTCATTGACCCTTAACATGTTTAACAGCACCTCTTCCAGTAACATAATTACAGTAAATTGGAAGGAAAGCTTCCAAATTCAGTTGGATCTCCTGAATACTAGCTGCATTCATTATTCCTGAATCCACAGCTGTTAGCACTCCTGTTGAGATGTATTTAAAGAACCTTCAAAGAGTAACAACTACATACCCATAACAACATTAGGTAGAAAATCCTACTTACATCATTGGTGATTTGTTAGATATCAAAGACCTTTCTGCAAAATGTTTGATTTTCCATTTAGAACACAGTATCCAGGATTTAATAAAAATAATTTAGTAGCTGTCTCTCTGCTCTACTTTCTCAATAAACAAATGTACACAAACAGATATCAATTACAAACATTTCTGATTAGAGATACTTAGGGGAGTATCCATGTTCCAGGCCACAGGCTTCAGAAAAATGAATACCATCTCAGGTCATTTAGAGGTAAGATTCAGGAACAGATAYAGAAAAAATTAATTATCAAAGCAAGTTTTATGCCTGTCTGCCATTTCCTCACACAAATAAAGCCAGAGTACAGAGTGCCTTGGTCCTGGGAGAGTCTACCCTTCAAGTTTGAGAGCAGGCCACCTGGTACGACTGTCCCAGATACCCTAAATGAAGAATTTTCTTTTCACTATTTTCTTAATGTAACTAACTCTCAGCTTTAATCCCTCCATGTACAGGATTGCACAGACAATTTCAAACTGAAAAAAACCAAGGTTTTTGTTTACTCGAATGTTCTCTTTCACAATGCAAAACTTCCATGCAGTGACAGCTGGAATTGTCGTATACACCAAAAAACCCCTGCCAATATTGTCACTGAAAATAACTCTGAGAAGACACTGGTTTGCCATCTGCATCCTCTGCAAGTCCACTTCCTGACTATTGATTTATCAGAGTTTCCTTCCCTCCATGAGCAGTACTGACCACGCACAGTTAATTCACCGAGCAAGTGAAACAGAGCACCCACATTCCCAGGGACCTCACAGCTGAGCAAGAGCAGCCACCCTTCTGATTCACACCAGCAAACCTCTGTTCTCCACAGAGAATTTCCCTAGACTTTTCCTGCTGATCAAAGTATCGCCCAGTGATAATGTGGAGCAGAAATGGAGGTTTCTCGGCTGCTGGAGGCAAACATGATAGCACTTAAGGTTAACATATGGTTTTGCTCTATCAGAAAATGATCTCACCTTCCACCCCCTAAATTTCTTACTCTAGAGGAAAGTCAGACAAAATCAATATAGGAGATAGATTTGAGGAGTGGGAGGAGAGCTATATTTCCTTTAATTTAGGCACCATCAAGTACTCCATCCAGGTCTGGCACATCCATCT
This sequence comes from Parotia lawesii, assembly GCA_003713295.1. Classification (NCBI taxonomy): domain Eukaryota; kingdom Metazoa; phylum Chordata; class Aves; order Passeriformes; family Paradisaeidae; genus Parotia; species Parotia lawesii. The sequence continues at coordinate 1,954,425 of RAHM01000082.1, read as the reverse complement.
CCCCTTACTGCTGTGAGCTTTTTGGACGGGCAGGAGGCATGTTCCTCTTGCTCCACAGTGTGTTCAGGGCAGATTCCACGGCTGTTATATGCTTCCCCAGCCAGACCTAGGAGCTGGGCCTGGGGCCAGGAGTCCGGCTCATTGTCCAGAAATGTGATTCTGATTTGGACTTTGTGATGGGTGAGGAAGCTGTGCTGAGATTCCTTGGGGAAGAAAGGAGTTTGGCCAAAGCCTTTGTAACACGATACAAGTGTAGACCCCAGAGCTGGGGAATGCATTGTGATAGAAGGAGCTTTGGCCAACCTCATTTGTATCACTTGCAGCACTCCAGGACTTGCAGCTGTACCAGAACTGTTGCATGTAAGTGCAAATCATCACTGTGTTCACAGCCATGAAAGGGCACAGCAACTCTTCAACATATGACCAAGAGCAAATTATTCGCACTCGCCTCACAGCTGTTTGCTCCTGCTTTGGGAGAGGATTAAAAATACAAGGAGARCAAGGAAATGGGCTGGTATCCTGCTTCTCCTTCCCACTTGGAAACTGTTATGTGTGGAAGAGCAGAGAGGCAAGCAAGCCTTCTTTCCACGAGCACTGTCTCTTTGCAAATTCAGTGGGGTCTTAGCTGGATGGAGACAAACTCACCAAGCCAGACTGCCAAGGCTTGGCAACAGAGCTGCAATTATTTGAGCTGTTTGCATTTTGTTTATTTACTTGATTGTTATATGATTACATAAGTAATCTGTTTTTCATTATTTATTCCTTATCCTTTCAATTTCCTCAGGAAAGAAAGGAACAAAAGATATTTAACAAGCAAAGACAGGGACCCACGGTATTTCCAAGGTCTTCTATCCTACAGGCTCAGGACCAGAAAGAGAGCAAGTTCCCAAGTGTTCAACTACAAATTATGACTACTACAAATGTAGGTAGGATGTTCAGAAAGAAGGGATGTGTGCTTCCCAGTTAGACTGGTTTACCTTGCCCAGCAATAATCTCTGGTTCAGGGATGGAACGCTAGATTCCTCACCAGGCTGCAAAACCCCATTCACACTTGATCCTTGCCCCTAGAGCATCACCTAGCTTCAAGAAAAAGCATGGTCAGGGATGAGAAAGTAAACAGTGGTCTTCGAACTTCTGCTTTCTTTTTATATTCTGGTTAAGTAATCACTATTTTACAAAAAAATAACTTAATTGGGAGACTGTGTTTTGCAGTTACCTGCGTCAATCTGTAAGAGAGGATTTAAGGCTTTCACTCAATCAGACTGAGGCATCTTGGGAGCACATCTGTCTGCCTACCTAAGCTCAAGAAAGGAGAGGAAGTTCCCACTATTCCAGTTTAAAATCTGTGCTATTTCACACAAAACTACAGTAATAGATAAGTTTATTTAAGTAACTCACAATATAATAGAATAGTATTCACTAAAAGCTAAAACAAAAAGAGAAAGGACTGCAAGGAGAGGACAAACAACTGTGCGTTTACAGCCTCCAGAACCAAAGAAGCCAGGGCTTCCCAGCAGGGCAATCAGCTTTGTTACAGTGATGGCAGCAGCCCCCAGGAGCAGGAGCCCTGCCTGTGCAGTGAACAGGACTGCAGCTCTGCAAAGCTGCTTGAGGTGAGACAGGTCTGTTCTCACTCCACAGCCCTCTTGGGAGAAGGGGATTTTTCTGCTGACTGACCCAGGCTGAAAGAACAAGCCTATTCCTAGGGAGAAACATGCTAAAAACCCTTAAATATTTTTTCTTTCTAAGGAGGCTGCTTTTTCATCTGAGTGAAGATGGATGCAAGGCAAATGAAATCTCTCCATTCAAGTCCTTTCAGCCTCATTCCTTTTTTAATTAATTTTGGCCGTGTGACAACTTCCCTTTCCTGTCCCATTGCTCTTTCAGATCTCACCTCTTCCCCCCACAAGCTGTCAGAGCTCTGCTTTCACTCTCTGGCTGTCACTTAACATCTTAGTGCAAACCCCAGACCACAGGCTCTACCCCACAAGCTCTTTTTCCTTTCTTCCTCTTGGACTGTGTTTGCAGACTCTCATCTTACTAAAACACAATGGAAAAAGACCCCTCCTTGTTTTGTCTCCCGTGCTTATGCCACTGTTACAGAAAGTCTGCGGAGAGGCAGACGGGACATGTGGGTGCTTGGATTTGCACGTTGCACACCAGGATGCTTTTACACCTCCACCACACTTACAGAGATAAAAGTATCAAAGAATTTTAAGTACTCATTGTACTAATTTAAGGACTAATTTGACTCCAGAAGGTCATTTACAGTGACTGTGCTGGATAACCACCTGGAAGGTACTAAGCCTTGACTCAGGCTGAAACAGGTGACTCAGGGAGTCAGGCTCCCTTCAGTAGTGTCTGACAACAATCAAAACTCCAGTGTGCTGCAGGCCTTCAGAGTTTTTCCCACTGTTCAGATGGGTCTGTAGGATACTATGGAAAGACCATATTGAGAAAAGTCTGCAGAAGCTCTTTACTGGATCATGGCATGCTTGTTGTGGAGATGACACATTTCTAGCCTGTTGAATCATACGTTTTTAAAGACCCCATATGGGACCTGGATCAGAAAATATTTTGGTGTATTAGTAAAAGTTTTTCTTGTCTGTGAAATCATGTGTTGAAGCATTCTTATGAATCAAATCACTTGAATAACTTTGTCCTTAAATAATCTCCCAGCTACTTCTCCGTGAGACTATTTAAAGCAAAAAAAAAATAGAAATTTTGATCCAACTTTGGTTTTTGTTCATTTTTCCTTCACATTCTCTGCTGCTAACCCATGTACTGTACATTTTTCCCTCAAAATGCCTGACTTACACATTCAAGTTAATGATCACTGTTGCATTCAGTAAAAACAGAAACATTATGATGTTAACCCACTATGACTGGCTTAAGGGAGACAGACTCGCACACATACGAAGAAACTTATGTTCTTTAAGTGTTTGGAAACTCCTAAACTATTACAAGAGAAATAATCTTTTCAATCTCATTACCATGTTCAAGTATTAGCCAAATTTATAGGTGCCATTCATGTGATGACAAAACTATTTTTCAGTGAGTAAAGGCAACCTAAAAGGATAGCAATGCATAGGAACATCACAGACTTCTTAAATCACAGCAGAGCTACTCTTACGATCTTGACCTACCTGAATAGAGAGTCTTTAATGGTTACTCAGTTAAACATAGTTTTCATCTGGATAAATCTACAAGTGCCACTCTAGGCTAGAACTTCTTGGAAAATACCAGGAAAGAAAAATGAAAAAAAATAAGGAAAAAGAAAAGAAAACCCCAAAAGAAAAACAAAATTACCCTTGTTTTATAAAATATTCCCATCAGATGCCTCTGAGTTAAATGAACTATGTTTTGTATTATCACCCTCACTGGCCCAGCAATGTTGTATTTGCAGACATAAATACCATAAAATATATCTATTTCAATTCTGTGAAGTTTTTCAGACTCATAAGAACACAATAAAAAAGTCTTGGGACTGAAGTCTCAAAACTCTTGAGACTCCCTATACTCCAAGCCCACATTTAATGTCTTAAGTCTGTGATGCCCCAAGCGAGCAGACACAGYGCCTCCAGAGATCTGTGGAATCTCCTTTTGTCTAAGGACATTTTGAAGCTCCTCTGCCATTTACTTAAATTCTTGGGGCAGAGTTTCCATCTCCTGATCCAGTTAGAGCCCTCCTTTTCGAATCAGGACCATTGGGAAGAACCAGAGCACTTGGTRTTATCTTGGTGTTCCTGTTATCTCGCTGTGATTTTACTACTCTGTATTACACCACTAACATTGTGATCAGCAGCATTAGAGAGCAATGTATAAGGTATTAAACACATTGCAGGCTGGAAGCAGAATCACTTCTGTAGCCAGTAGTACAAAACCACTGAAATGTTTTTAATAGTGCTGGTTTTAATAGTCTCATTTTTAAAGAAAAAAAAAATACTACACACTGGATTATAAATTCATGCTTTGCTTGTGAGAAGAGGACATTCTGTGATCCTTGAATAGAGGAGTTCATGGGGGAGCAATGCATGCCAAATTAACTAAAGAAGAGCCCAAATTCTCATCAATTCAAACAGGAAATGAGAGAGGAAGTGTTTTGTTTTCCTGCAAATCTTTCTAAGATCAAATCTTTTAACTCCAAATTTGGAACTGCTTGGAACTAAGCCTGGTTGAAACAATTAAATGATTTACTATTGTTTAAAAATAAATATGACTCTGGAGTATATTTTAAAAGTACTTCTGTGGTTATTTTATGCCTTTTTTTAATTTTTTTTTTTTTAGAGGAAGAACAATCCTTCCTCTATACTTCTGTCACCAAAAGGACAAAGAACAACTCAGGCTCTGTTAATTAACAGCGGAAAAATGTTTCTTGACTTTGAAATTATTTGTTAAATTATTATATGGTAATTCAAAAGAGGGGGATTAAAAAAATATATGGTGTTATTAATGTATGTACATAAACCGATGCTTAAGTAAATGAGGAGTGTATCACAAGAAAGGCATGACTTGGGAATGGCATCAGCGTCCCTCTGTTTTCAATTATACATATTCCAGGCTAATTCCCATGGCACAGTTTTCAGTGGAGGAGAAAAGAAGACGTACTCTGTGCATTAGCAAAAGCCAAAATATTGAAGGGAATTCTTTCATTGCCATGAGGCCCCCTGCATGAGCAACACAGTAGTTATACATGTGGGGTGCTTTAATAAAACCAGGTGGGAGCAGGCAAGTGTGTGTCTTTAGACCTATGGCACAACTCTGTCACCCAGCCCCAGGAGCAGACATGAGGCTGCTCCAGCCTTTGCCCTGAATGCCGTCCCTGACACAGRCAACATCTTTTCCAAGAGGTCTTGCTGTGCTTTGTTCCCATCTGCCCGTGATGAATGTTGGCTGGCAAGCCAAATGGGACCATGCTTGGGCTCGTGGTTCCTGCACGGGCTTTTTTGTGGAGATGTATTCTCTTCCCACACTGCAGCTGGCCATGTAGGATCAGCATTTATTAATCAGACAGACTATGTCTGGTGGAAATGCAAGCCCAAAGCCACTAGATGTGATTATTTGTCAGCTTGTCACATCACTATAGAAAGAACTGGCAGCAAATTAGTTTCTTGTGAAACTTCTCTATCTGATGCAGGTGCGTTTTGCGCAGCCACTCTTTGGATCCAGTGCACATCCAACAACTTGTGAGCACACCAATTTTTGTCTCTCCGTTCACAAAGAACTGAGCCCTGTATTAAATTCAGCCCGCCTCTGCAATCCACAGAAAGGCCACACTAACTTTCAGACTTGAGAGGATCAAGGTTGAATGGCATGGCCATTTACAACACATCTGAGGTAAAAAGATTTATTAAATATGGGAAACTGTGGTTCTACACATGGAAGTCACTGATTTAAAATTTTTTTACCATGAACTTGTTGACCAACAAAATCAGTTTCTTCCAAATGAAAATTCAAAGCTGTCTATAGATAGCAAATCCAGCATCACCTTTATTCAGGACTTGCTTGTCATGAGCAATCAGTGTGCAGCAGCTGACACCAACATATGGTCCTTTTCACGACTTCAGACCTCTGTTAAGTCCAGAGAGGTTAAATAGTCCTTCTGTAGCATTTGAGAAGACAAGGAACYGAACAAAATTCTTACCTTGTAATTTCAACTCCACTGAAGTTAAAGTTGTGAGAACAATGAATTATATTACTAATAAATAATACTTTGTTATTAGTGTATGTTTAGAAAACTTTAAAACAGAAAAAAAGATTAAAAATAAATGCTTTATTTTTCAGTGAAATACAAAAAAAAAGAGAACAGTGTATATTTAATTTTCTCAGCTTTTGAGTACAATTCTAAGAATGTCACTTAAGATGAATAGAAAATACTGTTTTGTTGTTTTGGCTCTAGATGGCTCTGCCTGAGCAGGAGYGTTGGGCCAGCTGACCTCTGGAGATTCTTTCCAACCTCAACCATCCTGTGCTTCTGTGAGATGGTCAAGTGAAAGTCAAAACTTTTCCTAAGTATTTCCTTCCCCTGCTTCAAATTAATCTACCCAATTTGATCCTTGACGTCCTGAGCTCCTCTGGTGTAACATAAGGCACCGTGCATGAGATTCTGAAAGAAAACTTTCAAACCCAAGGATATAACACTTCCTCTCCCATTCCCGAGACATTGCTGTTCCTTAGTTTCAAGTACTCTCTCCACCCCTAGAAACTGCATCTGCCTTAAATCAACTGCTTCATGGGTGGTGGAGTTTTTTTAGTTGGTTTTGGTTTTATTCTTACAGAAGAGAATACGCAGCAAAGGAAATAAGCACTGAAGATTTTTATTTCACATAGTCCTTTTTCCAATTTGAAAAAATTTAACCCTCAAGCAAAGAAAGGCACACAGCCTAAATGTGCTATGGTGATACCAGGCAATAAATGCAATGCAGATATATTTTTTCCCTCTTCTTGCCACAGGTAAACATTTGCAGTGTTACATTTCTATTAGAGCAATTTTGTAGAAAGTAAGGTTTTCACATTACCCAGAGACCCTCTTTTCCCAGCTACTTACGTACACCCCTACTAACTTCCCGCTATTCATACCATGTAAACGGAGATAAATTGGGTAAATGGAATTATTGACTTTAATAGGAGAAATTTTATTTGATCCTTAGGCTTTGTATCTTTAAGGCCTTATTTGAAAGAATTTTAACTTAATCATGTTACTGGAAATCCTTTTAAATACTCTACTGTGATAGGATGTGTTCTCTCTCTTTTGTTTGTCTCTTTCTCATTCACTGTCTTTCATGTGAYGCATGACAATGCATTGTTTCAATCTGTAATGTATTGCTGCTATCTCTCGTAACACCTCGAGAAAGAACAGGATCAAGGATTTTTTCAATAGAATAAACAGAAGTGAACTCCACTGAATGTCACCCTCGAGGCAACAGGGAAACAAGCTTGAACATGAAGAAAGCACTTCCAAAACATTACAAGCAAATACAGCTAGGGATGCCTTTAAAGGGAACTAGCTGAAAAAAGTAAATGCAAGAACTTTATTGGCAATACATGGAACTATACTGTAACTCAAAGCCGGGTCTCAAGGTGGCTTGTGTTTTAGAGTCCAGCACATCATACGCTATATGGCCTTATGCAGAGAAAAAATAAACAATAAATACCAACAAAACCCTCACACTTTTGGACAACATATGTTCTAAAACTCACTGACTGTTTTTATATTCTTCTTGCAGCTTTTCTTCTTTTAGTTGCTTGAAGTTATGCCAATCTCAGATCAACTAAAGAGATTTAGAGAGAGACACAACTTATGGAATTAATTATTTCAAGTAGCATGACATCTCCACTCCGTGTACGGAATACACTAGAAGCTTAAAGACATTACAAGGTAAATGACTCCTCATTTGCATTTTTTATTGTATTAATTGCTATTCTTTTTGACGGTTTGAAAACAGAAAAGAATCCAACACAGAGACCACAACAAATTAAGTAAGTTTCAGTACTGTTCATTACTTTGGCACTGGCATGGTAAGAAAGTCTAATTTTAATTTTTAATYGCAATGACAAAAATAATCACTGTTTGATCAGTGAATCTTCTTATTTTATATTTGGAAATATAAAAAAAGTCTTTGGCAAATCTTGTCTGTCACCACAAGCCCAGCGAAAGTTTGTTTCCTAGACTGGAAAGTTATCTTAATGAAGGCTATTTCACTCCATGAATCCCATCCTTTGGTAAACATGACCTACAAAAAGATTTTTACTCTGCAGCAAACTCAGAAGCTGAGAACTGTCTTATATTGGCAACTTCCCTGTGTCACATAAATAGAACAAAATTGGTAAAAAGCCCCATCTTTTAAAGCTGCAAAGCCTCCTTTGCTTAAGAAATGTGACATCATATGTCAAACTTCAAACCTTTTAATATTTCATGAAGATACTGTAACAAAAAAAAAAAAAAAGATAGGGTGAATACTATTAACTCAGCTGCTCCTTTTCCATTGATGTGAACCTTGCTCTTGGGGGTAATAAGTGAGATTTTATACTTCTATCAAAGACTTACACTTCAAAGCGATACAAAAGGCATTTAGAGTGACAACAACCAACAATCTGTTCTCAGGAGGTGACTCATGAATGCACCCCAGTAAAACCTGATACAGAACACAGGACAAGCTGCGAGGCATCACCACAACCTAGGCTGCAGTTTTGAGAAACGCCCTGCACATATCCTAGCTTCACTCTTGGATATTGGCTACTGCCATAGCTACACTTTTACTACTTCATAATTATTGACACGTGGTTGGAGGAGAGGAATTGAAGAAAACTTCCTCTTTTTATTTCTCATTCAATAGCTCCCAGTGTTAATCCCCAGCTGAAGAACTGAAACCAATTCACCTTCATGATACTTGTTTATTCAGACAGTATTACTCTATTTCCAACCTCAAAATATTTTGCATCCAAAGCTTTGATATGGTTAAATATCTTTTTCTTAAACTGAATGCATAGACTTTTCTTATTTGGTTGCCAGTTCAGTGTATTAATTAAAATTTTAAACAGATTAATATAATAATTTCAAATCTGCTATATTTTGCATGTAAATAATCACCAGCCACATAGAAAAAAAAAACCAGAAAATTACTGACAGAATCTAGTCTCTGAAACAGACTTCATGTGAATGCTAAAGGCCTGGCTGCAGAGAGATTTCTCAGTTTTCTGACAGCGTCTGTGTGAAAGCCTTGCTTTCTCATGGACGCTATGGGAAAACAGTTGGGAGATTTTGTAAACTATGGCATTGTTATGATACCAAGGAGAAAATATCTGAAGTAAGTGTTGTTGGGTTCAGCCAATCCCTCTRGGGGGTGGTTGGTCAGTGAACCAATAACCTTATGTCAGTCCAGCRTGCTAAGGTATATAAGCGAATTTGTAAATTAATAAAAGGTCAGTTTCTTCTCATCCTAAACTGTCCATGTCGCTTTATTCCTCGGTCTCTGCTCGCCAGAGACATCTTCGGATGTTTTCAAAATCCAGAAATTCATTATCTCAAAACCAAGGGTCAGCAAGAAAACCTGACTCAAGGGTAATGGTCACTCATGTTCTGATAGACTGCCTAGAAAATCTACTTAAAAATAATTATTAATTATTATAATTATTACTATTATTATAAATTTCCCTTTCCTTAGTAGCTAGATGGTGATATTAAAGAGCAGATTCCCTAACAACACTTGCTTAAGTGATCCACCAAAAGTTTCYTTTTTGCATCACCAAAATTTTGCTGGGGTCACAGGAGCTTTATGTAAATATTTGAGAATAGGTTCAAAATGCACTGTTAGAATTTTTTTTTATTTTTGAGTACATTGCAATAGTCTCGCTCCCTGGTGGCAAGTACCTGCAGAGAACAGAAAGACTTTAGCCACAATCAGCTACTGAAACTCCTTTTCAGATAAACTAAGTGGAAGTAGTGCTTTTGATCCAAACTTCAGGTCCCAGCAGGGAAACATTTCTGACAGATCAGCTGGGTCAGCAGGCTCACTTACAGCTGCTACATGGATGATGGCAGAGTGGCAGGAGGAACAAGTGTCACAGTACAGGACTGCAGTGCTGCTTTAAGTCACAGGCCAGTAAGAAAAATAAATCTAAACCACCTAAATCTGAATAGATTCAAAGCAGGAATTTATTAATATGAAGAGATTGCTGTTCCTGGATAATGCATTTACATAAGATTGCTGTTCTTTGTTTACATATCAACTCACAGCTCATCTTTATTAACATGAAAAAATATATTTTACCTACTTCTGTTTACTTACCTGAGCTTACTTTTTGCAAAACCTGCTAGCAGAATGGGTAAAAGCTCGACCAAAAATTAAGGACAGAATGTTAAGCCACCTAGCTAGCATGCACCAAAGGAAACTGGTTATCAGTAGAAATGGAAGACACGCCAATTGTGAGTGTTTTATTTACTATATTAATACAACCTAGCAGCACTGCTTCACTTAAATGGTGCTTCACACAAATGGTGCTTCACACGTGCTTTGATTAGAAGAGGGTCCTAAATTCAATTACAATGTCTTTTTAACTGAGAAAATAGAAGCAGGCCAAAGAAGCTACTAGATATTATACACACAATTTGAAACACTCTGCGTTTTTGGCAAATGTTCGCCAAACTTCAGAAGCACAAAACAGCACAGAATCTTTTACTTTTGTATTCCAAATAAAAAACTGAGCTCTCTAATGCTTAACTTCTGAAGAGTTGCCGTTGGAAAGCTCAGAGTTTTTCTACAGCTCAGTTTTAATATTTGCTAAGCTGCTCAGTTATATTCTCACAAACCCGCTCAAAGAAGAGACTTGGTCCTTCAAGTTAAAGTTTAGGCTCTCCAGGCTCAAGCAAGCTGCTGTTTTCTTCATGTGAATTGCAACAGTATTGGCACTGAAAGCACAACCACCTCCTCTACAAAGCTTACACTTGGGCAGAAAATTAAGAGCATGATGATTGTAAAGCACTGTCTTTCTCCAACTGAAGGATTTTACTATCAAGGATTCTCTAAACTAGAATGATTACTGACTGAAGTTGAAATAAACTGACTCCTAAAATGACATTTTTGTATACAATATTGAGAAAAAAAGGAATTTTAGCATAAAAGCCAGCACAAACCTAAACAGGCACCATTTTTTCTACAACATTTAGTAATAGAATAAGTACATTTGCAAGTATGTACTGGTCAAGCATATCAAGCTATTTCTTGGATTACAGTTCAATTCAAGCTTATTTGTTTTCCCAAAATACTTTTCTCTCATTCGTCTTCTTTATTACAATAGTCCGGAATAGGGACGATATGCTGGAGAGAAGAATTAAAAAAACAAAACAAAAAACCAACAAACAACTAAAAAAAATAAACCTGAAGTTGGTTTTAAGCTGACACAGACCTTTTCAAGGTATTTGTCTGTACTCTGATAATGTAAAAACCAGTACAGCAGAGACAGCACCCGCATGACACCTTAGAGTTCTGCATAGTAGAAGGAAGACAGGCCTGCATGTTTGGGTCACGTACCAGTTTTGGGATGTGCCTCAGAGACTTCAGCGGCCTGAATTACAGATGCAGTAAGAGGTGTTAAGACTCTCAACTGCCCCAGCAACTCACTGGCATTGAAACCTACCTTAAGGCAAAGTTGGTATAATAGCCCCACTCACTGCTGCACTTTTCACAGAATAATTGTTTGAAATATAATTGCACAAAACTAGAAAAGTATTTTGAAAGAAATTCATACAATTCAGCTTGCTAAAATTTTGCCGTATTTCTGGTTTCAAGGATAAATACAAAGCTTGACATACATTCATATGTGGTGATTTTTTGAAGAGTAGATGAAAAGGGGGCATGGAAGACAGAATGGAAAGTATAGTCTTCTACTGGGAACAGTAGGAGAGCCTTTTACTTTCCCTGTGAAAAGCTGCCTGAATTCTGAAGCTGAGATTGAAGCAGCCAGCAGGAGTTTGCACAAGGAAGGGCTCGATTTGTGATTATATAAGAATTCACAAAGTACTGGGCAGGATCCAGATGTAACAGTGCCAGCTGCTTTCTACCATTCCTTATAGTATCATACCTTTACTGGCTAACAGTGGGTCACAGAACAGTGGGCTCTTGTCAAATGCTGTTTTAAGACTGTTTTGCCCTAAAAAGGCCCAATGAAGCACGAAGTGAGAGATTTGGGAGTAGTGAGTGTAGTCCAATAAAACCTACCTGCCCTGAATGAGTGAAATAGCGTATTTTAAATGGCCTCTATTGGATAAGATAGTGAGCTACATGTGCACTCAAACAAGATATAGCACTCAGGACAAATGAACAAAAACTCCACCCCATGGCTGGGGTATGAACAAGATGCCAAACAAAATTCTTTACTGTTACCATTCAAAAACTTCCTGTGCTTTAACTGAGAACTACTTTTGATACATGTCAAAGACACATCTAAAAGCTTGCCAAGACTCATCGCAGTGTTCCTTCACTTTCCATTAGCAGTCTCTTGAAGCACACGACATAGTGGTTTACAAGAGAAAAACACCAATGCACAGAATTTAGAATGAAGCCAGGCAGGAAAAAATAAATATTCTGTCTTAAAAAAAATGAACCCTTAACTAGTCCAAACTGTATCCAGTAGGATCTATGACTATGCAATTATATTTGCCAGATTACCATATCTAGTGGGTAAGAAATAAAATACATTTGACTTAAGAGAAGGAATTTAACACAAACAGCTAAACAAATTTTGTTAAAAATGGGATTTTTCAAGTTCTTGATGGAAGATGAAATAAATAAAGGGTAAGTTAGGTGCGCTTGACACTGTAAGAATATTTTTTGTGACATTGTAAGACTATTTTTTGATGCTTAAAGAAACAGACTGAAATGAGTGTTCTGGACAGTTTTCAGGTCATTAAGTTGTGAAAATGCCAAAGCAATTAGGGTCCTATAATCGAAGTTCAACAAGAAGTCTGAGTTAACACTTCATTATTGGTGCACTACCTGAAATGGTTTTGGAAATGTACTTTTTGGTGCTTCTTCCACACCATCTGAGATTTGTTCCAACACTTGTGTCTTGTTCTGAAAAGATTTAACACCTGAAAAGAAGGAACAGTTGTTTTTCTAGTCTTCTCATCTCCCCTTCACCATTTTCTTGGATGAAGAATCCAAATCTCCTCCCAACATAAATGGAAGCAAACTAGGTTTAAACATTTGAAAAGATATAAAGGTTTATTAAATGAATCCAGATTTGACAGATATTACATTAAATTAAACAGCAATAAAGTTTTACTAGGGTTTATGTACAGATCACAGTGATTTTCATTGTGCAATGAGGGCTGACTTTGTAACTTTGAACAGTACTTACACATGTGAGCTACAACAAGCAACCAGCCAACACACAACATTAGCCCAAGCTAACCTCGCAAGTCGAGCAGTCCAAACTGATTATGCAGCACACAAATGCCTGCTATCACTATCACTACTTACTACACGAGTATTTATAAAGCAGTCAAGGTTTGCCATAGAAAAGTGCAAAACATGGGAAGTCTGTACACAGTACAGTACAAAAAGGAATCATGCTACAGTCATTGAAAGCTGAAAAACAATTCTATAGCATAGGAAGCACTGCATCACAACTCTTCTGAATGGCAAGCAGATGGGCTGAGGAACAGCCATATCTTCATTGCTTTCAAAACTGTAAAATCCCTGTTCATCCATTTAAACATAGTTTAGTACCTATATTTGATCCATAACAATGACTTTCTACAGTGGAAGATCACATTAGTTAAAGCTCAGTAGCACACATATTCATTGATCAAGCTAATTTACAGGAAAATCTACAGCATGTTCTTCATTGAAATCATGAAGCATTTATATCATTTGGTTACAAGGCAATTGAGTTTACAATTCGTGTTTATCACGTCAAACCTCAGACTGGGCAATTAAAAATATATATATATAAAACTCAAAAATAAAGGTTGTTTCTTTAATGTTTAACATTCTTGTTCACTGATGTAGAACACCAAAGGCCTATGGGCTCTCTTGCAAGACAATAGTCCTTATGCAACAGTCTATATGCAAAAGTACACATTAACAGAAAGAATTAAAATAAAATGAACTTCAGAGAACACCCTACTTGAATAGGAACTAAAAAAATGTTCTAGTCTTCTTAAAAAAATCCATAAGTCTAGAGTTCTTAGAGCAGTATTTACCTGCATGAGCACTCAGACAGAACTACGTTAGTGGGCCATGAAGTCCCAGTAAAGACTTAAAATAAAGCAGACTCACTTGTGCAAATAAATGAAATGGCCAGGTAATAACACCTCATTAAGTCCAGGACTGTAGAGAAAATAACTGATCACTTAAAATAATGCTTCAAAATGTTTTGGTTTTATTTTTCAGTTCAGGATTTTAATTTAAAAAAATTGAAAGCAGTTTTGTACTAGAAAGCATGCCGACGAGGTCAGTAGTTAGGTGTATGTACACATGGCTCGGAAACAATGTAAAGTCAATGGATTATCATTATTAATAACATTGTATTCACTTCCTTAGTCTCTATCATAATGAGTGTCAGCGCATCCACTGCCAGCAATGGATAAGATTCATAAAAAGAAAATCCACTATCTCCTTTTGTTCAAGCATGCAAAACTTCTAACCACCCACCACTGTGGCAAATTATTCAAATTCAACTTCATTTCCTCAGATCTGAAGACTTAAACACAGAGCAGCTTTGAAATTTGAAGAAAAATCCTATATTTAGCACACTTTCTTGTTGCAGTATGTAAATTTTTAAATAAGAAACTGATGTTGTAGTATTCAGAGTCCACAAAATACCGTAAGCTTGCACATTAAGAAAACTCCCAAACTGTTTGCTCCCCCTTAAACAAAGTAAGCTGTGTTTTATGTGTTTCAGTTTTTCCAGTTGATTTAGAATAACTAATTCCACAGATACAAATATAGTGGGCAACATTAATTTTTTTAAGAGAATAAGGTACTTACACTAGGTTAAAACTGTAATTTCCTATGCATTGTCCTGTATTTCATTATACATTCCTACACAATATTTACTGAGTGGCAGCTGTGGCCATCAACTTGCATTGCATCAAGACAGTTTTCTGATATTCCAGAATTATCATTTTGAAATATCTTGATTTTGTTACACATTGTGCATTTTTGCAAAGAGTTATACAATCTATTTAAGTAAGACTTGCTTTATGAAGAAATAATCTAATACCCTAGAAATTACAGGTTCACAGTAGCTCTTCTGTACTGTTTAAACAAAAAAAACGGAGGTCACTTTTCCACAAGGAGACTCCAATAACAGATCTGCCATAAAATCATAAATATGGTAATTTCGGTAGCAAATCTTCAGCCTACACTTCTTACTGCATTTCAGATCAAAAATGTGGAGAGTTTTTGGGAAAAATCTGTCCATACGATCTAATTGAACAGTATTACGTAGAGCCATGAGTCACAGTAGTGGAACTCCAGAGAGCTGATGTGCTCTGAGAAGAAAAAAAAAAAATGGTATAAATACCGTAATTTCACTAGAAGTTATCTAAACCCACAACATCCTAAAAAATGTAATTGCTTTTTGTAACTGAAGCACTGCAAAATCAACTCCCTTATATTAACACAAGTATCACAATATGTAACATGAAAAAAACCCTGAAAAAAAGAGATTCTGACTAGTATACAATCTACCTTCATGTTTCTGTGCATTCATACACATAGATACATACATATGCACATACTGATATTCAGTGCTACTTAAAAGGAAGCAATATTGCAAATACTTCCAAAACCCAGTGTGCTCAAGCTGCTAAAAAGATGTTAGCACAGGATGAAAAAAGAGACTCTGTGCATCTAAGGTTTGAACTCTGTACATACGAAATTGCTGGCAGCAGGGACTAGGACATCTTCAAAAAAAGGAGGAGCAGAAAAATAAGGCTGTACTATATATTCAGTCTTCCCTCTGATACTCTGAAGTGCCCAGCATTCAACAACTATTTCACTAATGAAAGAGGTCTTTTATGGCTCATGCTTTACATCTGGAGAAGATAACAAGCTTGAGAGGGAACAACYACTGTCAGAGCCAGCTAAAGCCCTTTTATCATTATGCACTGACTTGCATGTTTACAGAGAGTTTTCATGTGAGGAATCTCACTTCAGACAGTGTATAATCACTCAAAATTCTGGTTTGCAAAGAGACACAGTTGTAACAGAACTTCATAAATTAGCCATTAAGATGCATCTTAAACAACAATAAAACATGCCCTTGTCTTTCTGCTTTCAAGTACTATGGTCGTAAGTGTGAGGCATTGGAAATTTTAAGTACAAATCTTTTTTAAAACATAATTATTTTTATTTTTTACAAAGAATTATAAAATGTATATAAGATGATGAAAAACTCATTTATCCTTTTTAAGACTTTTATTCCTAAAGAACTTCTTGAAAAACATTATTTGAAAAATAAAAATCATAGACTCTGCAAAGTACAAAAATTTACATCTTTGCACAACTCCTGTGCTTTAGTTGCACTGTATTCATTATATACATATATACTAATTTGTGCTTTTAATTACACAAGTTTAGTATAAACTTATAAAATTAAGTCTATGAGTTAACTATGCAAAAAGGGTCTGGGAATAGCAGGAAACTTAACTCAACCATAAGTTAAAAAAAAATCCTAAAAATATCATTTTAGTTAGTCTACTTCAGAGCAGACTATCATTATTACAATTTACTAACGTCCAATGTTTACAGCAAAAATTATTCCTGCCTGCCTCCATCTTTTTAGRCATTTACTATATATTAATACACGTATCTGAATGCAGTATCATTCTTAGTCACAAAGAAAATCTTCATTTATATCTGAACTCCATTAGTCTTCAGACTTGCTCTTAGCACTTCAACTTCCTTCCAGTTTCTAAGACAAAAGAAAGAACACAAAACTCAAGGTGGAGTATTTGAACTCAGTAACAAATATCAACCTATCACAGTTACAAGAGAGAATATCCAGGGTACAGAATTAATCCGACAATCTTATTTCTCTAAAGTCTGCATTCTTAATCGAAAAACCTTACAACTAAGGACTATCACGTTTCCTTACCCATCAAATCAATCTAGGTTATTTCTTTTTACCACACTACTTTAAAAGATTTAAGGACAGAAGGACTTAAATATCTGTATGCATATAACTCTTCATCACTGTAGAAACCAAAGCCTCTGAGATTAGTGATCTTTGTCACTCCGTAAYGCATTATGAATCAGAAAATGTAATTTCTGCATGTGGTTCGCACTCACAGATCTGCAATGTTTTCAAGAGCGCTCCTGACATTTGGACATACCTTTTCCAGTGTAGATGTTACATTCAGAAGTTCTTGAAAATTTCTAGATCTTTAGGAGGTACTGGAGGTGTCTTGTTCCAGTCATCTTCAGGATAAGCTTCAAAATTTGAAGTATCCCCATCATTGGATACCTTGGGCACTATGGGAGGCTAGTCAGAACAAGCATAACAAAAATATTAGTAGTTTCCTCAATGAGCTCCTCTCCATCATACTAAAGCAGAAATTCTGTAAAAGATCTGTTAAACAAATGGAGTACAGATTTACAGTTCACTTTTTCCCTAATAATGAATGGCATGAGAGAGAGAAGCTTGCAGCAACACATACACATTCCCACGCTTTGTCAATTTTACAGTTAGATAATGTGGTTAAAAGTCACTTAGATAATTAATACACTTAATATAGATACCTATCTTATTGAGCACTAGTTTTAGTTGCTTTGCAGACTGAAGGTAACTACTGCAAAATCCTACAACTAAACTTCCAGGCACATGTTACCACAGCGTAATATGCCACTCTTCTTCATTCCTCTCCTCTTCTGTGGCCTATGAACAAAAAGGTGTGTAATCATATTAGGTTCTTTTCAACTAAGAATCTCTATAGCAGCATGGGAAACTCCTTCCATATTGAAGGAAAAAAGCCTCCTCTTCGCTGCTTTCAAACAGATTGATTGCTTTCAAAGMGGTTGAAATTACTAACTTCTGTCTACCTACTATGATTTTTCCAAACCTAGCAATAAATTCATGCAGGTTAAGAAATTGTTTCACCATAACTCATTTCACAAGGATGGCTATAAAAGCAGCTTAATTCAAATGGATTGGTTTTATGAAACTTGAAGGTGCCAAGAGAAGTATCTGTTTTCTATTTGTTTTCTCAGAGAATGCTTTCAATTTCTAGTATTGCTCATCAGCTTCACAGTACCTGTAGTTTTAAGTCATCTTAAATCTAACATTGAGCCTACTCTGCACTTCTGGTAACAGACAGTCAGATAAAGATGCTTTCAGGAACATTTCATTAATTGCAGGGGTTAATGAAGGGCAAACCCCTTTTCTTCTCTCAAGGGACATTCATCTCTATCCTCTTCTCAGCAACTGAGAGCTATCTGTCATGCTGAGTCCAATGAGAGAATGAGAAAACCTTATGGATGATCACTGAACTGGCTTAAAGTTATACCACAGACAGAACTATAAAGTTATAACTATAAATGTTATTCTGCATCTCCTCAAAAAGATAAAAGTTTGGCTTACACTAGCTCATGAGATCTTATCTGATCTTTTGGGCTTCTCAAAATGATGTCATCATCAGTAGGTTTTCAATGGGAAAGCACAGATCCCTGTAAGATAGTACTTCTACCCTTCAGCCAAAAGCAGAGTCCTAATTTTGTGTCTGGCAGTCACAGTAAAACTGCCCGCATGCTGAAGAAAATGTGCAGAATCTGCTCTGCCACAGAGAACTGTCTGCTCCACTGTGGGCAGTGTCTGGTACCCCTCCTCCCCATTAAGTATTTTGGCAGAAAAAATAGTTTTGTGAAGTGTCACACAGAGAAAACAAAAGAAAAGAGAGAAAGGATGATTAATGAAATGATTTTCTCTGTTTCAACCATGACTATTATTTATATGATATTGATATTTAAGACCTTATTAGGACCATGAAACAATGCATCATTTGTACAATAGACAAATTCATGCTTTTTACAGGGAAAATGGAGCATCATGTGCATTATTTCATATTTTCAATCTCTTCATCAGTATGAAATTGTGAAACAAATTCTGAAGAATATAGCTGCCTCTAGAAATAATCAAGTAAAATTCTGATCCACTTCACATCCTTACTCTACTACTCTAAGGTTTAATTAAGTAGAATCTCATCTTCTAAGAGCTTAATGTAACCATCACAAAGATTAAGAAACAAGTTTTGTATTCATAATAATCTGAATGCTATGGTAACTCTTTTTAAATTTCTTTTTGAAATATAAATGCCACACAAAGGATGTTTGGACCTGAGACTTTTGATTGTACATCTAACAATCATTTTTTAATACTGTTTGATTTTTATTGCTTTGGTTGTCATAAACTTCAGAGTTTATATACTTATAAAACAGGTTATTGTCCAGTTTATGTTCTTTGCAGGTTTCAATATAACAGAATTTATAGTAAATAGCTAGAAAAATGTGACTTCATTACAATGCATATATATAAAACATCAGCTGGGTGCAGTAATGATTAAAAATAAACCCACACATTAAAAACACTGTAAACTTATTTTTCTTAAAGAGAAAAGTCACCTACAGCTTTGTATTACATGTTGTTTACAAGAATATGTCAAGAACATTTTAATCTCTTTTTTTTTTTTTTTGCAAGAACTCAAGGTATCTACCTGGAAATTAAGTGGAAGAAACTAATGCAAAGAAAAGTCAAACAAATGTTTAACTGGTACTTGATTGACTGCATATGGCAACCCAACCTCTGTAACAGAAAATCACTGCTGTAAGGAATTGTACAAGTTAGAACTCTGAAGAAGGAAAGAAAGAAGGCAGCGTTACTTCCAAAGGACTTTAAAAAGCATTTTGCAGTGTTGATAGCTTTTGCAAACATCTGCCCTCATGCAATACTAGAATTCAGTGCTGTTAAAAAGTATGTTAGAATTACATTCATAAATCCTTCTCTTTCACCTTCCCTATTCCTCCTACTCCCATATGCTTTACATTTCATTAAAACATTTACCTGAATTGAACTTGGCAAAAAAATTTAAAGCCCAGAGTAAAATACTTCCATAAATGTAAGGACAAGAAAAAAATTAAAAAAAAAAAAAAAATCAAACCAACAAACTACCAATCCCCTCCACTTCCCCAAATAAAAAACCACTTACAAAACCCTAAACCTGTAAACTAAATTTTGTGTTAACTAATCAGCTTCAGCAAACTAAAGCAGGGATTTTTTTTTAGACATTTCGTATATAGACAAAAATAAAACAGACTTAACAGAGTTAATACAATTAACTCTGCACTGCAAAAGGGCAAATATGCATTTAATTATTAAGTGTGCATATAGGCATGTGGTCATACACACACAGACACACAGATGCAACAGCCAACAAACCTTCACCAGATCAGCTTAAATGAACAATGATTTCTCCTTGTGATGTCTATACAGTATTTGCAGAATGTACCTTTAGTCTCCGTTGAGGTACAGCATCCCAGTCTATAGACCTGAACCATCGATGTCTCTTCACATCATCTGCTCCATTCTTTAAAGAAAGAAATCAAAATAACTATTTTGTAAGCTACATGTAAACCAAACCATGTATTTCATGACAAGAACTATGATATCAAAGAATACTAACAGTCTACCCTTTTTTCTTTTTTCCAGGTGATAATCATTAAAAGATTCTAAAGGATAAATTCATAGTGTTAATTCCCTAGCAGTTCCTGAGTTCCAGAAATAAAATCTAAATATTTTTGATTTGGGGTTTGTTTGGGCTTTTTTAGCATTCTTCTGACACGATGGAGATCAAGAACAGGCTTTAAAGTACTCACAGAACCATTCACTACAGTCCTATTTACTTCTGTTTTCTTCAACATTTTAGACAATACCTTTTATTCAGATATACTTTCTAATTCTTGCACTAGGAAAAAATAACCAGGGGTTGATGGTGTTTAAATAAAAATAATGTCTGGGAAGCACATAGTTTTTTCAAATATTACAGACGTTTAATGTTAACAGAAAGAGGTTCTCAGTACTGTTATGAAAGTAAATATATTAAAATATTTGTTTTCATTTTAGATACACAGTTAAAGGTGTATTTGCCTTGTAATGATTATTCTCTCTGGGCTGCCTGTTTTGATTATGTATATAAGAAACAAAAACGTATCCTTTTTTCATGATTAAGCTTCTTTCAAGCACAGACTCGTTCTCAAGGCATTAAGCACCAGGGAAAAACATCTGGCTCTCTGTCTCAGGCCTGATCACAGCACAGCACTCAAGCTTATAGCACATACCGCTCCACAAAATGAAGCATAACACACATTTGGGTTTTTTCAGATTTATGTGGAGTGAGATTACCTATGTTCATATCCAATGAGGCATCAAGGAGAACAGTATCACCTACTTCCCTCAAAAGCAGATCTGACTGAATGCTTCACCAGAAAATGTCCAATGGGATTTACATCTTTTTAAACTAATTATGATCATGGAAAAGGATCAAACAAGTCTGACCCATTGCTCCCACCCCAAAATCTGATTTTAATTAGAACTGGTTTTGATTTAGGCATTTTAGTCAATTGTAGGGAAAACCCCGAAACAAACCTAAGCAACCACAGACTAAAAAAAAAAAATCCCCAAACAACACAAAAACCAGCCACACGTTTCCCAAAGCCCATGTTTGAATAAGTCAAGATTTGCTTTTGTTCTTGTTTTCCTTCAAAACTGTCCAAAAATATACAAGTTTTCACTTTGAGTGAACTTTGAGTTTATAAATTTTCAGCTTAAGAAATCCTCCTGAAAAACACTACAAAGGATTCCAAAGGATAAGAAAAACATTATTTTCTGTTTTTTCTTACCAGTCTAAGTTTGTGCCATAAAAGGCTCCAAAAGAAAACACTGAACAGCTGGTTAAAGCATTTACACTTCTATCAATATGTTAAGAAAACCCTGGATGATTGTGCACCTTTTACCTTCTTCACCTATGTTTATCATTCAGTGTGCTTTGGGCCAAAAGGTAAACCTCTAACATTCCCTGCCCAGAGAAATAAAAATTTGAGATGTCTCTAAAGAAACGAAAGATTATACAAGCTAATTTCAGTATCTATTGTCTTCGTAAATCTGTTCAGATAAGGGTAAATAATTCTTCCTGGTGGAAGAGTATTTGACTGTTCTTATCAGCCCTACCAAGACAATGAACAGATATCATGAACAATGAACAACAATCCTTATACTCCTAAAAATAATTTTTAAACTTTGATTAGTGCTCCTTCCGGGATTAACACCTCCACAAAAAAACCCCAAATGAACTGGCACCCTGTACTACAGGACTTAATACCATGTTTCTGGTCTAATCTCGGTTTTCAAATTAATGAAGGGAGTGGTGGTGGGGGTGGTGCTGAGGACGGAGGGAAACCATCATGAAGGACCACATTAATCCAAATAGGAGAAYGATTTTCAGAAAAACAGAAATACAGAGGTTAAACTTTGCATTTAGGATTGCATAACCAAAGTAATATATGGAAAAATGTGTCTGTTTTATGCTGTTTTATATAAAAACAAAACCTTTATGAAGAGCTGGTCTACATATTTCCTACAGAATTCTTTCAACCTTGTTTTGCGTTACACCTAAGATTTTACACTGACCTTCATATTTCCTAGTCGTCTTGTTCTGTCAACCACAAGCAGCTTCTTAATAAGGTCTCTGAATTAAAAAAAACATGTTCTCTGTTAAACAGAAGTAGTTTATATTTTACTGTCGTACAAGTGTTACAGAATACGACATACTTCCCTATGACCCCTTCATTTCCTCATACTTTAGGATATTTAAGAGTAAACAATAAAAAAGACTCTAACAGAATTCTTGCAAATTACTTTTAGACTCTTTCAAGAAACAAAGGAAAAATCTCTCTCTTCTCCCTTGCCCCTTGCCAAGTAGCACCATTTCTTTCTTTATATTTTTGTATTTTGCTGGGCATTCCAAATCTCAAAATGGATCTCCAATCTGTTTGTCAGAACTCAACACTAATATATATTAAAAACACAGATAAAGCTGCACCCTCATCTTTATGCTAAATATCCAGGGAAACTATGGAAGAATTAGTCATCTGCTTTAAACTAGTAACATCTACAACTTCATTGAAAACAAAATGCCTCACTGAGATACTGGTTCATTGACCAGATCTACATAAAGCTAAATCAACATTTTAAAAGATTAACAGACATAAAATGCTTCCACTTTAATAGCAAAGTTCTTCAAATATTAAGCCCCAAACAACTATAACATAAACCAAAAGTATCATAATTTATGGAATTAGCTTGATTACTTATGCGTTGAAAGAAAAATATGGCTTCATATTTCTATAAGCAGTTACGTTTTATCTCAAAGATTATTTTGTTAGTTAATTTTAGAAAAATGGCATTCTGGTCTAATTGCATAAAGTACCAACGACAAGAAAGAACAAAAGTTTAACCATCCTTATTTCTACAATCTCACATAGTCCTGAGAGATGACACATAGCATGAAATGCTGGAGATTACAGAATATGGCTAGTTCCAATTTTAAACAATATGAAAGGTTAAAAAAAAAGACAACAATTTTATTTACAGAAAAGAACACAAACGTAACAATGACACACCTGCCACTTTCCATCCTTACCTGTAACATCTACTATACCTGTCCAAAAATAGCATTGTGTCACCTATCCTTGAAATCACAAAAGTGTATGCAGAAAGAACTTATGAACTGAATGTGCTAGACTGTTTAAAAAGCTGTTGCATTTGGCAGGAATACAATTCTAAAATTCAACCGGAAAGATATTCAATTACCAGGTACACAAATAAAAAAGTCCATGTAGAAAGCAATTTTTAAAACTCTCATGATAATTCCAGACAATCAATATTTGAATTAGATTAAATCTAATTAAATGTGATCAACTCCTTTAACAGTCACCTTCACAGAAATATCCCTTTCTACTTCACAAAAAAGACCATTCCTTATGGAAGAGGCTACAAGGATGACTATAAGCACATTTTAAAACAGAAGTAGGCCTGAAAAGAAATCCAGAAACCCAAAAAGACATTCACAGAGTTTATGACCAAAGATACTTTCCTATTCCTATAAAACCAGACAACATTTCATGGATCATTCTTGGCTTCCTTCAAAAATTCATCATAGAACAGTTAAGGGATGAGCTTACTTGGTGATATTGTGTGGTCACTAAAGATGATACTTGCTGCATTGGACAGAATAAATATCCATTGAATTGAAACAAATAATAGATGCTTTAGTACTTCTTTACTACATTGGTTCAAGAAAATAATTTAAAAATTATCATGTTAAAATTAATTCAATAGATATGTTRCTGTATGTATCTGGACAATCAAATTCTACATGAAGGTCTCTCCAGACAAATAATAACTAAAATGCTGTTCCAGTGACATTTCATTTGGAGTTTTCCAAAACTGGCTTTTCAAAGAAAAATTTACAAAAGCAGTAAGAAAGAGTTTCATTCATGCAGCAGGAGGGAAAGCAGAAGTGGTACAAATTTGGAAATTAAAAAGTGCGGGAGGGTGATAGGGGGTAGCTAGGGTAGAGTAAAATAATGCCAATGCCCGTAAGCTCAAGTAGGACATATACCTAGGGAGAGAAGTGTTCTCAGAGGTCAGAAAGTGAAATAATTTTGCTGCCTCAGAACAGAGAGAGTTAAAATACTGTATAGCACTAGTACTTCAGACACTGTCTGGGTGTGACAGGACCCAAGACAGTCTTCTTTCTGGCTGAAATACTGACTTATTGGAAGRAGAGAGAGAAAACAAATGGACTAAAAAAGTAAGGTAAGAAGCAGACTGCCTTCATTGGACAAAATAATCCTGGCATTTGCTTTAAGTTAATGATGCAGATATGTTCAAAGACTATCCAGTTCTGCATATTGTGGTTCAAAAGAAGGAAGAAGGGTTGAGGGCCAAGACATGGTGCTCACAACTCACTGCAGAAAGCAAGTGAAGCCACAGAAACAGTGTGGCCAGCAGGACAGGACAGCGATTGTACCCCCATACTTGTCACCGGTGAGGCCACGCCTCGTGTTTTCGTGTCCAGTTCTGGGCCACTCACTTCCAGAAAGACATTGAGATGCTGGAGCGTGTCCAGAGAAGGGCAATGGTGAAGGGTCTGGAGGGTAAGCCCTGTGAGGAGTGGCTGAGAGAGCTGGGCCTGTTTAGCCTGGAGAAAAGGAGGCTCAGGGGTGACCTTATCGGTCTCCGTAACTGCTTTCACTATATTACATGGGTTGTTACTGATAATAACCTAATTTGAGGTGTTCCAGCTTCTGGTCACGATATTATACTTCAGTGCACAGAATACTACAAGAGATAATCAGTTTTCTTTTGAACACCAATTGGATTAGGAAGACCAGACAATGAGACTACACTAAACTGCAAACAGCGTAGGGCCACTAAGAGAAAGCTGTTACAAAGAGACAAAAATATGAGACACTCATCAGCCTAAGGGGATGCACACATGCTTCATTCACTGCACCCAATGATACAGTGGAGGCTCAAAAAAAAAAAAGAAAAAGGCCTTTCTCAAATGATTAGTTTTGCTTTTATCTGTTTACCCATTAGTGACAGTAAGCAAATGCCTGTCTAACAAAACGTCATGAATGATTAACATAGAAATAACTTCCTGTCTTCAATCCCTCACTCATTAACTCAATTATCTCTGGTTCTTAGGAGAAACTTCATGTTTATAATTGCATTTCCTCTGTTTTAATGTTTACTACAAATTATTTCAGTTATTGAATTTTTAAATAGGAAAAAACCATTTCATCTGCAATATACCTTTAACAATTGCAAAATATTGAGAATTAAACTCACATTACATGTATATGTAATACTGCACATTGAACTGGGCCCCCACTATCACAAATTTAAGTTGGTTTTACACTAGAACTTCTGAAGTCCCAGACTTCTTTCAAGTAATTATGTTGAGAGTGATTTAAGTGGTATGTATCTATAGATAGAAACAGTTTAATGTTCTCTTCCTGCTCTTCTAATTTTTACTCAAATTACCTCCTCATATTTCTCTGCTTTACCTTCTTACAGTACGAGCCAATGAGGCTTGTACAAGGTGGAAAAGCATTTAATATCCCATAATACACAGAAAAGAGTCAGATACTATCTTAAAACTGTATCACGACCTTGAAGTCTACCAGATATTTAAGTTTATTTGGACTGCAAGTGTAAATGTAATATAACATTTTCCAACATGATGTTTCAGAAAATCAGAAGCTGAAATCAGGTCTTCTAAAAAGATTCTTTAGAAACAGTGCTCAGGAGGTGTTTAGAATAGAAAAGAAAGTATTGGGAGTTACGGACTTACTTTACATATAAATCCAAATGCCTCGGGAAATCTATTTTGCCAGCAAGAATCTTCTGATATATACCAAATGGATTGTCATCAAAAAATGGAGGAAATCTATTTTAATAGAGAAAATTTTTTGATATTAGAAAAAAAAGTTTTATAAGCCATATTATATCAATTCCCCTCAGAAACAATTGATTATATTGTTCTTTTTGGTAGGACACCACCAATCAAATACTATCTTGAAGAATAACATAAGGCTGCCATTGCTAAATAGAAAACATTTTTGTATGTAACACATTGAATGCAGAATTAAAATTTAAATATAACAAAAGAATAGAAAAATATAAACATGTTACATTAATGCAGTAAAAATATAATTTATTAAACAAATTTTCAGTGTTAAAAGTAAAAAATGCTTTGCTTTTACCTCTAAAACCCAGGGATATACTCTCCAAAGGAGCACTACTGTTTTTGATCTTGTCCTGTAACTGCAGGCACACCCTTATTTACCAGTTTCTGTCTAAAGTGTTAAAGGACCTTCCCATGAATACATTATCCAGTTCAGTTATTTGTTGTACTTCTTGAATTCAAGTATGTTTTGCTAGATAAGGTGTTTGAAACAGACAGACTACTCACAACTCTCCAAGTGCAGCTGCCTTTCTGTGTGGGACAGATAAAGCTTTCATTTCATAATCCTCCCCATGATGAACAGTAAATTAAGATGTAATTAAAATTCTACATTTATATTGTTTATGAAGTTCTTCATGAAGTTATGAGCTAACAGAGAGACTACTTCTTGTTGTACAGTTACAGTAAGAACTGAGAGTTTTCTGCTGTGCTTCCTTTTCCAGTATAGCACATCCCCCAAGTGCTGCAAGAGGCTCAGGGTACAGGTGCATCAGTACAGCCAGTACAGGCAGCTGACCCAAGTGCCGCCAGCTTTCTGAGTGTCAGTCGTGTTCTTAAAAGTTACCACAGGAAACCTTCTAAGGGAATGGAATAACTCATTCACTAATCTCAGTCCTGCTTTGCCCTCCGTAACATGACTAAAACAACYCTCTTACCATGCTTCTGCCTCAAAATCCCTACAGAATTAAAAAAAAMCCCCAGGTTTTGAGTGTTGACCGTATTAATAACATCCCACCACTATTACAGTTTAATAAAAATATTTTCACATCTCCCTAATATTTTATAATTACTTTCTCAGAGAACTTAACTGTGTGCATACACACACACACACAGATACAGTGCTTGTGGCTTTGGAAATCACTGGTAGCACAAAAACAAGGATGAAAACAACATTTCTTCACTTCAGGCTCTTTTAAAAATTTTTTGGTACTCAAACTAGCTTATTCCTCAACAAGTACTATACATTATTTTCATTATGTTTTCAGAAGCATTAATTTCTTCATTATTCAGCTGATGATCAAACGGATTAGCATTCCCTTTGAAATACTGCAAAATTCGTCCATGGAAAAAATCAAATTCCATCAGAATAATTACGTAAAACTGTGTGTAGGCTTATGGAAAAAGAAAAAGTAATAATTCAAGGCACTGAAAAGCACGACTAAATTATCTGGTTAGGGAAAGACTAAAGGACATTTCTTGTTGGTGTTCAGAAAGCCAGAATACTTTCTTTACGAATAACTACTTTCCAGCTAACTGCAAAGTGGAAGAATCTCAGGAAGAACACTTGTGTTATTAAAAATTCCTGCTTTGACACTAAAGAACAAGGAAAACATGATATGTATTTAACATGCACAAGTTTTTCCCACACAAGAGACTATCATATAAAGTTTATTTTTCAGTCAAGCAATATTAATATCCTTCACATTCTCCACAGCAAGTTGACAAACTCAATTTTCTATTTGTTATTACCTATTAGAATCTATAAATGCATAAAGCAATTAGAAGGATAACTTGTAACTATGTATTACAAAGCTGCCAGCTGCAGTAAGCAGATTACATTAGTGAGGTGTGAAATCAAGAAGAATAGAAGTACACATAATTTTTTTCATATTTACATGCTTAAATTGCTCTTTGCTTTCCCACTCTGAAAATCCAAAATTACTATGTCTAGAGTTCTTGAGAGAAAGTTAAATCACACTTTGCTATATAGTAATGTTATGGCAATTCTGCTAAAGTGCATTTGAACTGTATGCAAAACGGGAACAGCTTTGAAAGATTACAGTTTTCCTATGGACAAACCAAGTAACTTGATTTTGACGCTTTTTGTAAATGTCAACCTTCAATACAACACAGATTTTATACAAAACAACGCAAGTATTGTGCTGGAAGCTACCTAATAAATCAACAAAAATCCCCTTGAGTTTCAGACTTTCTTCACACCACAACACAAATACCAACAGCTGCCTTCTTTTCACCAACAGAAGAGAAGCTACAAAAAAATATCATCTCTGTAAATGGGAGAACAGCTGCAAACCATTCCTTTTGTTAACTGAAGCATAACAGTGGCATGGACATGAGTCTCAAAGACAGTCAGAAGAACAGAAGTTGTAAAACCTCAAGAGAAAACACACAGGACTGAGAATATGAAACTGCAGACAGGAACCGCTACCTACCTAAAATGACGGACCAGCACATCACATATGACCAGCAAAGTAAAGACAAAATCCACAAAGCCCACATCAATACACAAAATTCATATTAGCTGCATATCTGATAACAGTACAATTACTACCTAACATATCTAATGTTAAATAACAAGTATATTTTTCTCTGCATTAAATTTTAACAGAACTCATTTACTCAAAATAAACATATGTTCCAACTCTTGTATTGACAATTTGTTTAGCTTGTTTAGATTAACGCTATGACCTTGGTGATATTCATCTGTTAAGATTTTTTCTCACCCTTGCTTCTCCCTGTTCTTTCCCCTTTCTGTATCCTACTATGTTAAACCTAAATGGGACCTTGTCTTAAACCTAGTTTGTGCAGAACGAGAATTCCATGGGCCTCCGGAGATTAAGTTAGGGAAATAAGACACTGTAGAACAGGAAGGTGTGGGATTGTTTGTTTGTTTTTAAGAGAGGCCATTTCCTTACACACACATCTACCAATTCTTTTCAATTGCTTTTGGCCTTCAGAGAAACTAACTTCAGGAAATAACTATCAAATGTCTTCCATTAATTTACTTGCAGACAATAACTTAGTCTTGAAGTCAGGTTTCGTTCACCTTCAAATATTTTCAGATTCCTTAAATCTTCTTTGAATTTTGATGGATAAAGTTAACTASGACTGTTTCTGTAATAAAAGCCTTGATAGTAAATGTCTAGCCACATCTTGAGTTGGTGAGGAAAAGTGCTTCAAAAATGTACGTATGCTAAAAGCATACACTCATTGTGACAACCTTCCCATCCAAAAGAAACACATACAAGCCATAATTCCTGCCCTCCTTTAATCCCCTAAAAAAAATCCCAAAAAAATAGTATCTCTCTATACGCCCATCTCAAAAAAAACCCCAAAAAACAAACCTCCAAACACAAACACCCCAAAAAAACAAGCTTGTGTGAAGCCCCTGTCCCAGCTTTGGAAAATGACTGAATGCTACTGGTTTTTATTTTTTAGTGTTGGATGGAGTCCCTATCCAAAGCAGCATTCAATCTTTATAAAGAGCATGTCTATACAAGTACTGTGGTAAAAATCCTTAGAAAATCACACACAGCAGACAGCTGCTCTGTCAATCAGTCTATATAAAACCTCACTTGCCTTTTAGAAAAGTGTAATCTATCTCTATTGGTTAAAAGTCTCTAAAGGCCAAAGTGTTCATATTAAGGCACCTCATTCCCATCCCCCCATCCTGAAATCCAGGTCTCATCCTTTGAGCCAGATAGTGACATGACACAGAAGACCCTACACAGAAACAACGGCAGCTGCTCCTTTTTTTTATGAACAATATATACCAGTCATATTTCAGCAGAATATACAGCAGTCATACTCCAGTACCCTGCAGTCTTGAGGTCTCAAAGACTCCAAATATCTTGCTTGATTACCACCTGCAGTCGGTATGTTAACTTTGTAAACCATGTTTCTATTAGTGGTCTAGCAGAGAGAATCCTACCAACAACTCTGTAAGGCACGCAAATAAAAAAGGCCCAATATCCACTTACACTGAGACCACACAGACCTAACAGAGAGTGGTCCCACTGAAACCCATGGCAGGAAGGTAAATCACAGCTGGGTAACTGCAGCACCTGCGTTCATATTACAGCACCAGACACTTTTATCTACAGTCTTCCTGCTGTCTAGGACTAAGATTAGTGGTAACAAGCCTGCTGGGAATCTCTCATTCCTTTAATCTCTCTGAGAAGGACTCTTGACCAGCTTCGGCTGCTCACCTTACAGAGAGCGATGGAAGAAGGATGAAGCCTGGTCTCTGTACAGATCAGCCTACATAAATAACCACTTCATATCAAACCAGTCAGCCAAGCCTGCCTAGGTCAGCCAGCAACTATTATATATTATTATTGCTTTTCTGTCCACAAATTGCTGTGAGATTGAAAGTCAATGCATATACAAGCCTTCAGGGCACTAAGAAAGCAAGCAGTAGGTAGCAATGCTGTGCTGGGATAGAGCTGTGTTGCTATTGGGTGGATTTCACAGCAGTACACGCAGTGGATCAGCGCTCTGAAGTGACCACCCATCCATCGGGGAACTACTCGCTAAGGCAAACTTACAAGCTCGTCCAAACACTGGAAGAGTTACCAAGGTCACTTTGAAATGACAGTACTGCATAGAGAAAAGGATGAATAAATCCAAGCAAGGACACTTTGCTCCAATCATTCTACAAGGCTGCAGACTTATAAGGAAAGGCCACAGGGGACTCCTGACACACCTGGGGACCGAGAAGGCATAGAGCAGAAGGCAGAAGTTTTAAGAACTATGAAATCAAACAGATGAAATATACTGAGTTTCTCTGTAAGCTATGAAAGCCTTGCTTTCATCTGCATTTGTCCTATAGCACCCACCACAGCAAAGCCAATTGCTTTCAAAACTCCCAATCTTTTTTTGCAAGTACCTTCACACAACACAGTCAAGACAAAAAAAGGGAAAAACATGCAGATGCCTTGTTTAGCACACAAGCAGAGTTTCACATTCTCCCTAAATCAGTTATTTATTTTACTGAAAAAAACATTTATTTTTTGAAATCAGAGCAAATTGAGAAAATTACTTTTAATTAACTAATACTAACAAAGTCATGAACAGTTAACTATATTAAAGCCAGACTGTTTCTTCAGTTTGAATTTGTATCTTCTGGAAACACTGCTTATCAAACAAATTCCAAAACACCAAAAGTAGCATTTGAGCAAACTGATTTCAAACAGATCTATAAAGCTTTTCCCTGTTCTTCTTCTTCGGGGTTAAAGAAAACCAGAGCTCAACTGCAATACAAACTGTATTAATAAACGTCTTCCTACTTGCCACTATGCATTTTCACAGACTAAAGTTCCCACTGGAACTAGGATTTCACTATGCTGAAAATTAATTACAGAAGTTGTCCTGTTCTTTAGCCTTTAAATATAAAGGATCTTATGAATAAAAATCTGAACTTTGACAAAACCTGAATTTCCAAAACAGGTAAGGAAAAGAAAAGCTGTTAAAAAGAGTCTTAAGTAAAAAAAAAAAAAACAAACAAAAAAAACCCCCACTAAACTAAACAGAAAACCCCAAACCAAAACAACAAACAAAACCAATGAACTCAAAAACCTAAAACGTTCCCATAACAACAGTGATATATGTTCTTCTGTACAGCTTCCCAATTCCTTTCTTCAAAGGCAGATATTAAACTGGTATATCAATAATAAATTTAASCCAAATTTGCTAATCCAAATATTGTAAACAGAACTAGCAAATAATTCTGTAGTACACAATATTGCTGTGATATAGTAATTATCACTTACCCTGACAACATCTCAAATATAAGAATTCCTAGGGCCCACCAATCCACAGCTCTTCCATGGCCTTTACTTTGTATAACTTCTGGTGCAAGGTACTCAGGAGTGCCACAGAGAGTCCACGTTCTGGGAGTAAAAGAAGGAAAAAAAACCCACAAAACAAACAACAAAAGCAGATCAAAGTGAAACTGAAATAACAGTAATAGGAAAAACCAAACACACACATAAGAAGTACCCAACATATACCTATGCATTTACTGTATAAAGAAACAGAGAAATAAGAAAGGCCTCTACAAGACCTTAACAGAGTGCTTTGATGATGTTCTCCAATTCTCCTGGAACAAAGATATATGCAAATTAAGAAACTTCCTGTCTGCATAAAATATCTGTGTACTGAGTTTCCCAGCTGGTGGTGTGGTACTCTACCCAGTAGACTACACATTGCTTTGAATTATTAACAGTGTTTTTTACTCTGTAAGCTGTAGACCCTAGAAGTTCATGGACTACTTCTGACAGGCCCAGCAGAAGACAAGCTTATCGGCCTTCTCCAGCAAAACAAAGCTTAATTTAGGAAAAAAAAGGGAAGGAGGGAGTTTTTAAAGAAGTAATAGTTTAAACGAGTGAAAATCAAAGATTTGTTTTACGATCTAAGTAAAGTTTTTCAAAGAGTATTGAAATCTAACCTCTCATCACTTCCACAATAGCCATAAAAAGGGAAACATTTTGTATTTTTAGTTATTTACAATATTTACAAGGTGTAGTTAAGCAAGTGTGAGATAAGTAGGCAATACTTTTTTGTTATATTTTAAAGTCATTTTTAGTCATAGCTTTCTATGGTAAGGTCAGAATAAAACTGTTATATTGCTAACTAATTGAGGCTCAAATTCTATAAAGACATGAAACAAACTGAAGCTAAGCAGTTAGGTTTACAAAGACCAAATTACATTTGAAAAGAAGAATATTCTGAAATAATTTCTTCCAGAAATGTGAACTTTTCTTTGTAAAAATGCTCACGTAGAATTTGCCTGGCTTCACTCCCTTGACTTAGGTTTAAAYGTACACTTGAGAAAAAAAAAATATGCTCTCATTTTGAATGAATTACCCTTCCCCAAAATCAAGTCAGAAGACTAAACTTTGAAAACGTACTACCATTGCAAGAGAAATTGAAATCACAGCACAGAATAAGAATGAAAAGTGTATCACATTTTAAAAGGAGCTCTAGTAAAATATGACAAAGAATATAGTCACAAATGGTCACCGTACATGATTTTTAACTTGCATCAAAAAAACCCTCTGAGTATTTGCGAGAGGAAGAATTTTCTCCAATCGAACTGGTAACACACTCCTGAACAAACGCATTAAGATGAACAGCAATCACCTTTAGAAGTAATACTAATTCAACTTCTTTTTTTCTGAGAAGGCAGGGAAGATAATTGTTCCACCCTACTCTGTGCTGACATAGCCACACCTTCAGTCATGTGTTCAGTTTTGGGCACCACAATGTAAAAAACACATTAAGCTACTAGAGTGTCCCAAGGAGAGCAACAAAGATGGTGAAGGTCTGGAGGGGAAGCCTTATGAGGAGGGGCTGAGGTCACTTGGTCTGTTCAGCCTGGAGAAGAGGAGAC
This sequence comes from Parotia lawesii, assembly GCA_003713295.1. Classification (NCBI taxonomy): domain Eukaryota; kingdom Metazoa; phylum Chordata; class Aves; order Passeriformes; family Paradisaeidae; genus Parotia; species Parotia lawesii. Next base: position 1,920,979 of record RAHM01000082.1, on the reverse strand, counting down.
CAAGGGGAGATCTCATTGTGGTCTTCAACATCCTCACAAGAGGAAGCAGAGGGGCAGGCACTGACCTCTTCACTCTTGTGACCAGTGACARGACTCAAAGAAATGGCCTGAAGCTGAGTCAGGAGAGGTTTAGGTTGTATATCAGGAAAAGGTTTTTCACCCAGAGGGTGTCTGGGCACTGGAACAGGCTCCCCAGGGAAGTGATCACAGCACCAAGCCTAAGAAAGTTCAAAAAGTGCTTGGACAATGCTCTCAGGCGCATGGTGTGACTCCTGGGGGTGTCCTGCACCAGGCCAGGAGTCGGATTCGATGATTCTGACGGATCCCTTCCAACTTAGCATATTCGGTGATTCTCTGAAGTATTTTAAAGGGAGCTTTTTGGGATGGTTTTTTGTTTGGTTGTTTTTTTTAACCCTTAGCCTTGATTCATAAAAATAGTTAAGATAAAGGAAGAGGAGCTGTTCAGTCAGTTAAGGCTTTAAATGAAGAATTATGACCTGAATTTCTTTAAGCTTAATTTTACTACGGCAAAAGCCAAATTACTCCAGCTAAACTGTCAGAAGTGTTAGGCTCACTTTGAATCCAATGTGCTTCAAGGTTCTTGAAACTACATTTGTAAGTGTAAAGAATACATCTTTAATTTTTATCATAAATTTATGTAAAAAACATAAACTCTTTATTTTCCAAATCGAGCATACTGAATTCTCACATACAGTGCTGCTTTACACTACTGCCATCTAGCAGTTACCTAGATCAGGACTACAGAATAAAGAATAACAGCAAAGCTCTGTCATCTTTTAAAATGAAGTATTTCTCCCTCTCCCAAATTTAAAAAGCTGTATCCGTCACGTGACCTAATCGTACTGATTTAGCCAGCTATGCAAATGAAACAGCTGACAGTTTTACTGTGTTTTTATTCAAGCAAGAGGAAAACTGTGAATTAAGGCCAACGTAACTTGAAGTCTCCTAGCTGCACTAGGAAATAAAATTCATTACCACCAGGTTAACCACTTCCTTAATTTCAATCAAGAAATTTATGTTTACTAGCTACACAAAAACTTGGAAGAAGCTCATGTTCTTTTTTAAGATGYGCATTTGTGGCATAAGATCATGACTTCTGTTTCCTCTTTTGTTGGTCATGAAACAAACTATTTAGCATTTTAGAAAACACATCAAGTAAATGCTACAAAAAGAYAATATTTTTAAATTATTATTTTTTTATCATTACTATTTTATGACTATTGCATATTCATCTGAAACTTCAGATAACTTTTTTGAAGAAAAATTACAATGCAAAAAAGTAAGAATAGACTGTTCCCTTTAGACTGCTACAAAATATTCACTACTCTGAATTTTCAAGATAAAAGCTGAAGCACAGGTAAGTGATAATTGATAAGGTTGAACATATAATTTTAAAACATGAAATAAAATAAAGAATCTACACTGGTTACAAAGGTAAGCTACAAAGAAAGTTTGTGAAACTTTTGAAGAGTACTGTGTGAAGAAGTTAAGTTTCGATGGTTAATGTGTTTTAGCATTCTACACCATTCAGCATCCATCTCCGTAGTACTTGACAAGCTTTTCTGCATATGAGCCAGATTAAACGACGTTTGTTTTGGTATTCTGGTAGTTTCTCCATAATTATATTTAACAAAGATTGCTTTGTATCCAGCCGACAAAAGTTTGTTCTTCAAGACATTCCTGCTTCCTTCTACAGTGACAAATGATACACTTTGCAAACTAGACTTACTGTGTCTTACTTAGTCTTTTTCTCTTCAATCCACTGTGTAGAACAGTCATGAGGCACATCCAGCTTAAGCAACAGTGCAGAACTATCCCCAATATGTTTAAGATTAATCACTTCTCAAGTTTCTAGAAAGACTCACAGGTAAATTTCTTTTTTAGGAATGTAAACTGAATAAACTAAAATGAACAGTGAATAACATTCCAGAAAAAAAACCAAAAAACCTCAAGTCTTAATTTCACCTAAAACTTTTATAACTTTCTGACTGAAACCTGTCCATAAAAAAACCATAAAATTCCATGCAGATTAGTTTTGTGCTTCTCTGAAAGAACATGGGAACTAACCACCCCCCAAAAAAACCAAACCAAACTCAAACCAAAACAAAAAAACCCAACTGAAAACCACACAAAAAAAGGAAATCAGATCAGAAAAAAATTTTCAATGAAAATATTATACCCAAAAAGAGGTATATGCTTTTCAGAAAGAGAAAGGCCTACAAATTTAACAGTTGTAAAGATCAAAGGAAATCCTTTTCACAGCCTTCAGGTAACAGTAATTTATAAAAACCCCCTCCCCATCTTTCTTCTTGACATTACCCTCTTTTAAAAGTAGTAGCACATCTATTTTATATGAATGTACTTACAAGAAACTGAAAAGGTTATTAAGTCTTCAGTTAAGCAACATCAAGGTGGAAAAGAGAAGAAATAAACAGCAGCTGAGGCAAAGACACACTGTTTTGGAGAAAAATTTAGAATTTTTACACGTACACTATGAGTAAAAAGGGAGGAACAAGGATAAACAGAAGGACATACTAACAAGGAACTGAAGGAGCAAAGAAAACCTCCTCTCTTTCCTCTGTCTCTAAAAAGAAAATAATAAGAGCCTAGCCCTTCAGAAATCATACTAATAAGAAGGTACAGGTGCAGGCTGCTTTCCACAGCGGGAACATGAGCTATGAGCCAGACACTCTTTCTAAAGAGCAGCTTAACTGCAGAGGGACATGGTGAACATTTCATCCCTTCACACGTGGTAATGGGAAGAAAGGAAAATGTGTACAGAAAAACATCAATTAGGCAGCTACACAATCCTTAGTGTGAAGTATTATGTATCTGGAATGTACAATTGTATCCAAAGTCTTCTACAGACCACCTTTTTATGCATTATGTCTTCTTTCTAGGAATGTCTTTGCTGATCCTGAGAGCAGGTTCACAGTGTTTGAAAAACATAAATACTTCATGTCTTCTTTTCGCAGTTCATGTATGCTGCATATATGCACACATCTATACACTCGCTGACATCCATACACATAAGATTCATGTGTACAGATGTTTGCCATGCACAAAAATTACAAAATATGTCCTATACTTTTGATCAAATAGGCTATGCCATAAACAAAAGCTCCTGCTGGAAGTGCATTAGTAGATAAAAGGCTAATAACTGCGTATTTTTACAGTGACAAAACCAATGTTGTGAAGATTACTTCAGATAGTGGGGAGATTACTACATAGTTCCAAAAAAACCCAGTAACACAAAAAGCTAAACCAGATTTGAATAAGTAACTACCTGTGCCCTAACTGATAATGTCCTTGCTCATTCCAATTTTAAGTTCTGTATTTATGTTACGTGTTGTACGTTTGAAGGTAAATCAGCTATGAATATAAAACTACTATAATGTTCCATGATTCAATTCAACACAAACTGATCAACTTCACTGCTCCCCAAGCAATATAGGGAACACAAATCCATTTAAACTCAGTAGTGATAACTTAATTTAATACCCTAAAATATATTTGAACAAATTTACTCTTAGAGATTCATCTTCCAAGTTGAAAAATATATTCTGATGTGAACTATCACCTTATTTAACGAAGGGTTACTTCTCTTGTGACTCAAACCCACAGAAACACAAAATAAGAACTACCACTAAGTGGCAGTATTTACATGTAAAGAGCAAGTCATAAGAATTTGTATGAAAATGTCTTATAAAGAGATTGTACTACTTTCTTACATGGACGTTTGTAACCTCTTCTCGCAAAAAGTTATTTTGATTTAAAAACAAAGTATTAAAATAAAAGGCCAGAATTTGTAGGCCTTTTTGCTTGGCCAGTGGAAACTGAATTCAAATGTGTTCATAATAAAATTCTATGGTTTTAAAACAGATTTTCAGACATTAAAGGTGAATAGAACTTTTGATTACATTTTGTGATTGGATTTGTCTCATCTGACTTTTACTTCATAAGGGATCCACTAAGCAGCTTCCTCAGATCCACTCTCCTTTCAAATTGATCTTGTAAAACTCTCCTCACACATGGACCTGGTCTGTTGCAAAAGCAGCACCAAACAGGTTGATGACCGAAGAGGATGAGCACCTATGTAACAYCTCACTCATCACTACGCTGCCTCAACCAGAACAATCAAATACGGGATCCCTCAAGAGATGACTCAAAGGCATAACACCAAACCATGTCACATCACTTTCCTGATATGACAGACTAGGTTCTACCTCCCTTTTCTTGAATCCCAATGCTCTTGCTTACTCTTAGAAACATGTATTATGGTCTTGGAAGAGTTGTCCGAAGAGAGAGAATAGAGAAATCACTGGGGCAGGGGGGACCCTACGCATTATCAAAAAAGTTCACATATTTTAAATTTTAAATTAAAACTGACAGCAATATAGAAGCTAGATCTAAATAAATCAGTTCTGCTGAAGCTGGCCTTATGGTGTCTGTCTAGATTTTTGCAGTTTCATTTTAGTAACAGGCTAGTGAAAATGCCATATCCCATTTTAAAATGTTATTCCTACACTTCAAAAATCTCTAAAAGGAAACTAGAAGGAAACACAAGTTACAAAACATATAGCAATTCAATATGTGTGATGGATTAATTTATGTATCTTAAAATTGTAAAACAATCATATTACTTCCCTGAACTCCCTTTTTACAACATGATTGCTGAAAACTTAAATATACAAAACCTGAAAAATAAAAATATTTTTCTGTGGTTGCTTGTGTGTGATATTGCTCCCGGTTATACCTAAGGGGTAATACTGGTTTCCACACAGCCATTGTAAGATGATAATTTCCTTCATATTAAGGGATTTGACATAAGTGAACTACATGGAGTGTTAAATTAAATGCTGAGCACCTGAAATCAAACCTTTTTTTCTAACTGTTTAGCATGCAAAACATAACTACCATAACAAAACCCCACTTACCTGTCCACCAGTTTTTTCGCAAATCCAAAGTCAGTAAGCTTGATATGTCCTTCTTTGTCTAGTAATATATTTTCAGGTTTTAAGTCTCTGTAAACTATTTCTTTGGAGTGCAGGTATTCTATTGCACAAATAATTTCCGTCGAGTAAAACAGTCCTGTGCTGTTGTTGAAACGCCCCATGTTGCGCAGGTAACTAAAAAGTTCTCCTCCTGGCACATATTCCATTAACATATATAAAAAACGTTCATCGTGGTTGGTCCAAAATCTGTAATAAAAGTATTATTTTATTGAATAAAGAAATTATGTCTCTAATTTGCTTTACAAGTAGATGTCTGTACAACGGCCTCCATTGCCCCAACTGTGAACATAACTGATTTCTGATTCCTTGTCTGCAAATATTAAACCCCCAAGAATCCAGCAGGATTACGTAGGACATTCAAGTAGCTGCTTAACCTGCAATGTAAACCAGATAGTTGAGGATAAGTACAGCACAAGAAAAAAAATTAATTGATACATTCTGTTTCATCGTACAAAACAAGTCTCTTCTAAGCACCAAACAACTGACTTGATGTAAAGACCATACATTTTTTACACACCTTACATTTCATATTATCAAGCACTGCCAACGTGATGGCAGTAGCAGAATCTGCTTTTGTAAAGACTTTCATGACAATACGTTCAAAACCAGACATCAGAGTTATCCTTCTCCTCTCTTATCCCTTCTTCCCGTGAGATACACAATCCCAACTAAAGCATCAGATGCCAATGCTTGCTCTTCTATGGCATCTTTCACACAAGCAACAGAAAAGCAAAAATGACAGCAAAACAAGATTCATTTCTGTACCTCAGAATTAATCTAAGGATAGGTACCTACCATTCCTCAGACTGCCACCTTTAATTTAAGAGCTATTTCTGTGGTAGTCAGAGCCACGTAAAGAATAGTAAAGAAGAAAGAAAATAATGGTACATGGCTTTAAAATGCTTCATTCTAGAATACAGGAATCTTCTCTTCCAATTCCCCTAAATTATGCTGTTTTTCTTTCTATCTACATTAAACAACTCATATACCACAACCCTCAATGTAGCTCAACGGTTAAGAAGAAAATAAGTATCTGGTAACATCTTAAAGCACACTACCATTTAAAACAAACAACGATCCCTAATTCCATAATAAAAGGTAGAGAACTCTGTATCCTTACCTACTTTGTTGATACAGTGATACAAGAACAGAAGCTACTTTAGCTTCTAGGTAGTGCTTCTGCAGCATCACAAGTACCTCGTGCTTAATCAGGGCATAGAGCCTTGGGAAAGATAAGCACAGCAAACTGAGCTCCCTAACACATGAATGACTTTTACTCAAGAAGATTTTATTTTTGATACCAGCACCGAGGCAACCAAGGAAATAAAATAGGGTAACAGACATCAACTACAGCTCTTCCATTCCCTCAGTGATGGAGAAAGCAGAACCCAGGCTTGCTTTCTGCTTTTATGGAACTTCTTCCCTATCACAGCCATCAACATCATTAATTGGCTACTGATGATGATCACAGTGTCTTTATTGAGCATGCAAAAACATTCTGCAAATGTATTTTAGGTAATTAGGCAAAGCTGTTATCTACAATAAACAATGAAAGAAGAGCAGGAGTGGGTTCAACAAAGCAAACCACATATTTATGGGAGAGGAAGAGCAAAATCTGACAATACAGAGGGACAAAAATGGAACATCTACATCATTAAGCACAGAATTTTTACTGGAATTAATTTCTTCAACAATTGATTCTTAAAGGTTTGTCTCTCCACAGAAAAATGGATATATTATTTGGTATACACGAAAAAGAGCAAAATGAAGAACTTCAGTATTTGCAATTCAGATTGCTTTAAACGGAAATTTAATACAAAAAAACGAAAAAAAATCACAGAAGCTGTGATTAGAATAACACGTGTGGTATCATTAACTCTACAATTCAGCTTTACTACATAAACTGTGGATGCCATTGTAAACTCCTACAGACAAACAACCTGTTTTAGCTTATATGACTACAAGACAGTTGATTTTAATTAATTCTTGTTCTCTTCAAAAACATGTCAACATTACACCTCACTGTAATGAGCTGCAGCACAGTAGTATGACATGTTATTCAAACACATCAGTAAAGACTGCCTAGGAATCTCCAGTGATCAGTTGTTGCAAAAGCACCTAAGAAGTGTTTAGAAAAAAATTGTACGTAGACGAATAACTCCAGTGTCTACAGAAAAACTGTACCTCCCTACATTCAGAACAGGTATTTCCCAAAAGTAACAGGAAAAGGAAAAAAAAAAAATAGAACTCTTTACATATAGGAAGATATATGGAATTTCCAAACACCACAAATGAATTATGTGCAGCATTACTTTACAATTTTCCATCATAAAATCCTGAAATATTATGCTGCACTGGCACCTATTCCCTGTTTTGCAACCAGAAGAATACCATCAGGGTTTAACATGGTGAAGCTAACTGAAAACATAAAAACCAGACCATGTAGATAACACACTTTAAAGGCAATAAAGCTGAACTACGTAATTTTTTCCTCATTTTTGTTAAACACTTATAGTAACTAACAGAAAAAAACCTCAAACATGTATTGGGCAGGGGGTGGCTGAAAAAAGCTTTTAGTCACACAAAAAGCTGCAGAAAGTGTTATTTGTCATACACTCTAGTGATAATCATCCACAAAGGCTTGTTTAACCTAAAGCACACAAATATTGTCGTGACTTAAATTTTAACTACCTCACTTGAGCTACATTGCTTGGAGCCTCCTCTGCCAAGGGAAAAAGGCATCACATGGACAATTACATGAGCACAGCTGATGCAACATACCATTGGACATTTCAACAGAAAAGGTAGCGCTCTAGAAGACATGAAGAACGCTTGCCTTGCACACAAAGTGAACTATTTGAGTTGTGTCTCTTGGCAACTCGAAAAATCTGATATTTTGTAAACAAAGTGTGAATGAAATCCAGGAAAACTCACCTGTTTGGATTTTTGATCACTTCTGCATGAACATGAATTCTCCCATCCCTGTCTCTGACATCTCACCCAAGTTTCTCTATTCCTGCTGTTCTGATACACAGATCTACTGACATGGGGTTTGTTTGGCAGTTTCCTTGTCGGTTATGGTAGGGTTTTCTCTTAAAAGAATTTACAAATGTACATAGATATACATAAAACATCCTGTTCCCCCTGTTCCATCCGTATGTCAACCAGTCTAACCAGCCTCTCCATCCTGCTTTCGTCCATGAATCTCAATCTCTGCATACTCCAGAACTTGTCTTACTGATACTACACCACACACAGGATTTCTGAACACTAGCTGGAAACTAATAGCATCATGACGCTGGAAAAAGCCAACACCACACCAGGGAAAAAGCCTCCTCCTGCAGGGCTCATTCCATCTTCTGGATGACTACCACGCTGTTCCTTCTTCTTTTCCCTCTGATACTTTCTTAACCCTGGGAGGAAGCTGCACTTCCTGCAGCTAGATTAACTAAGGCTAATTTTGTCTAATTTTATGAAAAATTGATTAAGCAGGTAAATGGAAACAAATCTTTGTTAAYAGCCAGCCCTGTATCCATGCATGAGAAAATATAAATGGAAATTAACTCTGCAATTACCAGGGGTTTCRTCATCCCATTAACAGATATGGACTCAAACAAGAAGCATTGTGGTGCTGTTAACAGAAAAGTATGATACCTTGTTTCTCTCTTTAACAATGGGACCATTGGGATCATTAGAATTACCTCAATTCCACTAAAAAAAAAAAAAGGTATTCTTTATGAACTGTGTTTAAATCATGCTTCTCAATAGGTTCCATCACTTACAGCCTCAAATACAGGAATACCGAAGTCGAAGAAGTGCGGCAGTTATTTAAACTCTTTGTTTTTAAAGTTTGCAAAAGTATAGTTCACTTAAGTTTTAAAAAACTAGATATTTAAATCTAGGAATATCTTTAGCTATTTTCCAATATCTACAGCACATACATGTAGAAATACTTTCATCACCATTCTAACATCAAGAATCATTCTAGAAGTCATTTTGATGAGCCAATCCTAACAATTCTTCATTAGCATTTTCCCCTCACTTCAGAAATGTCTCTTCTGCAGTGTGAAAATAAGAGAGAGAAAACACCTTATAATAAATTATTGTTTGAATGTTTAAGTTATGCCTCTTGATTTTAAATTCTTGATTCTTCTAAAATACATACTTTATTTCAAAGTCTATTTTAATCTAGATTACCTAATAGAAATTAAATGCTTGGTGTTGGTAAAGTACGTAAGAACTTGCAATGAGACTCTGGAGTAATTTAACTGCACTTTTTGTATGAGCGAAATGAATTAAAAAAATACAACAACTTACAATCTGATCAAAAAGGGATGGTTGACTTCTTTCAAGACAGATTTTTCATTGTGCACATGTTGTTCTTGCTTCAGTCGAATGACATCAGGAATGCTCATAACTTTCAGTGCAAAGTAACGCTTGCCCATTTTTTCCTTCACCAGATGAACACGTCCAAAGGTACCTGTGCCTGAAAAGTTGAAGTAGAAACATCAATTTACTGTAAAAAGGGAAAAAGAACAAAGATAATTTGCTAAATGAAAACCCACAGGAACTCCAATTATTCAGGTGAGGAGATGATAAATGTAAATGTACACAGAGAGGTGAAGTGATTCAGTAGGATAAGGAAGCGATGGGAAATAATACATAAAATTTGCTGATCCTTCTAAATATAAATAAATTTTTAAAAATCTGCTTATAGCACTCAGTGTTATATCACTTAGAAACAGTAGCTGTCTGGCACCCCTTTTCTTTGTAGTTAATGTATTCCTTTTCCAATTCACTCTAAAAATTAAAAAAGGAAAATCAAACATACTGACTTTTAAATAACGCATTAGGCATTTCTCTATCCAATAGTCATTAAAGTTCCTTTTAAGTGCATTGCACTCAAGACAATCGTATATAACTGAACTGAGTATCTCTTTTAGTTTGAAATGAAAGCTAAAACTATCACATTTAGCCACATTGGTATTTGTTATGCAGCACAGTGTTACACATTTGAAGAWGAACACACATTTCAGCTCATTGGGTGGTTGCTTGTTTTTCTGCTCATTAAACAATGCCAYGGAGGTTCCATTACAACAGTACACCCGATATTTTTAATCCCATTCTCAGACAGAAATATGTGCCACTATAAAGGACACTTGGCATTCAAACCAAGTGCCTAACTTGTAAAAGGTCACTTTCTCCAGAAAAGTCAAAAGCTCATACTTCAGCTGACAATCATCCTCTTCTTTGCACATACCCTAGGAAAGGCAGCACACAGACCTGTTACAGTATTATTCACTGGTTTGTTACTAGATTTTGGATTGTGTTGACCAGTTATGATCAAGTTATAGTAAAAACAATTTTCTAGGATGTGTAACAGGTATAGGGAAAGGAGTCTGTATGTGAAAGGAAAGAGATTTTTGAGCGGTAGGAGAAAGAAACTAACAAAGGAACTTCTAAAATTGCATTACTGGGGAGATGAGAAAAAACAAGGGAGTTTTTGCCTCTGGTAGGTTCAATTTATGTTTGAAATACTTGTTTTCTGTAGGTGTATTCTCACCTAAAATATTTTGTTTTATTTAACAGTTTTCCTTTCCAGTCACTTAAAATATTGCTTAAGACATAGCACTTACTAAAAACAAAATACTCAGCTTACAAACTAAAAACTACTAACTCCACCAATCCAGTTTTACAGAACGTGCAGCTCCACTGACAATARAGCTTTCAAAGCCAGTTTTCAAGATAAAACTTCTCACTACACAAACACATCAATGATTACCATTGTACAAGCACAAAAGATTCTATCGAAGAAGTTTTACATTCCCACCTGTCCCGAGTTACAGTTCTTTAACCATGAAAACTGTATACAGGTCTCAGAAAAAGCCTGCTGTTACAGCAAAGTAAATCATCAGGTTACCCTGGAAAATTTATCATGCAATTAAATCCTTTAACAATGTAGTCACATTACATGACTATGCCTGTAAACAACTTTATTTGCTCAGGGATGGGCTTCTACAGTAGAAACCAAAAAAAACCCCCAAAAAACCCAAAACAAACAAACAAAAAACTCCAAACAAACAAAACAACAACAAAAAAACCCCAACTCCAAAACAAACAAACAAAAAAAAGGCCCAAAAGCTTCCAAGCTGAGACATCTGTTCAAGCTACTTGAAATACTGATTATTGACATCTACACTGAATGCGCAGACAAAAAAAATTAACTTAGGTTATTTCTGAATTAGGAGCTGAAATTTAAATTCTGAGTAAAAACACTGTGAAGAATAACTATAGTCATATTGCAAATGAACACCATCTTTCATTTTTGAAACTCCCAAATGTGGACTCAGGGAAATTAACAATACTAACCCCATAAGCAAATGTGGTTTTACATGCATTTTGACGCTTGTACGAACAAACTGCTTCCACAGACATATTCAACAGGAAAGTCAAAAGTGAACATGTTTTTAATTGTTCGTAGGTCTCTAGTGATTACATGTTTCAGGACTTGTTCTACTTGTTCTAGAAATTTTTATTTTAGAATGCATTACTTTTCCCTATGCTATTGGTTTAACTTTACAAGCCACTGTTCAGAAGTAACAGCAGTAATAATAGAAATCACAAGTTCCATCTATTTTCAAAAAGGAACCTATCAGGGACTTATTTAGCAATAGTTCTAACTTTGGAAACACTTCCTCCTTAAAAATGTCTCTGCCAGGAACAGCAAAGCCTGGCAGGATATTCCAGAATAGTGGCAAGGACTTAATCTAGAAAGCCTCCGGGAAAACCAGAAGACCACACACAGGCGAGAACAGAGAACCTCCCTAACCAGTTTTATTGTTGAACTGATCCCAGGCAGTCTTTTTTCAAACATCTTTAGCACAGCTTCAAGCAACTATGAAAATCAAGACAACACAAACCAAGAAGCCCTCTAACATTTGTTTTCAGACATCTCCTCTCATAATACTCATTTTCTCCCCATCAAGTTTTCTCAGAAAATCCATTAGGCCTGTATTAGCTGGCAGTACCCAGACACACACACACCACTCTTCTGTGGGACTAATTGTTACAGTTTTTGTTTTATGCCTAGCCAGTCTCCAAATAACCAGATAAAGTTTGCATACAAAAAAATACTGTAATTCAAAATCTCACTTGAAACCTGCTCATACTTTTAGCCATTTCTGCAAGCATTTTTAAAATGTTCTTCCTTGCCATTGACAGGGAGGAGGGAGAAACAGGATGACAGTCAAGGTGGGAGGCTGCGACAAGATGTTACTGTGGTTGTTTAGCATAGTCAAGAAAATCTGTTTCTTAAGAACAGGTTGTCGTGTTGTGATGAGGTGGAAATTCTGCCCCTCAGATTCACAAAAAGAAAACTAAAATCCTGAAGCAGTCAAGTGGCAGTGTGCAAGATGAAGGCTTAGCTCCATAAATTTGTGGGAAGGTTTCTGGAAGCAAAAAAAGGCAGGGTTATTAGTCTTCCACCAAAGCACCACTGCCTTCTACCCTCCAGGAATGAGACACTAAATTCACAGAACAATTTCTGTTAATCCCTATGTAAGAACTTTTCAACTTTTTTCCCTCATCACCTCAGAGCTCAGCTGTGTGAACCGATTAAATTTGACCTTTTGTGACAGATAAGCAAACATTCCTTAGGATTACCTTAAAATGGAAATATTCTCTACTTGTCCATAAGAATTAAGATAAATAGTGTTTACAGATTGTTACATTAGTCTACTGACGTTTATTTAATATTTGGTTCAAACCAAGAGAACCTGAGGGACATTGCACCATTCTGGATTAGTCCTGGGATCTACCAAGTACCATCCTGCTGAAGGAAGAGCAACGGCTTCATACACTCCCTACATACATATTCCTACCTTTCTGTTTATTGTAGTACATATTATCAGAGTTTCAGAGCAAAATGAAGCACTACATGGGGAAATCACACCTCAAGAAAACAGCTGTTCTTACAAGGTCTGAAGGCAGATTTGTAGTTTATTTGCACAGGCCTCTTCTCCCTGCTAAGTCCTATGGCAAGTGAAGGTCTCTGGCCACCAGTAACAAYGGCCAGTGAAGAGCGCCTGTGCTGTTTTCAACACAATTCAGGATTTTCAGGACTAAATGAGCAAACAGAATAAAATATGCAAAATGCTAACCACTAATCCAGTATAATCTGTTTACAACAGAAACAATAAAATTCTTGGATCCCATTGCAAATTTTATGTGGTTGCAGAGCTTGAAGGAATGCCAGCCATCTTCTACATTAGGTAACCTTCCCATGTTAAACACAAAGAGAGGAGGCCAAAACCTGCAGAGGACCAACTTGGCCTAGGTATCAAACACAAGCAGGGTATTTTCAGTCTTACAAAACAAGCTGGATTCCCTAATACCCTGCAAAAATACCATAGCCAGTTTCCAGGCTTTTGTTCTCTTTGAAGCCTAGCAGAAAAGAATAAAGAATGTGGGAACATTTCTGACGCAATTTCAGATACTTTTGATGCTAGGTAAACCAATCCTGCAACTTTTGATCAGCTGAAACAATTGAGTGAGTAGCCATGTAGTGACTATTTTGCTATTGACGTAGATGACTAATTTAATGCTAATCTAATGCTCTTCTTTATTTGCTCCCATTAATTAGACCCAGCTGTTCCAGCTTCCCATCCTTTTAATCCCCAGCTCTTCCTTAAAACCAAGTTTGCCTTGCTCAGATAGTTACCATCTGTTTTAATGAAGAATAAACTAGGTCATGTGAGCTCTACAACCCTGAGGGCTGCTTTCTGAGTCCCAGAAGGGTTGGCCCTGACTTCAACAGATGCCTACAAAAACCATCAAATGCATTCACTTTTATTTACAGTTAGAAGAAACACTTCCTACTGTGACACATACTAGTATTTATTGATAGCCACAAGCACAATACACTTAATTCTGTTAAATATCAGAGATAGAACTAAGTGAATTGTATCAGATTGCAAACTCACTACTGAATGTCAAATTTTGTCTGCCATTTAATCTTTGTCTTATTTTGGGATGGAACTTGAACAGCCTAGACTAGGAAACGGGGGTTGTCAGTAATTCTTGACAAAGAAGGGGAAAAGTGGCACAGCAAAGGAAAACCAGCCTGCCCAAACAGACTGGTAGTCAGAAGATTAACACTTGGGAGAAAGACTCGGGGAAACCACAAGGCACAAGCAACTGTGGGCTTCTACAACAAAAGACGTGGCTGGCACATGAACAGGGCAACTCAAAATGAGGATGATAATTTTGGACATCACAGTAGCCAAGTCCACATTTTTATTAATGTTTCAACCCATACACCAATGTCACTGAAAATGCCAAATTCAGTGTCTTCATTGATCTGCAAGCCAGCTGTGGATTGCTCACTGTAAATCTTAGACCACTGCTTTTATAGATCTGCATTACTGTAGAGGGTTCAGATCTAACACTGAAAAACATGTCAGAGAAATAACAAAAGTTAGAGGAGGTTTTATAGGATGCCCTTTTTTTGTCTAGAACTGCACTTCTCACACTGCTGAATAAATGAAAAAAAAGTCTGATCACGATTTTTGCAAAGCTTTTTCATATCCTTCAGTGATATGGACTGAAATCAGACAGTCTGATTAAGATGTTAACAGCATAGAAAGCAGACATGCATGTATAGTGTTCACACTGGCAGCCCTGCCAGAGGAGCTTGCTTCTATGATGTTTCTTATTCATCTGTTGTGCTACGAACACCACATTTCCATTTACATCAAGAACCCCTTGAATAAAGAAAATGTCTATCTATTTAGCAATAACGTGGGCAAGAACACAGCAAGAACTATGCCCGTCACATTCTGGGCAAAATCATTGGATTACCTGTTTCCAAAAATTACCAATGATTTTGGCATACCAGTGGTTTTCTCTTCTGTTCTGGATGATAGCCTCACCCCTTGCCAAACCAATAGAAAGCTCAGTATCATTAATTCTTTATCCCAGCTCAGTTGAACTAAAAAAAAAAGAAAATTAACCATGCATGCTCCAAGTACAGCCTAGCTTTTGACTCCAAGGGGATGCTGTAAAAACTTTCCAAAGATCCCAAAGACCTGGCAATTTTTAGGTGTCTTCTTACTTGGCATACAAGGAGCCTRTAACGACACACCACTAAAACTACATTTCATCACCTGGAATTCGGTTTAGTCTCTTCTCAGTTTCACACAGGATTTAATATGCCAGAGAATACCAAGAAGTTGTGTCAACAACTCTTGTTGTTAACCCACCCATTTAAAACTTTCTGAACTACAATCCTTAAGAACTAAGGACATGGGAATCACCAGGCTAATTAACACCCATCAGCCAAGTTTCCTGTTTTTCCCGTAGTTCAGAGACACATTTCTGATTTCCAGAAAGTGCCAATCAACTGAACACCAATGATGCAAGTTCCTCTGTAAATTCGGGTTTTTGATTTTGTTTTCTCACAAGTTATTGTCTCTCTACAAAACTATTCTAAGTATCAAGGTGTCCTTAAACAAAAAAAGCGGAATTCTTGAAAGTTTCTTCTGTCTCTTTATTCTTTCTTTCTTTCGAAGTATTAGGGACCAATAAATAAACGAAACCAGAAAGTAACCAGATTGCTGGTTACTCTCAATTTCTAAACAGCTCTTAGAACACTGATTCTAAATGCATCTCCCTTCTCAAAACTTTTAACATCCACAATCTTCAGAACAATTCTCATAAAATTGGTATTTCCGTACTTGGTTCTTCAACGGTATTTTTGCAACTCTTTCTACGCCTTTCATGACCTGCAATTCGTGACGCGTTGATAAAAAGGAGATGAACAGATGAGTGGATGATAAAACTTTTACTCCATATTGAAACTAGGACACTGCAAAATCATTATTACTCCTATTTTTACCTATTTAAATATTACACTTGAAGTATAGATAGGTCACAACTTCAAAACTGGAGTTTTTTATAAAAACAGCTCAAATAGAAACCTTTAAAGATTAACTTCTTTTTCACCTAGAAACTAAGTTTTATACTACTTGCTGAACTAAATTAAGAAGGCTTGTGGAAACAGCTTACTTTAAATGATACCAAACACCAGCTAGAAGTGAAGCTTATCAGTCTGTATTACTATAATTTTAAAAAAACAGCCTATCATGTTTCAAAAGACAAGTATATTTAAGCTAAGAATGAGGTACCTGTCTGGCTAGTAACACATGCCAAACTAAAACACTAGAAAGCATTAAATTCTCTCTTTCATCTGATGAGAATTTCAGGTAATTAAAATATTATCAAAAAGTGTCACATTTTAATAGCAGGAAAAGAATCTGTAAACTGGAAATTATACCAGAAAGACCTTTTTTGGAATTTAAAAAATCATGTCATTCAAATCCTATTCACAGAATTGATTTTTTCAGGTAGGGAGAGGTTAAAATAAGCACATGAACTAACAGCTTCTCAGAATGTATATATTAAAGGAAAGAATTTTTAACCTATGGTTTCCTTCCAAATAACTTCTCAAACAACAAAAGCCAGACATGCAAACCCCATACCTAGCCTTCTGTCCATAAACTGATGCTTAAAATTCCCATCAAGTTTTCAGTAATTCAGGACTCTTTCTAAATAAATGTGTGTTCAAAGTTAACCTTTTCTAATGGCTTTAAGTATTTAACACCACTATGAAACAGCATCCTTAAAATGAAATCTAACACAAATGGACATTCAGGCTAAAAGTTACTATATTTATATTTAATTCAAGAGTGTTACACTTCCACTTACCAGGAACAAAATGGAACACAAAGTAACCCACACTCAGGCAAAAAGAAGGAAAATCAACAAGATGAGTAAAGTACTATCCCAGGTATCATAAAATCCCAAATTTTAGTCTATGATATTTGTCTTGATTGTTTAAAAATTGCAATAAAAAATGTTATGACAGAAACATTTTATAATACAATCCAAAGTGATGAATCTCTCTTCAGATACTATTTGTGTCTGTGAAGAGGTGTGAGTTGTGAATATATAGCTCCTGCTTCTCGAGCTGGAATTAGTACTACACTCAATATTTTGAATTGGATATCCCAGAAGCAGTCTAAGCCAAAAGGGTCTGTCTTCTAATTTTCTACAAGGATGAATAACATGCAGTTTACCTCTGGTAGTACATAAAGAATCAATTCCAGCAAATCATTAACACACCATTTTCCATTTATTCTGTTCAGTTAATGAGAAGTGTTTCCCAGTGATTTTTTTTCCCTTCCAAAAAAGGTAAGTAGGAAAAAAAACCCACAAAAAACCCTATGCAGGGACATCTTATATTGGAAAAATAAAAAGCTCTAAGTGTCATTCTCATAATCAAATTTTTACCCAAGAGGACAGTAAAGCTCTCTCGCTCATCGTTTATCAGCACTTCTATCTTCACCTTCAGTTTCCCTGGTGACAGGAAGTATTTACAGAACTGTTTTGGCTGGTTGCTTTACTCAAATTCAGCATGAAGAAATTCAGTTGGTTTTCCACCAAAAAAAAAAACAAACCCAAAACAAAATAAAACAACCAAAATTAAACAAATTGTCATGTCACAGCAATGACAAGTTTCAGCAGACTGAAACCCTTTTCAGGTAACTTCAACTAAAAGAAACAGTCAATAAGGTCTTCAGTTTAAAACAGAATCTCTGTAAAAGTTACACGACTCCTCAGGTACTTGAAATACTGTTCCAGCATCTTTTGCCCTGTCAGTTGCTACAGTTGAGCACAAGTCACATATGTTGTCATGAAACAATTATACACACAAAGCTTACAATTACACCAAAGAAAAAAGAAAATCTTAAAATAAAACTGGCCAGCCAAACAACTACAAAACATGGCTGTGCCCAAAACTCATGTTTTCATCTCAGAAAAATAAATAAAAATAAAATTTTGATGACTAAGAATCAAACCCCAATGCAATAATCCGTAAAGGATTTAGAAGCACTTAGTTCCAAAACACTTAATGCTACACAGAATCTAATAAAAACCAAATCCATGCAACAGCACGGACCAAAACTTTAAAAGCAGCCCCCTCTGAACTAGGTAAGTCTAAACAGGGGCACTCAGTAGGTACCTGATTAGCCACCTGTCTTTTCAACCCAGAAATGTGTGTCTCTTCATACTTGTAAGATTTTACACAATCATCATCTTTTGGTCTGTCCTGAAACTCAGCTTTTCTGAAACAGCTACTTGCTGCGAGTCAGTCAGTTAATGCAAAGCAAGCATGAGGCTTAATATCCTTGATAGTGTCCTTTTAAAAAGCAAACAAAAAAATCTTGTTAAAGTACAAAGGTTTATTATCACTGACCCAATGTAATAAAAGCCACATTGTTCATACTTGACCCATTTCCTTCTTCATCAGTGCTGGACAGAAGCCTYTGAGGGACTAGTACCTCTTATAATACATTTCTTTCAATTACATTTCACTTCCATCTTCACTGAAAGCAGAGAAAATCAGACACAAATCAAGAGAATGAATTCCACACAGTGCGCAAAAACTGTCTTTTTAAATACTTCTCTGACAGATTGTCTATTTATTACTTAATATGTACTACAATGATAGTGAAGTATAAGACTGAAATTACGTTGAAGAGCTTCTGTTGAAGATGGATCTAAGACTTACACTTAAGACTCAATTTAAATGCACTGAGGACATTTTATGTGCTCATTCATGTGTTTCAGGAAATGGATAAATAGGCAACTAATAGAACAGTGTTCCAGGATTAGCTATTCCCTGTGATTTTCTGTGTTACCACATAATTAAACACAGAAGGTCCTAATCCAGAAACATACTTTCATGTTTGAGCACACACATACCAGCAAAATTGCGAGTCAGATGGAAAGGCCAGGTTGAAAACCTGAAACACTAATATTCAGAAAGCAAAATGAAATCAAAGTTCAGTGGTGGCCAACACCTACTTTTCAATTTTTTTTCCAATCAAACTTTTGACCTGCATTTTAAAATTTTAAACTGACCTAGAGCTAACTCAGGATATGGAAAAACAAAACAAACAAAACCTCTGGACGTTCCCACTGAAGACAAAGCCTAACCACTGAGCAGCAGTTAAAGACCTCAAAACATCAGCAAGTTCAGTTTTCACATTATATCTTAAAACCTCAGGACTGCTATTTTTGAAAACTGGAGTGCTTTCCACTTTCAAATATAGATTACCACAAAGCACCACATAGTTCATATCATCTTCCTCATGGTTGGACATCAAAAGACACAGTAAGTGTATGCTTTGAAAGAATGCCATTATTCTTGGCCTGTTCCAATGTATGGTGGAAACTTTTAAAAACTCTCTGTAAAATATAAAAAAATGAAAGTAGCAAAGTTGCACGCTRAGAGTACGCAAGCTGTTATTGCACCGCAAACACAAGGTGAGAGACAGAATTTCTCCCATCTTTTAGGCAAAGAATCAACAGTCTCCCCAGACACCATGAGCAGGAATATCTTCACTTATTACACAGCTTAGCATTGGACCAGCCATGTGGAATCCCCTGCAATTCAACAGAGGAGAAAAAAGGTAGTTCTGTATTCAATGAAGTGGTTTTACACATCCAATTTATGAACACAGAACCTATTTCCCTCTGTTGACTCTACACACGTAGGTTTGATAGCCGTTTACAGTGCGTACGTCTACATTCAGACAGAAGAGACCAGCCTGAGTTATACGGCCTGGCAAGTGCATGCGGGGTTTCATGACATGGAAGCTACTCAAACAGAATATGCTAATTTGTATAAGGAAGCATATAAATTTATGAGGTTTAAAAAAGAACTGTTGGCAACTCACTAAATTCTTCATGCTCCATGTCATGAAACCTATGCCAAATGATACCTACACAGCTTTATAATCTTCAGCACTGTTACCTAAGAAAAACTGACTCAGTGTCACACGTATTAAAAATGTCAGTTCACTCATCTAGCATTTTTTTCAAAATACTGATATAGATTAACACTGCACACAAGGAAGGATACATTTTGTACAAATAATCAGAGTTCAAACCATATCCAATTTGCAAGCTTGAATTTCTCTCTATGTTCTGTAATCTTACATATGTTATTCAAGTTTATACAGTACAATAGTCTTAGAAGGTATTCAAAATATTACCCTCACACTTGGGCTATTATGCTGATAGAGAAAAATATTTCTGATGTAACTACGACCTTTTCTAAAAAATCTGTTTAGTTTGATCTTTGTTTTGAATGGACTGTAGTGAAGTACTAGAGATTTTATTATAATATGCACAAATGACTCAGCATTGTAACCATAGCAAAAGGAAAGCCTTTCCGAAAGGCTCAAATAATGCCTTTGCATCTCCAAGTTACGAGCAGTTGCTGTGCCACTACTACCCTGCATTCTATCTTCTGTAAATGAAGTTTTACAAAACAAAATCAAACTACAAGCCCACAAGAATTTTCTCCTAAAACACTACCTCAATCTGGAACAAGCATTGCAAATATATTTATTTTTGGTTAAAGGTTAATACACTGAGAATTCATGAGTGGAACAAAATATTCCTCAAAGGGAAGGCTTTGTTTATATTCAGAAGGAATATCAATTGAGATTCCTAAGAGAATAACAATGCCTTAGGTATCTAGAATTTACTTCACGTGTTCCATTACCTTTCCAAATTCTCACATAGTATACCTTACAAAAATTAGTGTCACTCTGTACAAGATAAGGTGATGAAATCACCATTGTTTGGCACTAGAATGAACACCACAATATTCTCAACATAAAGAGCTATTATGCAAGAAAGAGGAAGTAAGTCCAGAATATCCAAATAAAGTTATATTTGATATGGAACTGGAACAAAAGCCCTAACACAAATATTAAGTTTCAAACTCAAGTATCAATTAAACATTTTAGAAAAAATCTTGATAGTGTCCTAGAATTACATTACTAATAGAATTAACGACTGAAAATATCACTTGTATTAATATCTAATGTTACTGAAGACATGCCAATGGTAATTTAACATTTAAATACTCTATCAGAAAAGGACCATGGTCTGAATTTGTCATGCTATTCAGGGTTGTATGGATCAGTCACTGTTTTTTCTCTGCAATGCAGAAAATTAAGTCTAAACTTAAACTCTGTTCTAACTTCATTTCAGCTGACTATGTGACTGAAACACTGAATGGATATATTAGTTTTTCTATTTTTACTATGCAGTTCTTTAATAGGAAAGAAAAGCCACTCCACCAATCTCCCACAGTTTCACCTTCCTCTGAATTTTATGCACACTTTCCTTTCCTTCCCATATCAAAATTGGGATCCAATCTCTCTCTATTATTATACCTCTAATATCTTGCCCAAGGAACCCATCCAAGCCAACAAATAAAGACTTTAAATAGAACACTGCACATAATTGACATTATTTAAATGGATGAGAACATTTGAGAATTTATGAAAAAGTACACCCAAACAATCTACAAGTAAATTCCTTTCATGAAACAACCCTGATTTTCCAAATGACTCTTAAGAAACTAAGTCTGCAAGAAAAGAGAAATCAAGTCAATACTAGAGTAAGTTTCAGAGGCTAAGGCATGTATTGTAACAGTATCATTAATTTTGCAACAGTAAGGATACTGTTTTGGATGATACCTGATGGCATTTCTGTGCTGGACATTGCTTCTGTRCTATCTTTCCTTTTGTTCTTCTTTAAGCACAACATCATCTGAGGTCCAATATTTATTTTCAAAAAGTTTGTACTAAACACAGTTTGCAAATTTCATACATCTGAAAAGACAGGTGGAAAGATGCAGGTGGAGTGCTGAATCTCCACCCAGCTGCCAATAGCAGATTTTTTCCCCCTTGCCCAAATATTTCAAATATGTCACGAACAGGCAAGGATAGAAGCGAACTCCCTACACAATACATTCTTCCCCATGAAAAAGGAAGATTGACATAAAAGGTTATAGAATAAATCTCATTTGCAATAACTATTAGCTGCCTCCGAACAGGTATATTTAAAGAGTAAATATATATGTATAATAAAGAATTTATCAGATTTGAAATTATTAACAAGAAATACACACTCGCAGCCCACAAGGTCAACCACATCCTGGGCTGCATTAAAAGCAGTGTGGGTGAGCAGGTCAAGGGAGGGGATTCTGCTCCTCTGCTCTGGTGAGACCCCACTTGAGCAATGGACAAGTTCTCAGCACAAGAAAGACACAGACCTGTTAGAATGGGTCCAAAGGAGGAACACAAAGGTCATGAGAGGGCTGGAGCACGTCTCCTGTGAAGACAGGCTGAGAATAGGCTAAGAGAGCTGGGTTGTTCAGCCTGGAGAAAAGGCCCAGAAGAGACCTTACTGAGGCCTTCCAGCAGTTAAATAAGGCTAAAAAACCCAAAACAAAACCAAAAAAACTACTTTTCACATGGGCAGATAGTGACAGAACAAGGAAGAACGGCTTCAAACTGAAAGAGGGTAGGTTTAAGCCAGATGTTAGGTTAGATTACTCAGGTTGCCCGGAGAAGTCCTGGACACCTCATCCCTGGAAGTGTTCAAGGCCAGGTTGGATGGGGCTTTGAGCAACCTAATGGAAGGTGTCCCTGCACACGGCAGAGAGGTTGGAACTAGATGGTCTTTAACGTCCCTTTGAACCATT
Source organism: Parotia lawesii (assembly GCA_003713295.1). Lineage (NCBI taxonomy): Eukaryota > Metazoa > Chordata > Aves > Passeriformes > Paradisaeidae > Parotia > Parotia lawesii. Next base: position 1,898,314 of record RAHM01000082.1, on the reverse strand, counting down.
TCAAAGCATCCTCTGATTTAATGAATACTCAAATCTTGAAAACAAAACCAAGTTCCTTTATTTTTTTTTGTAACATCAACATTTTCTTTCAGATTTTCTGTTATTTCACTCTGCTATCCTATGTATGTCTTCATCATACATCAAATTTCTTAGCAACATAGACTTACATAAGTAGATATATGAGTATATAACACATGTATCCATTTACCCAAACTCAGGTTAATTTATTTTGTTGTTCACTGCCATAGTTGCTTCTTACTTCTACTCTACAATTCTCACCTCATACAACCTCAGAATTACCTGAACCTAGTCTGATATACTTAAAAACAGGACCACAGTCTGCAATAAAGGAAGCAATGAATACCAAATCCAACACCACTTTGGTAGGATAAAGTACAGCTAATTGAATTCATGAGCTACAGTTTGCCCTTTTTTGACTGTTTCTCCAAAATTGAAACATCATTGCTGAGGGTCACTCAATATTACAGCTGACACAGCAGTCAGCTCAACAGAAATGTATTTTAATTCATATTCAATTTAAAGAAAAAACAGTTCAATATCATTTATAATTCAGGACTTACACTTAAAGAAATAGTACACAAGCCCAAAGCTGCTAAAATTAGAAGGCAGGGACAGATTTAAGGATCAGAAATAAACACAAAACCAATCTATCTGGGCCTGCTCATCAGCTCATATTTAACTCAAATCAGTTGTAACTGAAAGCTACTGGTAATCTGATGGTTATTATATTATTATCCATGAATGCTTTTTACAAAAGATGAAGCATGTTTTCAGTAGAAAAGCCAAAAGGCATACTTCTTCCCTGAAGACAGATGAAATAGCCAAACAAGAAAAATTATCAGGCTTATTAGGTTATTTACCGTTACTGAAGCTTGTTTCAGATGCTTGCAGATTTCCTAGGAACAAGTAACAGTCTCAGAAGACAGGACAGAGACTGATGGAATTATTGTTTCATATACACGAGGTCATCGTACATCACTGATGGAAGATGAAACTAGCACTGCCCTACACAAAATACACCTCCTCACAAGGTACCAGAAGAAAGCTGTGCCAACAACTAATAAAATTTCATACTTCTTGACATAAAAACTAAATGTTATCCTTTGTGGGACATGCCAGTAGACAAGCTAAGTATAATCAATGTTTAAAGAGTCCCTAAGCACCTGTTTTCACTATAGTGCCCTTTTCAGTCAAATTTACTTTCAGTCTTTAAAATGAGGTCTGTGTATGACATGCAAAACTACTTAGAGATGACTGTACTTAATGGTAAATTATTCAATAGCCACCCCACCACCYCCCCCCCYCCCAAAAAAAAAAAAAAAAAAAAAGGATTTGTCTTGCTTATAAAACTTAAACTATACTGTGGAAGGCTCTCCAAAGCAAAGTGATCAAACCCAGCATGGCTTTTCTCCTTCTCTTTGCTCCCCCTTCCCCCAAGTGGCCTTGCATTTCTAGACGGCTTTTTTTTTCTGTCCTATTACTACAATCATTGTTTAATTCTATATCAAGAATCATATTTCAGAGAAGCAGAGGAGGCCAAGCAACAAAGTTGTGTTTGTTCTCAAACAATGCAGCTCTTAACATTTCTATCAAAAATGAAAGCCAATCGGACTAGAAATCCTAACTATCATGGGAGGATCTGGAGTGCTGAATCTCCACCCAGCTGCCAATAGCAGATTTTTTCCCCCTTGCCCAAATATTTCAAATGCCAAAACATACCAAGATTAGAGAGAGGTTTATCAATATATTTTATTACAGGACATAAATCGGCCATATTTCATGCAGGAGTGCCCAACATAGGCTTATCAGAGAATCCATTAAAAAAGCACCATAGCTGACTTACTTCCACATGAATAGATGACATTGCACACCCAGTATTACCAAGCAAAAACTACACATTCAGTTACACTTACCAAATCAAGAACTAGTGACATCAGTTTCTTCACTTACAATCATATAGAATACCCAACTGTGCTCCTAGTTACACTTTCACTCAGTTCTACCGGTTTTGCTCTGAAAAGAAACAATTATCCAGGAAATACAAAACCAGCTAAACAAAATGGAAGTGTCTCAAAACAGCATTAAGTCCCCTCATCCCACTTTTCTTTTCCAACACCACTTTTAGTAGGAACTCCAACGTTCTGTACCAAAGATATAGCCTCACCTATGCATTTATCTCCATTGCCTGCCAGCCTTCTCTTACGATGTATTTACTTTGGTAAGTCCCCGTTTCACCAGGAACCCTCTTTTTTGAAATGCAAATAGCAACCACACGAAGTCAGTAAAATTCAAAAAGAATATTCAACACAGAGGTGTACATCTTTGTCTCCAAATACTATGCCAAAGCATTTCACTTGCAATTAAGATCTGGATTCAAAGACAAACTCATCTATATTGCAGGCTTTTATCACCCAGGTACACTCACAGGAAACTCTTACAGCACTGTGAAACAGGCATACACTAAACTATGAAATAAATACCTATGAAACCAATGCCTGCTTTAGCTTTAAGTTAGCTGGGTTTACCTGCCAACCTGTCAGGATTAAAAAAAAAAAAAAAGACTGCTTGCTGAGACATGGTTAATTAGACACAAAACCAGTTGTCCTCCTCATTTATCATTTCACAATGTTGCTTCTCTACTTATGATTAGCGTGTATTGCAAGCTCTTCTCAACAGATCAAGAATTCACCGATGAGAAACACCACTTGCAGACAGCACAAATCATACGTATTTCATGTTCAAAAGAATTTAAAAATAATTGTTTTCACAGAATTATCCCAAATCAAACAAACCAGACTGTACTCTGTCTAATTCACAACCAACAGTAGTCTAGTAGCACTGAAAAATTTAGGCCTGCCTAAGAACCAAGACAGCAAAAAATTATCACCACTGCCACCAAAATAAACCTTTTAGCTTACAGTAAGTCAAGTGTTGCAGATAAAAAGTTGAGATAAATCTAGAAACTCTTTACTTATTAGAACAAAGAATATAGTTTATTTCATTGAATACTTAACATGGATAGTTGTCATAAGCTTTACAGCATCAGGATTGGACATGCCCCAGTTTGTATCTACTTTTCAACTGATGAATGTATAAAACTGAATGAATGTGTAAAACTGAAATTTTAAAAAAAAATTAATAAAAATCCTTTTTTCCCCCCAGAAGAAATATATTTTCATGTTTTTGAAAACATTTTGCATTAACTGTTAGTTCTTTTTTTCAGATTCTTTTCACTTCCGAGTTACTTTTGTTTTCCTTCTAATGGCTCTGTCTTGTAGAACACACTGTCTTTCTCACAGCTTCTTCCCAGCTGGCATTTGTAGCAGAAAAAAACAAAACAAAACAAAACAAACCCAACTTTAATCAAGAAAAATTTTCCATGGACAGATCCAAGGAATCACTGCTACTCACTGAAAAAACACAAGAAGAGATGTAGAAAAGCTTTCAAACAAAGTAATTTGAATTAAGGTGCAATACTGGGAAAATTTTAGAAATGTTTTTTAAATTTATTATAACCCGAATTCCATTATTTCCAAATATATAAAAGAACGAGCTATTTCTACAAATATGGGAATTGAACTGTGTCAATTACTAAAAAAGGAGGAAGAAAAATGTTGCTGCTTCACCATAAATTCTAAATTCACCATTTCTGAGTGTGACAACTGGCTGGCCTAAATAAAGACATACTGCCAAAGTTTTTACAGGCCTTTGAAAGTCACAAAAGTCAGGGAGAATTTAATGGCCTCAGAACACAAACTCAACATATTCACATGCAACCTGAAAACTTTTCATAAAAGAGGGGACAAGAATTCCAGTCTAGAAACAGACTGACCAGCATTGTCCTCATTGTTTGTTCTCCAGGGACAGACAAGAAATTACCCACTAATCTTCCTGACAACAAACTAAAATTTTACAACGCATACTCTGAAGTTATTTTTGGCAAGCCATGCAAATTAAAACTGTACAGGCTATCATCTCCTGCCCCCAAGAGCTGTAGGAAGCCACTCCAAGCTGGGAGGGAAGAGGTCTGAGGCTAGAAGCCTGTCATCAGTTTTGGGGCAGGTGGCATGAGGAGTCTGCGATTATAGCACCCAGAAGTTCAGTATGAACACAGTCAGCCAGCAGCCTCTTCATTCTTACATTTGCCATCCATATAGCTATTACAGTGCATCCTCATTAGCCAAGGTAAAAATCTTATACCCAGTTTAGCCTGTTTTTGGAAGAGTCTGTAGAGGGATAGTTCTCTTAACAACTACCTAAATCATTTCAGAGCATTTAATTTACTGACTGGAGCAATACCGGAGAGGCATAAAAAGCAGTACAAACTAGATATTTTTTTTCCATGCAGAGAGTACCCTGCACCTTCAACAATAATGGCAGAGTCATTACTATTAATATTTCAAATTGCTCTGAGTCGCCATATTCCCCAACACAAACATAACAACACTTTAACAAATACCACGAACACTCTGTACAAAGCTACATTTTAGGAAAGAACCACTCCAAAACTCATAAAAAACACAGCATAGTGGACACCTCAAACTGTCACTTTACAGGATTTTGGTAATCAGCCATTACCTCCTTGGTAAGAATCACATAAATAAGAAACAAATGAAAAAGAAAACCAACCAAATAAAAAATAAATCCCACATCTTAGCACCTTCACCTGATTTCCTCTTGTATTAGACAATGTCAGAGGGTCTATAATTGCATTTTCCAGGCAAAATAATTTATTGCATTGTTAGCTTTAGTGCTTTTAAAAATATGCCTTAGACAATACCAAGACTACATACAAAAAACAACACATGCCTAAGTTACAGGTTACAACTACTAATAAYTGTTTATACTACATAGCTCTTCTGCTTTGAGTTCCCTTTCTCCAGTACTTCAATAAGTATAAAATACAAATAATTACAACTGAACATATAAATTGCATATTAGACTCAAATTAGCGACAGGTACATGATCTTTCATGAAAAATTAGCTCAGAACCAATCCTTTAAGGAAGTAAAAAAGATTCTAGCTTAAAAATTAAATTAAAAAACACTCCTGCATGCTGTAGGTTCTGTATGAATAGTTTGTAGAAACAAAGATCTGGTATGTGTGATAGCCATTAAGAAGTCCAAGTATGCTGACAGAAAATGAGCAGAAGACTTACATATTCTCACTCTTCCTCTATCTAGCTGCAGAATGGTAAAACTTACAGTTTATGAGTTTGTATAAATTTAAATATATATGTATATTTACATATATAATGTATAATCCAATAGAGAAAGCCGTAGGTGACATTCAAACCAAATATCCAGAAAAGAAACAAGAACAAAGATTTCACATAAAAATTAGTCTCTTGATATACAGACATGACAGCTTGTTGGCATAAGGGCTATGAAATACTCTCCTCACCAAATAAAGAGTCACAAGGCTACAAAACCAGATACTTTGGGAGTGGTTCCACTGACTGGATCAACCCAGCAGACAACTCTAACATTCCATCACCATCAGTACAGTACAGGAATAGGTTATACCATACAGTTCAGTGACACGAAAAGGATGCTTCCTTCATTGAATTTAATGTGCTTCAGTTATCAATAAATAAATAACACACACATATACACAATTTGTCTGATTTGAAACATACCGAAGCAGACCAACTGATTCCCTGGAGAAAAATGACAACACATCTACACAAAAGTTACAGTCAATCAATTAACAGACCAGCTAGCAACTGCTTCCAGCTGGGATGTGAGTGAAGAAACCGGCCAGAAGAAAAAGGGTGGACAAATGGAAAGTTTTCATGACCAAATCCTACAGATCGCCATCTTTGATCCACTCCAGTATTAAAAATAAGGATAAAACCCCCCATATTTTATACAAAAAGCTGAACCAGTGCTCTAATATGAAGTGCGAACAGTGCAGTTCACAAAGTGAACATTCTTAGCAAAGAATGTTGTATCATATACCTCTCCCTTCTTCATTCTTTAAAAAAAGAAACCAATACTTGTTCAGTCATTTGAAAGACAGTCTTCCTATGGGAAAGTAGAAACAGTCTTATTTTGAGAATTGCTCTACTCTAACACCTAAACATCCCAGGTGCACACTACCACACGGTACCCAGTAAAATTTTACTTACCAATTTCAAGCTACTAAAAAATCGTCTAAAACATTGCAGAGATGAAAGCATGCTTTYCCAAGTAAAGATAACATGTTAAATTACTCCTCAGTAGTACAAGCTAATACCGAAAATGTTTTACACTGGTAAGTGTCAACAGTAAGGGAATTACATTAAGCTAAATAATTTGGTTAAAAAGAGCTTATGCCCAGACAAAACCCTGGAAGGTAAACACAAGTTCCCATCTTTTATTTTACAAAAATTCACTCTTCATTGCTGTATACACATCTATGTCTCTCATAATAAACAAAAGTGGTATATAAATTCCACCACACTTGTTTTTTTTTTCCTTCAGTTATACTGCCTACCACCCTTAAAAGTGGACCAAACCACGATTAAACACACTTTAGAAAGGGATTTGTTTCACTAAGTTTTCATTACATGAAAGCCCAAATATCAAGGCATTCATTCCAAAAGGCTGCTCTTCCTGTCCACTACAAACAGTCCAGACATGCAAACTCAGGAACCTAAACATAGAAAAAATTGAGTCAAGCCCTAAGAGCCTACATGCTTTCAACCCCTAGTACTTTAAAGTTCCGGTTTCTTCCCACTGAAGAAGGAAAAAAGAAAAAGATTAGTTGAAATCTATATTTCTCTTCAGGTTTATTATCTTCTTCAGTTTGGGCTGAGACACACCACTTAACAGAGGAATTTTCCTGAAGTATTTTCACCTGGTACATTAGTTTTATTTAAGCATAAACTTGGCAGGTGAAAGGTACAGTGTTAGGTGCTTTTGGTTTTGTGGGTGAATTTTGCATGCGTCTTACTTCTGAAATATTAGTACTAGCTGGGTTCCAGATTATTTGACTATTTGCATTGCAAAAGGCACTTCTGGGCATCTCTGGGCTATTTATAGGACTTAACAAATTACTTATCTTCAAGAAGTGTATTCGAGTGTCGAAGCCTATTCTATAACACACTGTAAAATTCACAACATCAGAAAAAGAATACTGAATTTATTTCTGCAATCAATTAAATATCTAAACTAGACTCAGACAAAAGAAACAGGTGACAGGCAAACACTAACCATTTACCTCAAGACTGATTTTAAACACTGAAGATAGAAAAGCAGAAATGTGAACTTTCAATTTTCACATGTTCAGACTTCTTCCATACACTCTCACTTTTCTGACCTCTCTGAAAGATAAAAGAGAATACTTGTTTCAATCCATTTTCTTCCAGCCTAAAGAGAACAAGAAACTTATGGGAAGGGACCTGTTGCTGCCTAATCCACAATAAACATTATGATATTGAAATTCACCTCAGCAGCGGATGACAGGAAAAGCAAGAGAAGAAAGCTGAGTCACACCTGGTCATTTCTCTCTACAACACCAGCTATAACAATAATGATTTATTTTGGGACAAGTGTCATTTTGTGGGAGGGAAAAATGAAGTAAGAAATACAGAGAGTGAAACCAAAATCCAAGTCATTTAGTCTTATGACTAAAGTCTCAAAGACATTCAAACGTAATGGTGAATTCAGGTCACCATTACAGTCACAATATTCAGACCATGTTTTCTTTCAAAACTTGTGGTATTTAAGAACATTGCCAAGTAAAATCATGGATTATTATTTATCATGTCAGTATCAAGAAAAGGTGACAAAACAGGGAAAAAATGCTCATATATCCCTTCGAATATTTAAAATAGGTGACAACTTTGGTAGTGAAACCAAAAATAACACGTGGTAAGAAACTGAACTAATTTAAGCCTCCAGAAAAAGGAAAAAAGACACCAGCGTTCTTTTCATGTAAAGAACTTGGCTACTCTGAGGCACAATTTCTTACTTTGACAATACTCTGGCATTAGACTACAGCTGTGCACCTACTGTCCTGCTGATACAATGCCACTTGAAATGTATTTGGCTAGCATATTATGTGTGTGAACACAGAGAAATTAAGTATTTGAAAATATGTAGTGCCTCATTTTTCCCATGAACTTTTTTAAATTTTCCCATGCGCATAAAAATGAAAATACTGGTATGCCCAATTTTTTATTCTGCATTTGTTTAGTGTAAAGCACTTCATGGGAATAGTAGTTTAAAAGAATCTTTTTGCATAAAAATACTCTTATTAAAATATTTCAATCAATTGAATAGATTCACAAACCCAAATTTACATTTACAAAGCCTGCTATGGAATTCATTGCACTTTGAAAAATGGACAAGAAACAGATCTCAGATGAGAGAGGGCAAGAAAAAATTTGTCATCTTTCGCCTCCTGGTGTTCTCTTCCTTCTCCCTTTCCTATTACCATGCATTTCAATTGGGAATGTAACACTTCTCCCACCTTCACCTACTCAGAAGTGAAGAATTACCTTCTGGTTTTCCTGTAATACTTATTCTAGTTTACCTGAATTACTTTTTCATTATGGCATAATTAAAAATTTAGCATCTCCATTCCACGATACGTGTCAGGTGTCCAACTGCAGGCACTCTGGCCTCTGGAACAGGAAGGTTGCCCATATTAAATGCTCAACAAAACCAAGGATGATTCACAAACTATGCCACTACTGTTCACAGTTTCCCTCTTTCACTGACCAGACCTACAAGAAGTTTGAAATGGGTTCAGATAAGCATGGCCCATGAACTTTCAATGAACATGGTGGTCATGGCATATAAACTTTTGCTTCTGTACAGCACAGAACTAACTCAATCTTGGCACAGTTGAGTATGTAAATTCACTGAGATTCACAGAGTATTTCAGCCTGGCCTGAACAGCAGTTTCTGAGTGTGCTGAGCAAACATTCGTATTTCAACCTCTTTTGAAAGGAAAATTAATTCAAAACAAGATGAGGACAACCAGGCACCTTTCAACAGCTCCAGAGCAAGTGTTCAACTTTCATACAAGAAGACTAGTTAAAAAACCCATACACTTCAAAGGTTCAAAGGCACATTTTCAGCCCCTCAGGAAGTACCTTTAAAGAAATATTTTTCCTGTTTAACTTCTCTTAGTGCCAGAAATCAGTATGTGCCCCAGTCCTGTGCCCTCCCCAAAGCTGTTACTCCACTTTATTAACTTAGTATTAAGGAACTCTCCTTCAAAGCAAATCCAGACTCTGCTCCAATTGCCTTTTAACAAAGGGCCCACAAACACCCGAACAAACGTTGAGTCCTGGGATGTTTGAGGGAGATAAATGTCCTCTGAATCGTTATGCTAAACTGTACTTCCCTTTTGCTCTTCTCGCCTTCACACTAAGTTCTTTGCTAAACCAGGCACAGCAGAAATCACAGAAAACCCATGCAATCCAACCTGCATTATGGTGGTCAGGTTAACAGAGAGATTTTAATTCTCTGAGACTATGAAGGATACTGAAAACAGTAGTTGCTATATTCAAAGCAGGTATTCAACTGTTTGGGGTTTTTTACATGGATTTTATTGCATCCTCAGAGAGAAGCTGAATAAAGTCATGGATGACTACAATCTCACAGATACCAACATAATTCTGGTACCTTAAATATTACTCATAAACAGCTGCAAGAGCATGGAACTCACCTCCCTATTCTGACAATTTCTCAAGTTGATAGTTTCCAAGGCCATAACTATTTCTAAGCCTGGGTATACCTATAAGCAACGATTCTAATAAACGAGATACCAGAACTTCCTGTTATGTAATTTTTGGGTATTTTCCCCTCCCATCTCCAAACATCTCCAATTATCTCAGATAGAGCACACAGCTTTCAAGAACATCAGCAGAAAGAAAATGGTTATCCTTACCAGAGCAGTCAAACTGCAGACAACTCTAAATCGCTGTAGTGAAACTGATGACATTAATCCCATCTATTTGTGCAGGGAGATCAAAATGGAAGATAAGGTAATACAGACTTAAACCACTGCTAAAATAACTCTAGATACACTCTTTTCAGTACATGTGCTATAAACCTACAGTGTACTTAACTAACTGAATTTAAAAAGTTAAGCCAAGCAAAAAAGTTTCTCAGGCTAAACTACACATCTACTCTACTACCTTGCAGTATTTCGCTTTATTTGATTATACTTGCAGCCCATTTAAATCAGGGCTCCAATGCAGCATGTTAGTAGGTGCACACAGAGCAGCCCAACCTCACACAGACTTACTGACTCAGATCCCAGATGCACTACAGAAGCATTAGTAGGGCACTGCATCTCTTACAAACTCGGCCACTCAGAGCAAGTATTCACGTCCTCAGTTTCAGTATCGCTTTGAGGCTGCAATATTGCTTCCTGGTCAGGAGCAAGACCCTCTCACACACTTCTACTGAAGCACACAGGTATATCCTAAATTAATTTTTCAACCAACTTACAACAAGCCAGCTCAGTTTCTCTGACAAGGTAAGGCCTTATGTATTTATCTGTGCAGTTTTATACCTTTCCAGTTTTGCATTTTGTCTTTATTCTCTCTATAAAACGACCAATGACACAGTTCAAAAGAGATGCAAAGAATGGTCATCTTTTCAGACAGAGCTATTAGAGAAAAACTGAAAAAAAACCAAGCTGGGGAAGTCAGAGAATGAAGGGAGACTATGTATTATCAGTGCCTTGACAGGCAGCTATCTGCTCCTTTTACCCTTTATTTCCTTCTCTGCATCTTCATAACAGGCAGTCTCACTTTTTTTAAGTCTCTCTTTAAATCCTGTGGAATCACAATTTTCCCTTTCCATAGCCTCTAAAGAGCATCTTAAAGAACACTCTAAAAAAGGTATACAGTTTAAAGCTGACATCAGGATTATTTCCACGTCTTCATTGGCCTCAGGAATATTTCCATGAGTACTATGTCTTCTTTCAAAATTACTATTCTTCTGCAATCTGTGTTTCACTTGAAGTCTTAATCCATAACTTAATCCTTAAGTGAGGACTACTGTATCCATATGGTCATGATGTAATGAAGAAAATCAACCACTTCTGGAGGGAAAAAAAAACATCACAAGCCTTTCAAGAAGTCTCTTAATAATTTCAAATAATTTATCAGTAAAACGTCTGCCCACGTTTCAAACTAGATTATCTCAAAATACAACGCACTTCAAGAAAAGATAATGTGTTATTCACTGATAACAACACTCTTGGGCCTTTCCAATTCCATTTTTAAAGCCATCAACTTCATTAAGAAAGGGTTTATATCACACCTTTTTGGCTGAAGAGAGCTTACGGAAAAATTTAGATTTACATCATGTTATTTACCAGAATAAATCTATCGAAAATGATTTCACAGTCCTATCATGAAGAAGTGAATAAAACTTCCATGTAGTTGAACATAAAAGCTTTTAAACCAGGTGCGAAAAGCTTTTACCAAAATTATACACACGCAAAGCATCTTTGCATCAATATTCAGGGCGACAGCATGACGCGGGTTTAATATACGCTCAGCTGCATTCGGCTAACCTGTCTGATCTCTTCCCTGGCCCGACAACTAATTTATATAATGAATTTTTTTATCATAATGCAGGTAAATTAAGTTAAACCAGATAAATCAGGTTTTACACCAAAAGGTCTTTTAGCTTCAGCAGTGACAGTACTCATCTCACAGACAAGCCAAACCCGGGTCCGGTTCCAGGCTTGCTCTACTGCAGATCCCGCAGCCAGAGCCGGCGACACGGCAGCATCGGGGCCATACAATGCCCACAGCCCCGCAGCGCGGCTCCCGAACCGCGCCGAGGCTGCGGCGCGTCCTCCTCCGCCGCCCACAGGCACCTACAGCCACCCCCGGCTGCCCTCACACCGGCCAGCGGCGGCGYGGCGGGCGAAAAGGGAGCGGGGAGGGGGGAGCGGAACGGGGAGGCGGAGAGAAAAAAACACAAAAAAAGAGGGCGCTGGGGAAGGGGGCAGCTGGCTGTTGGGGCACCTCCTCCCGCCGGGCACGGTCACAGACCTCGGCAGCTCCTTTGTTCCCCTCCTTCCCACACTCACCCACGGTCGCCAGGGTCTCCAGGTCCTCCAGCTTGTAGGCAGCGGGCTCGAGTGCGGCGGGCGAGCCGGGACCGGCGGGGCTGGGGGCCGGCACGGCGGGCTGAGGCGCGGCCACTCCCGCCGCCGCCGCCTCGCCGCCGCTCTTCGCCCCCATTTTGGCCTTGGCAGCGCTGAAGGCGTCCATGGGGCCGAGCAGGCGCCCCGCGGCCGCTCAGCGCATGGAGAAGGGCGAGAGGAAGGGGGAGGAGAGGGAGCGGCGGGGACGCAAAGTTTCAGTCTTCAGCAGGCGGGGTGGCTGCTCCCCAAGGCTGGAGCCCGCTGCCGCCTCTGAGGGGGCGCGCAGCCCTTCAGCATCGCGGCCGCAGCCGCCGCGCCGCCCGCCGGTGCCCGCAGCAGGCAAGGACCGCCGCGCAGACAATGGCGAGGGTGCGCCCAGCCGCGCCACACGCGGGGCGGAGGGCGGGGTTTGCCGCTGCCGCTGCGGCACCGTCCCGCTGAGGGCTGGCGGGGAGGGGCCGGGGGAAGCGCGGCCCCGCCGCACAGCGGGAGCGTGGCCCTCGCCCTCCGCCGCGGGCGCGGCCCGGGACCTTGTGACAGCCCCGATGCTCTCTGCTCGTCCTTTCCCGCCCTGCGTCCCGCCCGAGGGGCAGCGCGGCGGGGCTGCGGGGAAGAGGGTGGAGGGGAGTGCCGGCGGCTGCCGCGCCTGCCCCGCGCTCCCTCAGTGCTGCAGGGGCGCCTGGGACGGTCCCGTCGCTCCCCGCAGAAAGTTAAAAATGAGCGGTGGAGCCCTTGCGAAGCGGCAGCTGGGCCCCCCTCGGCTGCACAGTAACAACCCTGGGAACAGCCGGTCGTTCCCCACGCGTGGGAGCGCGTGTTCGAGTAGCTCCTCCCGCACGTCCCAAAGGGTTCGCCACGCCTTGTTTTACACSCCGTTTGCAAGCAGGTGTGGCTTCCGCACGGGCCACAGCCCGTCCGCGTCCCCTGCTCCAGCCTGCAGGGTGTTCGTGTGGCTGGGCATGGCTGGCGGGAGTGGTGGGCTGCTCTCGGCCGAGGCAAGGAGGCACCCGCCTCATGCAGCAGCAGCAGTGGAGTACCGAGTATAGCTCCTTCCAGAGCAGCCAGGAAGCTGTTGACGATTGTACTAGAAGACAGGGCAAATTGGTGTGTGAACCAAGTCGCGGTAAAGCGTACGCATCAAAATTGGGAAGGAAATCCTAATTTTTTTCATGCCTTGGTCTGGCCCAGTTTTACCCTGTTCACAGCTCCTACCCTATACTCCAGTGAGCCGGATATCTGCAAAGCTGATGCGTAAATCAAGTCACATGGGTGGCGTTTGGCATCTCCTTTTTATTAAATGTGTGACATCATGAGAATTACAGGCCTATTCRTTTCTGTGTGGAGTAGGTTCAATAATAATGAGGAATAATTGTGTGTATACAAAAAATGAGTACAAATATATAAATTATTTATAAGAATTAAAAATTTATGTACATTTATCCTGAATTTTAAGGCATTCTTAGAGTGCAATTTGTAGTTGTAATATCAGAGGATATWACATGCACTTTTAGCTTGTTGACATGAAGGGTTATGAATAATTTGGAAAAATCGTTAGGTCATCTCTGCTTCCTGTCAGCCTGTGAAGTCACCAGTCAAGGAGGATGACATCGCTTCTGCACCAAAATTTTAAATTTCATTTGTAAACTGTTTGGAATGCAAGTTTTGCACTTCTATTTTTGCTTTGCTACTTTACTTCCTTTACTACTTTACTGCTTTACTTCCCTTTGTGCTTCTTTACTATGAGGTTGACTGAGCACTAGAAAAAGTTGCCCAGAGAGGTTGTGGAGTCTCCCTCACTGGAGATGTTCAAAAACCATCTGGATGGAATTCTGTGCAATGTCCTCTGGAATCACCCTGCTTGAGCAGGGAGGTTGAACCRGGTGACCCACTGTGGTCCTTTCCAACCTAACCCCTTCTGTGACTATGTTTTGTACATTGTATACCAGACTTACCATGATTTAGGTCTTGAATGACATATTTTAAAGATTCCTTAAACTGCAAATTGTAAATGTCCTAGCAAGCTGTGAATTTAATTCCTGTTTGGTCAAAAGGTAGGCAAGCCAACAAAGCTCTTTCAACAATAACTGAAAATTTTGTTTAAGATAGCGGTTTGAAAAATAAACATTAAAGCATTGAAGAAATCTCAGTGTGTATAAAAATGTAACTTTGTTTTTTTAGCTAAAAATTGCAAATTGTGAAAAAAGATACAAGCTGTTTGTGATGATTGTTTTCAAGAGAGACTACCTTAACTTCAGTCTGCCCAAGAAAATTGATATTTGGTCTTCCAAACCTTTCCTTTTCAATAAAAACTAAGAAATCATTCACTGCTCAGATGTTAAAAAGGACATAAAGTACTTAAGGTATTGATTATCTTCAACTGATATTTCCATTTATGCTACAAATTTTACTTAAAGTTTAAATTACTTGCATTCAGGACAATAAAACTTTCTTTTAAAGAGCCTCCTACTGACATGCTTCAACAGTTGGTGGCCTGTATGACAGCACACATTCAAAAGAGCTGTGATTCTGCAAGGTTCCTAAGCACAGGATTAGCTCCATCCGATGCAGTGTTTGTTCTTAAGATTAAAGTTTGCTTCCTTCCTTTGCGTCCAAGGCATTTGCCAGTTGTAGTTGTGGCAATATAATTGCAATGTTTATATTTAGAATGTCAACATATTATTAGTGTGCTTTGCCACCTCTGTGTAACCCACTCAATTTATCTTGCAGATACTGATTATTATCCACAATACTTCAGGGAAAGAAAGTATTCTTTCTACATACAATGAGGTTGAGAATCAAAACTCTTAACTTCATAAATTGCAAGTGCAAGTAGAGCTGACCACTGGATTGCAATAGTGGATATGAAACATATCCATAACAGTTTCTTGTCCAATTTGGACTCAATTCATAGGCAAGCCTGCAGCCCTTTACTCCTTCTTTCTTTCTTTTTTGCTCTTATTTTAACTTAAAATGTGAACTTTTGGTCACAGGTACTTTTTGAATAATCTTGGCCTTTTGCTTGCTCTCAATAATTCGTAGTTCTCAGCTTTTCCACTTTCCCCACGCATGCGTTAGGTGCCTACAGCCAGGTTCCTTTATCTTAAAACAGTTTACCCCCTTTATGTTTCCATTCCTTTACCTTACAGGTGCTTACACCACTGGTTAGTTCTATTTTCATTTTCCTTTTAAAGTACCAGATGTTAGAGATGATTCTTTCCAAAGACAGTGAAGACCTTTCTAAAAGAGATTTTATTTAGGGAAAAAAAAAACCAAAAAAACAGAGAACAGTAGTTTGAATAGTTTTTTCAAGTCATTATTTTAGTGAGGGCTTATTCTTCTATTTCGGCTGCAAAAAATTTTCAGTGTACTTATATTCCTTTATAAGCTCAGAATTTTCAGGGACCAAAAGGCTTCCAGGTGTCAATTTGGTTATGCCCTTCTACCTTTCATGTATGAACGTTTGCCAAACTTCAGMACATACAACCACACTGATATTTAAATGTTGCTTTGGGTCCTAAATTACTAAATTTCCTCCCATTCCTTCCTTTTTGTTTGTTTGTAGATTTTTTATTTTCCGCCAGGAAACCTTTAGTTAACAATATTAAACCAATGGAAAGGATAACAAACTTTCTACCTATCACTGAATTGATACAACAGATCATTTTTCTGTCATTTTGAGGGGACATTGTGGTACACGTTCTGCGCAAATGGAATATGATTTAAGCACCTAGGTCTCTGGGAAAGKAATCAGTCATTTAAATGTCTCCATGACTGCAGACAAAAGAGTCTTTCCTTTGGTCTGAGCAAGTTAGCATTTGTCTACCTAAAAGCCTGCTTCTTTCTTCCCTGCAAATATATAATTTTCCTTACAAATCTTGTTAAAGCATATCTTTACCATCACCATCATAGTAAAACTACTACTACAGGTTTGCTGGAGAACCTGTTCAAACCTGTAGGGAGGAAATGGAGAAGTCCTTCAGTGGTGGTTATTGCTAATAAATAGCTCCTTATCATCTCCTTTAGTCACATTACATACAGTGCCTAAAAACGTGGGACTGCTCTGAGGAGGAAGAATAACTAGTAAAGATAATTAGTACTGGTATGTGTTTTTCATTTGTTTTGTTTTGCTAAAGAAGTTCATGATCAGGCAAGTCCTATGATGTAGACCAGCACCCTTTTGTTCAAAACATCCCGGCCTGTGACAAAGGAAGGGGGAAATTATTCCACCCATCTGAAGCAGTTTCGTCATAGTATGGAAATAAGCCCATCTGTATAATGAGCAATCACACACCATGCGAATGTATCTACACATTCATAAAGCAAATATCACACTTTTATTTGAATATGATTATGTTTAACGTTTTTTTTAAAAGCATTTAAATTATGATGAGTATAGTCACTGTATCCAAATGAGAATTTAAACACGAAGAATATAACATAGTTGCCTGCATCCAAAACCATGTTTCTGATGAGTCTTGCTGAGTTGATTCCTTGCTCCAGAAATTCATTGGTGTAGCCAGTTCAAACATGGAAATGCTGTTACTAGGGTGTCTAGACTTCTGCCCAGTCTGAGCAAGTTTGTGCCTAGCTTCTGCCAAAACTAGACTGAGATCTGGAAGCAAGACGTTGCTTTGCCTACGTTTGCTGAGGAACTTGTTCTGTTAAGCATTCTGAAAGTATATCTCGCATACATGCAAAACTGCTCCCCTCACAAAAGTAAGTTATGGCCAATTTTTTACAAAAAAAGATGTTATAGGAGCACTGTGTTAGCTGAGAGAAGACACTGAAACACCAGYGTGCTGGACAAGCTCTTTGAAGTCAGGTACTGATATTTACTTCAGTTCAAAGATAGAATAAAGTAGCAATGCACTAGGACATCTTTTTGTTCATTCTTTTCCCCAAACAACTAGTTATGTACATTGACACTGGCATATTTCATTTTGAATACTCAGGTTAGTGTGCTGGTTACAGCAGTCACCCAGAAAATGGGATATCCAGAATTTTTGATCTTAATAATATGAGAAGAGCTCTCATTGTAGCCTCCCTTCTTTAAGTTACTGAATGCCATTGTAGGACCTATTCTCCCAGACTGCGCATTCCTACTTCACAAACACTTCATATTTACTGTGCCAATGAAAGGACGTGTTTGCTACATTGCTCTGTGGAATTCTGCGAAAGTTGTATAAATTAAATATAATTCAATTCACATTTATTTATACAATTTATGGTATGTAGCTACAGTGTATTTTTACAAATTTTACCACATTTCTGCAAAAATTAGTGTAAAATAATAAATTCCACAAACGAGTAAATTGGTTTGAGCTTTATTTTTTTTTTGTTTGTTTTTCATAGCAAAGTTCATTATGTGAACTTTATAGCATTCAGGGTGGTCAAACAGAATAATAAACCCTATCTGTTGCTACCAACTTCAGGGAATTAAGCTATCTCCACAAGGAGTTCTCAGTTAGATAAATGTAAAATTTCTGTGACAAAACATTTYTTCTCCTGTATTTAGAATAGTTATAAGCCTTTTAAAGTGAAATTGCATATGTCTTTTTTTTTAAGACATGCACATCTAATGCATGAACAGAATAAATCTTTTACTTCAACATTTTTGAAATTTTATTTGATTTTATATTGGTATCTTCATATCCAAGGCTAAGGGCTAGATGAGAAAAAAGAAACAGCTAAAATCTTCCTCTAGTCACGGGCGTCAAAGTGAGAATGTTGCCAGGCCTCAGAGTCCATCATATCTGCATTGATTTAGCATCAAATTTTCCCCATGTCACAACTTATGTGGGCTTCAGGTGTGGTTCATTTTAACCTGATCCAAATCCAGGCTGCCACAATTCTGTTGTTCTCCTCCCTCTCTCACATCAGCACCCACGCCCTTGCTTTTGCTTTTGACACTCGGGTAGCTTCCTGGTGAGCCAGTTCAGGAATTAGCTCAGGTGTTTCTAGCCAAATCACTTCCCCAAACCCTTGCTATGCACAAGGTTTTTAGGGCATTTAGTGCCCTAATCTTACAGCTGTGGGGAATTCTGAGCCAGACTGCATTTCTATCAAGCCGGTTCAGTTTTATCCACCACTTTCTTTTGCTTATGCCTTTGCTGTTTCACGCGCTGACCCTTGAAAAAAAAATCAGCACTTTGAATACTTCGTACATGTACATGGCTGCAGCTGAGGTTCCTATTTATAGTTTTTAAAGATATCTTCATTCATAAATCGCTTCCAACCCAAATGATTTTATGCTCTGCATGACTAAATCACTTCACAATGGTGCTGAAACTGGCCATAGAATCAGAGGAAARAGATGGGCACCTCATTTAGATTGTCAGATGATAGATGGTATTCTGGGTTCCTTTCTTTGCCTAGCTCTATCAGGAAATAAGCAGTTAGACTTAACTCAGGTTGATTCTAGATGAGACTGTCATTCTCTCTTAGCTCTGTAGCACTTAAAATCAGCTAAGCAAAATCTTACCCTTTTTTACTCCAAGGTTAGGCAAATCTTTTCAAGTCTTTGCAGTTTATCTCTAAAACAAAGATGAAATCACAGCCCCCAAAGTTTTACAAATAGTATACAAAGATGTTCTATAGATATTTATATTCATGGCTAAATGTAAGCAATTCTTGTTATTTGTTTTTTCATTTAAGGCAAAATGCTTGCATGCATGATTGCTGCATCTTTAAAATTGGAATTGAATCGTGAAAAGAAAGGACATATCAGTTGAATATAGCAAAATGAATTATGCGTTTATTATTTGTAACTCGTGTCTTCTGCCATGAAATAATATATTCTTAATCTGCTCTTAATGTAACTAAAATACTATAAAGTCTAAATTAATTCTGTAATGTCATGCTTACCACTTTAACACTTCAAGCTGGCCTAATTTATACTTTTATCTTTTATTAATAATTAATATACTTACAGAAACATGGGCTAAAGCAGGTAGAAAAGCCTTCAAAAGATTTCTACTGATACCCTTACTATCTGATTACTACTGAAGGTGAAGAAATAGGTTTTAGATTTCTTAAATTAATTTTTGTACTCTCACATATGAAATAAAATTTTTGTATGATATTCAAACTTTTTCTGCTAAACAAGTATATGTTTTGCTGAACAATTTCCAAGTGATATAACTGATTCATTCATGTATTCACAGTTCARCTCACAAACTGTTCAGTACGTGAGAGTCATTGCAGACTCATTAAGCAAAGTATTTAAGCACTTACTTAATTTTTGTTAGTTTTAAGCAAGTGCCTCGATTCTGTTAAAGCCAATGGAATTATTCACAAGGTGCAGTGATTCRATAACTGCAGCTGAGTTTACATGTTTACATGCATGGTTAAAGTCATGCATGCACTTACATGCTTTATGAACGGGAGCATAAACCAAAACCATGAAACTGAGAAGGAATCATATTTCAAATATAAAATGAAAATAGAATAAAATGAAATTTCTTAGGAATACTGCTCATTTAACTGTGAACTTAAGCCAAAAAAAAAAAAAAAGGCATTGTGGCATTTAGGAAGAGTTAAGGGTCAATTGAATATATGGTCATTATAGATCTGTGCAAATTCTAGGTTATGCCCAGGCATATATAGTACATAGCTGGTCACAATAACTCCGGAAGAAGRAGGACAATTTATCTTCAAGGGCTTTATTTGTGAATTCATTTAATGGTCTCACACTTTTTGCTACTTTATGGTACATTTTATTTTTTTTCCATTGTGTATTGCTTTGATGTAGTATAAAATGTGTGAAGTAGTCAACATAAATATTAAACGTTGTGAATGTTGGGCAATACAGAATATGAGTGTAGCTGAGTTCAGTAGCATATGAGCAGTCCAACCTTTCATTGATCTTGCAAAACAACTAATTACATAACTTTTCTGCTATACTTAGCAGCTGATCTCTGGCCTTTGAGTCAACTTTGTGTGTGTTGGAAGGCAATGGATCATTTCTTTAGACAGCTGGAATAGATCACTCATTCATAGTTTTATTAAGGATGAAAATTTTAGAAGGCCAAGATTTGGTACACAGTCATTCTTCTATTCAGGTTTCAGACTTCTGTAATTTTACAAAYTTTATACAGATGAAATTAGGATTATTTAATTAAATGTAAAATCCAACAGTTCAAATTTAAGCTACTAGCATTTCAGGGGATAGGTTACTGCATCAGTTGATGTACTGTCAATGCAAGTCTGAGGGGAATGAGGAAGACAGTGGCTTGAATCAGAGGAAATATTCATTTAGGAAGAAGAAATGCTTTAGATAATCTAAAAATAATTGCAAGCATTCATTTCCAGCTTTGATCTTAGTATATCTAGAAATCACGTCTCATCATTAATAAATTTGCTTTATCAAATTTTGTATCCAGTGTTTTGGAAAATTTCTCAATGTGTTTATCTATTTTTGCCATAATTATTTTTCATCATCCATTCATCTACTCATAGTCACAGGGATATTTCTGTGATGACAGAGGCTTTGCATCAGGTGTAATCTACATACACTTGGGATTGGTTTGTTTGTTTGTTTGCTATGATTAGTTAGTAATGACATACTTCAAGTATTGAAAAAATGGTTGCTTAGATACTGATTCCAACCTAGCGGAAATTAACAGGAATCTTGCACTTACTGATGTCTGAGACTAGTAGATAATATCTCAAAAATTATGTATTAATTTTGTAAAAGAATAAATAATTTTGGAAAATCTCAGATTACAGGAAAATGATCTTTGTTGGTATTTCCCCCCACCTCTAGTTTCCTTCTTTCTCTTTCCCTGTATATGAAAGAGACACAAATATATAMAATTTCTTTTGCTAAAATAACTCTGAATATATATTTTTATTTAAAAAAACCCAAAACCCCCTGTTTTTAGCTTGGGCTGCGTTTAACTGCTTTATGGGTCCTGTAACAGGGGGGATAAGGTTTTTATCTTTATTTGGCTACTCCTTTTTCGTGACTGTTATTATTCAGATACTTGACTCCCTTAGCCATTTTATCAGTGGTGCTGCTTTCATGAGTATAAGAACCATGTTTATATGTTGTGGGTTTCTTGTCTGTTTCTGTTTTTGCAAACTCTTTCATCAGACAGCCAAGCAGTCTCATTGCTTTCAACAAGGTTCATATCTCCCAATGACACCTRTACAGTTGCAAAGGTTACTACTCAAAAATGAATAAAAAACTTTGCTAGATGGCTTCACATTTCTCACATTCTCCACTAAAAATGATACCCAAATTCATTATAAGAAAATCTAATATGTGAAAAATGAAAAGATGTAAATAATAAGTAATGAGAGACATATAGGCCAAAGAGAAAGAGCAAGTGTTGGAAGAGCAAGTGCCATGCAGGGTGGGCGGGGTAGTGGGAGTCAGGTCAGGACTTCCAGGTGGCATGGCTAAGGAGCAGGTCGGCYGAGGATATCTGAGCCCTGGGGAAAGTGTTTTGAAGGGGAGTGTTGGTAGGGTTTCCTTTTTCAGCTTTCTTCTGAACTTCTAGTGGGGGGAACAGCAGATTTACGTATCACTGGGGRCTGGGAAACCCAGTCTATAGAAACTGCTGAAGACAAAAATTAGATTTGATCATACCATGGCTCATGCCATGACTTTCCTGGACAGCTCTGTCCTTTTCCAATCCTGTAGGAGAAATGGGTAATAAATGCTCATGTGGTAGTRCATGACTCTATGAATCTGTTTCTAAAATTAAAGGGAGAAACCTGAAGTTCTTTAGCAATGATTTAGGCATGTTCGTCAGTTGCTTTTAGTATCTGTATTTGAGCAGCAGGAACTTGGGGAATATTGAAAAGAAGAAAATTACTGTAATTCAGAAAGAAATGTAAGGGGATACAGGGATTTCACAAAGAAATAGTGAAGAGATAAAAGTGCTTCCCTCAAAATGCCAAGGTACAAGTTTTAGGGTACAGGTGACTGTGACACTGGTGAGGTGTTTCTGARTGAGCATATGCTCTTTAGTCTGGACCACCTCATTTTTCTATCACTGGTAATATTTGACCACGCCAACCTATGCCCCCAGGGATTGTTACATAGGAAGAGTGAGGAATTTAATGAAGGGGCATGCATGAGATTTTTCAGAAGTTAGGAATTTTAAAGCTGAAAATGTGAAAATCATATTGTGACAGTGTTAGAGATAGTAGAGTAACGAGGCTAAATTGGACAATGGAGACATCAAGTGTTTCTACAGGTTTACTCAGTACTCTTCTTCTCTGTTATTTGGGATGGAGTAAAAGTTACCATTGTTAGCTTTTTCATTCATTATAAATATTCAAGATCTTTACTACTGTGGTGTGCTGTTCTATTAAAATTGTTTCGGTTTTAGTATTTGATGGTGAAAAAAAAGCCCAAAGATGACTTGCACATTTGAGAAGAAATGTGAAAATACTTGGTGATATTATTTCTGAGATTCAATGAGAAGTGGTTTTCACTAGATTATTTGAAAAACACTGATAGCATTTATTTGGAAATATTAAAAATAGTGCCTATCTTAATCTCATTACATTACAGATGATTTTTATTTCTTAAAATCAGTAGCTATTTGCTGAACATAACRTGGCAACTTTGATACTTGTTCAAAGTTTTTTGAGAGAAAGGTATTAACTTTAGATTGGGTTTCAGAAGTTGACAATTTAATCTCCCCAGCCATACTCAGGGACTTTGAGAAGGAAAAATCTGTAATGAATTTTAATGGAATCAAATGGCAGCTTTTCTTGGGTAAGACCATTTAAAATGTATTTCTCAGTTTGGTCTTGTTTTATGAAATCAATTACATGCATTTCCCATTTAAGCTTGTATATGGTTTGGAGTCAGTAGGAACAAAAGAAACGTTTAAGCACTTTGTTAACTAACAAAATGTTAAGCACATACTTAACAGTAAGTGCTTTACTAAATTAAAACTCTTCTACTGTTTTCTCCAGTTGTGGTGAGAGTAGAGTGAAAGAAGGAAAAAAAATTACCTTTGATCTCACTGAACCATTTAAAATAGAGGTATGGCTCTCTAGGAACCTATTGTACCAAATCAGGCCAATTCAGCAGAATGAAGCTTCAAACTGCATAYCCTTATTACAAGCAACACTAATTTCACTGGGTGTGAAATTGTTTTTTGCTAATCCAAAAGCATGAAATAAGCACTGAACAAGGAATATCTCATGGAAATAAAGTACCACACTGATGGTTTCTGACAGTAGGTAGTGATTAAGGAGAGGAAAATGTGTTCTTGTGACATAGGAYTGCTGCAAACTGAAAAAGTCCCTTTGCAGCACCCCAACTTATTCTTTTCCAAAGGTGTACTAAATTTTGATTTCACAAAGTAGTAAAAGTGTCAAAAGTCAAACTATTGATGCAAGCAAATATGATATTAGAAATGAATAGTTTTGTGGTTTTATAGATTTGCTGAAAATATGAATAAATTTCTTGCCAAATGAACCTTACAGTGCAGTGCAGAAATAAAAGACTGGCAAATGATACATCACTGACACATGTAGATCTCTGTGCTAAGGCCTCCCAAGTAATTAAAACATTTTCTATTAGTTTGCACATGTTAATATAATCTAAAAGAACTGGTCTCTCCCTTATTACAGATATAATGTAAGTTGTCACAAAAAGTGATTATGCATCAGGTATCTCAAAATACAACAGCGGTGATAAAAATATCCTGAAAAAATTCTTTGCATGAGATGAAGGTCTGCCTCAATTCTGAGAAGTATTTCTKCTGAAGCTGTGACAATCAGTCAAGGCTGTGAGAATACCTGCTCTGTGGTGAAGCCTCATAAATCAGTAGGGAATTATTTTAAGATGGGGAAAACTTTGTGACCTCTGGAGCCCTTCAAGACCTCTTCCTATATACCACAGAAAGATTTCTGCTAATTTCTGTTTGTCTTTATTTAGCAAAACTTTATATCACATATAAACTATATATATCACTATATATTACAATAAAGAAGTGTTCATATCGTAGCTTTTATGGGAATCTTACATGTGCCTCCAAAAAATAACTCAAATTATTAACTCACATTTTTATTCTTTAGATTTTTGCATTTGTAAAATGTAAACATGAACATAAAGTCATATACCAATTATTTCATTCTAATTCAGTATTCCTGTTTTTTTCTAGGTGTATGCTAATGAAAATTATACATTTTCTAAGTAGTTCATTTACCCAAACCAGGCAACTTTAAAGCTAGATTAGAATCACAATTTATATTGCCATGTTTAATTTGAAACAAAATGTTTCAAATTTAAACCAAACATTTTTTAAGGGTCTAATATTTTTCTTCTGAAGACATATTAATTACTTGAGTGTCTCTTTGAGTAATGCTTTCCACTTTTTAAAAAGTATATAATTATGAGGTAAAAATGCCATGATGTATCTTTGTTTATCTTTTGGAAATCTCATAGAAAACTGAATTTTTTCACTGAGTTTTGAAAACAGGCACATTTATTTCATATAGAAAACTTTTCTGGAAAAAAAAAATCCATTTTTGTGAGTGCAAGTGAATTACTGTTTTTTTATTTTCCCTCTGTAAAATTCTCTCTGCTTCTCCCTGAAGAACTTGATTATTTCTGTGGCATAAGACGAAGAAAGAGTTATCACTGCTAGCTACACTAACGTAGTACTGAAACCGGAGTTACAGACCCCAGTGCACTGAGGAAGGAACTAGTAGTCATCCATGAGTGAGTGGAGGTCAGAAAAGGCAAGGGCAAGTGTGGTGTGGACAAAGATAAGAATTTACCTTTGATAGGCAAATCATTAGTATACAAAGTATACAAAGATGGAAATGCAGGTGCCTTGTCACCTCAGCCACTGGGGTAAAATGAGATTCGGGCTGAGTTAAGCAGTCTTCAGCTAATTGTTCCTTTTTCCCTCAGCCCCTTCACTTGTCCCCTCAGCTGTGTTCGCTGTTCTCACAGTGAACAGTCCTGGCAAGGCCATCAGACCAAAAAGTGATSCCATAGAAAGGGAGAGCTTTTTGCAGCCTCACCAGTTCCTCGGTTTGGGACACCACKCTTGTACAATAATAGCTCTCCCAGAGAGATGGAAGAAGCGATCAGGAAAAGAGAAGGTAGGTGAGCCACATGCGATGGTGCTGCAGCTGAAGAAACCCACATAAGATAATGACCTAACAGACCTATTTTTGTCAAACTATGCCTTGCCGTTGACTCGCTACAGGATGTAGTGGAGATAGAACAATTGTATTCGAAATCTAGATGTAAGCTAAAGGTGTTTTTAAGATCCAGTGTTCGTAAAAACAGAACACCTTACATTTGCTTATCTACAGTGGATATGAAATTGGTTGTTGTACCTAGGAAATAATCTGGTTCACCAAAATTAATAACAGTCAGAAGAGACACAAATGTAGGGAAACGTGTTTTTAGTGATTTCTAGCATTCTTAGGACTGCATTCACAGTTGAATTGTAAACTGTAGTCCTTGACAATAAACTCCATATTTTCATTCCAAGTGATTTCTTTTGTATTCATATTTCTTTTGCATTCCTTTGGTGCATTATCCACCTTTTATAACACAGAGATGGTGTTGTATCTTTTTGCTTCTTCTTTTGGCCTTATTGTCAAAAGTATTTGGGAAGAGCCTGTCTTCACGTCGTTGAAAAAGAAATCTGTCRTTTTTACATCTATTTATTTTGTTGTAGTCCAATTACTGCAGTATCTCATTAGAGCCAAATTTAACTCAAGATCWTGCCAATCTTGACTTCTTTTTATTATTCACAGTTCTTTACTAATTTTCTTGGAAACACATTGTCACAAATGTTGGACAGATACCCATATGAATTTCTCAACAGTTATTATCAAGGTGCTATTATACTTTCTGTGGGGTTTTTGACATTTTTCAACCTTCTTCCATTATTTCACATCTCTGTTTTTTCTATATTTAACAATCTCTTTTCTTCTGTAATTGCATGTCAATATTTGTAATAATATATCATATCATATCATATCAATCATATCATATCATATATCATATCATATCATATCATATCATATATCATATATGTGAAATTTATCATGGCTGTTGGTTTGAAGATTAAACCCTGTGGTACCATCTACATTTAACTGTGTTAGGTTTTGTTCTTCCTCATGACATATTTAGCATTTATATTTCTACATATTTCTCCCTTTCATCTATTTCATTATTATGGAGTATAAGCATTTTGTTGCAGAGCTGTCACTATTTGTTTTTTAGTAGCCTACAAACTTACTTATCCTGCATTCTATCTATTTTTCAGTTCTGTAAACACTAACATTTTCTGGCATATTTCATTCATTACCACTCACCACTGTCTTTCCTTCTGCCATTTTAGATTTATTTCACCTTCTGTAGCAGCATTTGTATTGGTTTTTGTAATGCATATGTGTATTTAAAAAGTATTGKTATAATGATGATTCAATGTTCTACTTATTTTGCAGGAATATAAATATTTAACAGAATTTATATGCCCTGGTTCTTTTCTGTCCTCATCCATTTCRCACATATGTATTTTATCAACTGAACCCTTATTGTTTTCAAAATGTGTTTGGCAAAAATTCTCTTTGTGTGATTAATGGGTTGATTAATTATTGCTATGATTGATGATAAATGAGCATAAAGTACATACAACAGAGGGATCTTCCTAGAAAGGATGGAAAATAAAGAAGAAGTCTGAATTTTTTTCACCGTGAAGTATGAAAGAGAATCCGTATTTATCCTTAATCAAGATTTTGGAAGCAGTGAAGACGTGCAACTACCACACAGGTCTTTTTAATTGTGGTGMAGTGATGGATAGTGCAGCAATGCTGCTTCTGTGTTTTACCAGGTGAATTTAATAATTATTTAATTAAAATTATATTAATTAAAAGTTCAGCTGAAGAGTTGAAATATGCTGACAGAGTATGCTATAAGCTATGTAAGTTGTTATTATAAAGTCAGCTGCTTTAACTGCATCTTGCTGCCCAAGATATCCATTTTTCCCTCTGGCCTCACTGTGTTCTTCACAACACTGTAGTCACCTCACTACTAAGCTTTGTCTGGCAAAAGACCCTGGAGAAAAGCCCTGCAGAGAAGGTGTGAAAAATTAAGAGAAAGAGCTTAGGAAGCTTCAGGCTTCCTAGTCTTCTTTTCATGTTGAGAACAGCCCTGGTTTTTGATCCCTGCATCACTACTGCTAGAAAACAGACTACTCAATAATTATTTCTTCTTTCTGTGGGATTCCTCTGACTATTACATTTTTGTACCAACTTAAGGAGGCTGGATGATGTCAGAGAGGCAACAAAGCCAGTCTTGTGCACTGCACAGGAGAAGAAATGTACATGCCTGGTCTCCTCCCAAGTTAACTCTCAAAAGAAATCAGGCAGTTGTAGAGTTTCAAAAATAATTCTTGCCTGGAGTAATGGAAGATTCACAGATCAAATGACATATTTCCTGATGCTATAAGTGCTCTTCACAGTTGTGAGAACTGGTAATTGACAAGCAGAATTCAGGCACAATTCAGGCACAATTTCTGGCACATCTTCCATAGGGCTGAGCAGCACTGGACAGTTTAATGTTGTCTAGCAGATTCCCAGGCCCTGATTATATAAAAATGAAGCATGCTATGTCAAATTGTTCAGTTGAGAACAAGTCTTTTGATCTTGTTTAGCATTTGTAACTAGAACATAAAAGTGAAACTGGTTTAGGCAGCTGCAAGAGTGTTCTACACTCTTTTTATATTTTTTCTAATTAGGTGTTCTTTACCCCAAACTTAATTTTTTTTACTAGCATTTAACTTTTGTATTCTTCTGATTACATTATGCTGAGTGAATGCTGTGTTTCATTACCTCTTTTGCTCTCTTTTCATGCTTGTTACAATGTCTTGATCAATTTTTAAGATCATTGTTACTGCTTTGGATTGCAGTAGAAAGCAGGTATTTATAACTGGAGTGGGTATGACAGTGGTTGTACAAATGTTCTCCTCTAATGCCCAGAAGTTATCTGCTCTTCTGGCTTTTCCAGGAAATAAGTTATCCTTGTTGTAACATAATCATGCTAAAATAGTGCTTTTAGGTAATTTCTTATGAGGATTGATTTTAAGGCTGCTATACTTAAGACTGAAAGTTCGCTTTGGGCTCCTAAATTAAGGTCTGAATTTTGTTAAAGCTCAGTGTCTGTCAGTTTCAACCAAGACAGCTGCTGCATACTCTACAACATCAGAAAATCATATTATTGTTGTCCCTGTGTGGGCATAGGAAGCCAGTTTTATATTTGATTGAATTAGAAAATCTCATACATTTATTTTTGCATTTTTGGGAAGTATTCACATTGGGCTTAAATTTTTAAGGATGTGACCTCATTTGAAAGGGCAGAGATTGTCCTATACAGTGCTCATTGGAATTAATTGGGAGTGACAGTCACAAAAATAGCACGTGTCCATCATACTGCTTAGGCTTTAAAATTTTCTCTGAATTGTCCTTTTTTCAGATTAACAAAAATAAAGAAGATATTTTTATCACCACGGTCATTCAATAAATCATGAATAGCATTTTATACTAAATCTTGTGCTGATAAGTTACTGTGTGTTTTTAAAAAATAGTTAATATTTAATTAATATTTAAATTATTTAGATGCCTTATTTTTCCTTATTTTAGAGAAATTGATAAATATTATATTATATTAATATCCATGTCTGAYCATGTATACAATTCTAGGACATGCTACATCTTTAATTATTGCACTTTTTGCCAGAAGGTTCCACGGTCCTTGGCATGGAAGGCCTTCACATTGCTACTATAATTAGTCACTATGTAATCTAGAGCCTAATAATCATATATAAATTCCCTACTAATTACCCTGTAATCTACTATTTGTTGATTAGAAGAGCATGAGATGAGTATTTCTACTATTATTAATCTCAATTTACGTGATAATTATAGGGCTGTTACAGATTTTCCTTGTTTACTCGCTTGGCTATGCTGTGCGGCCTTTTGTTGTGTTAATAAAATACTGCTTTTTTATGTTCATCCATTTTAATCCATATTCAGCCAGCTTCTCCTTCCATGCACTTCTAGCCTGCTTTGTTCTTGGGCTGGTACACAGGCAGGTCACTACAACAGGTCATTCTTTGTTTTCCCTGAAAAGCACACAGGCAAGTTTATGTGAAATAGTTACAATGCTCTTGTCTAGTTTAAATATAGGGTAAAACCCTGCCGGTGCTGGCGGAAAAACACAGGGAACTCTTGCTCTGTGGAGCAAGAATGTACACATACCTGCTCTGAAGTTCAGGAGGAGACAATGTGGTTGGATACTTGGGTGAAGATGAAAGGGAAAAAAAATAAGGTTAATTTAATGGTAAGGATATGCTATAAACTGCCAAACAGAAGGAGTAGGTGTGGATGAGGCTATTTTCGTGTAGCTATGTAATGCATCAAAATAGCAGGGCTGTGGGAGATGGTTTTAATTAAGCTTGTATCTTTGAAAGAGTAATTTTGCTTTTCACACAAGGAATAATAACTAGTCAGATGGACACAATATTTTTATTTGAATAAATGGTTGGCACTAGCAGTTTTAGGTGTGATTCAAACTAGCCAGACAATACCACTTGAAAATCCAAAGACACAAAACATGTTGATGTAAATGATTATGATGTATTTGGGATTCTAGGAAGAGGCTGAATTTATGGAAGAGGAGGATAAAGATGGAAGTATACTTCAGCAAGGGAGACTTAGTAAATTCAACATGTTGTTAGGTAGGGTCTCATCGAAAGATAGAATGAAAGAAGGGTAACTATCAAGGTAGAAAGTGATAACTTTTAAGTAAGGAATTCATTAAATTTTGCAACAGCAAAATATCTCAATACAGAAAAAAAAAAGTGAGAAGTTAATGAATATGATAAATTAGAGAAATTATCTGAAGTCAGTTAGATGAAATCCAGTAAAGAAAAAAGCAGAGTAAAGCACTAGGGGATCAAAAAAACCCCAACCCCAAACCAAAAAGCCCACAAAGACAAAATGGGGAATCATTCTTTAGGCAGAAGAATTGCAGGAAAGCATTTTGAAGAGACTTCTACAGCAACTTAATAAATGTAAATCAGTAGTTTGATGTGGTCAATGAAAAAGCAAATTTCATTCTCGGAGGTATTAGCATCTGTGTGTACATAATACACATAGTAGTTTTTCTGCTTTTCCCAGATATGGTGAGGCCTCAGCTAAAATAGTGTGTCTACTTTTAGGTGTTATTCTCTATGAATGATATAGGCAAGTTAGAATAAGTTCAGAGTAGAGCTAGAAATGCCAAAAGATTTAGACAGTATGATCTCGGAGGACAATTTGAAAACACTGAGTTAATTTAGAAAAATAAGACTGTTAAAGGATAAATCCTCCAGCATATACAGGTTGTTGCATTGTGGTTTTCACCTATCTTCCATGTCCACCAGAGGACAAGGACCACGTTGACTGAATTTGCAACATGAGAGGTTTAAGTTAAATATGAAATGATAATATTCAAAACACATTGATAATTAATAACAGGAACAAGCCGCCTAGTGGAAGAATAGTGTTTCTACTACTAGAGGCTTTGAAAGAGAGTGTAGGAAACCTCTGTTAAGAGTGGTCCAGCCTCCTTCAGTAGACAAAGATAAACTCAGTAACTTTTTTGTTCTTACGCCATTCTAATATTTCCAGTTGGTTTTGTTTTTTTGGTTTTTTTTTTAAATTAGTGGCAGTAACACCTTGGACTTCGGAGAGAATTTTATCTCCTAATGAGGTTGACATGACTAAAAGTGGACCTACAAACTAGCTCCAATACATGGAAAATGTAGTGGCAGAATACATGAGTTTGCTTTACGCCTCCTTTCCTCTTACCAGCTTTTATATTAAATCATGGGATATGGTGTATGACCCCCAGAAACCATGTAAACAGATGAAAAATGCACTGGGTGTGTAGTGTGAAATCACAGAGCTCAGCTACACCATGKTATTTGAAAATTTTTGCAATTACATGAGTTCAGATTCAAGATCACAATTTAAAATCAGGTAATTTCCACTAGAGTGCCTATTTTCAGATTCAAATTATAAATGACTCATTCAAATAAAATTTATTCTTATTCACAGTGATACATAATCAATCTTATTTGAACCATTGTGAACAAATGTGGAAATTAACAGAAATAAATGTTAATTTATTTAAATATAAATAAATCCTTATGAAATTATACCTTTGATAATCAGATAATGTTCCATATAAAAAACCTCACACACCTTGAATATCAAGTACTCAAAATGAAGAAAGGCCAAGCAGAGGCTTGYGTCTGATCTTAAAGTATTACTTTTATTTGCATGATCCAGGACCTGGTCCCATGGGTCTGCTCTTGTAATGGAGGCGATTGTCATCACAGTGCCTTAAGTTGCATTTTAACTGCAGCTGGAGGCTTTGAAAAATTACTGCCTTGCTCTCTATTAAATAAACACATTATTCATTGTATGTAGCTAAAAGAATAATGAACATGTAACAACATCCATGCTGTTGCAGATGATATAGTGGGAGACTGAATCAAGATGGGAGAGGTCATCTTAATTTAATTGCTTGGTCTTTTCTGACAACTTGATTTTGTCCATTGAGTTCATCTAGTCTGGCCTGTTCTTTGCCTTGACCTTAGATTCAACAGTCTAAAATTGCCTGTGAAAAGTATGAGCTATCATGGATAAATATCTCTCTGCAATCTAACTGTTGGGGGTTTTTTATGCTGAAGAGGAAACTTTGTTTTTAAAAGCTGTTTTCTCATTCAAGTTTCACCAGAGCACTTTGTCTGGCAGAGTAATTTTTGCCTTACTGCCTGATTTGTATTGTTCTCGCAGCTTTATTGCTGTAGTCACAGAGTTTTTACTAGTTGAACTTGAGATGTGCATCTTGATTGTAACTAGACAATCAGTGGAAAGATTTTATTCTTATAAGCACTTCATGAATGCAAAGCAGGTATTTTTGATTCAGTTGTGTTCTTTATGCTTTATTTTTCCTTGACCTACCCTCCTAGCATCATGGAAGTGAGAAGAAATCTATTTGTACATTTAGGGAAAAAAGTCCCTCATCATACCTCCTCAGTAAAAAAGGAAAGAAAAAAAAAATGAAAAAAAAATACAGTTGATTGAAGGAAGAGGTAGCAGAAATTAATGAAAATTTCCTTTAAAATGTAAGAACAAGTAGAAATTAAG
The DNA here is from genome assembly GCA_003713295.1 of Parotia lawesii. Classification (NCBI taxonomy): domain Eukaryota; kingdom Metazoa; phylum Chordata; class Aves; order Passeriformes; family Paradisaeidae; genus Parotia; species Parotia lawesii. The sequence goes on along the minus strand of RAHM01000082.1, from coordinate 1,865,992 downwards.
AGTGCAGATGAGGAAAATAAAATGAAAGAAACCTAGTGAAAAGATGGTGTCTCATGGCGAGGGGGAATAGAAGAGCTTGTCTGATATCTGGAGGCCTCAACATTTGCAGAATGCAACGTTACTTTTTCCTGAACATTTCTTGTGTACACAACTGGGGGAAAATCTGTCATGACATGTCCTTGGAGCTGTTGTGACAATACAGGTAAATCAGAAACACAGCCTAGCAAAAAAAAAAGAACTGTTCTCTGGAAGCTGTGTAAAGTCATCCTCTCCAAGGCTTATTGCCTTCCTCTTTCATGTGAACATCTCTCTGCCCTCTGGGAATGCTGCTACCCTGGGACTGTAACTGTAATCCCAGAAGTCTGCTCTCATCATGAACTAGTACTTCATTTGTGGTGACTATATTTAGCTTGTAAACCACTTTGTTCAATGTACYAAACACAAGTATTAGGGTTGCAAAGGATGTGACACAGCAAATGAACAGAAATACTCTGTGTAATGCAATTTCACTCATGTTACAAAAATAGCTACACCTAAACCCTGTGGACAGTAAAAAAAAATATATATATGTATATCTATATATATATATATATAAAATAGTGCCAGAATAATTCATCTATTGGTAGATTTACTGTGTGGGAAGAAAGAAAGTGATTGAAAGTACCATGATAGCAAAAACAACTGAACAGGAAAACCAATAAACGGACAGAAGTTGCTAGTTATCACTACTAAGAAATRGTTAGTTAGTTTCTGTGTGCCAAATGCCGCTTTCAGAGGGCAGGGTTCAGTTTATTCTACATTGCTTGCTCCCTCCTTTCCCCCTCTTTTCCTTATGTTAAACAAATGAAACTAAATGATTTTCAGGAAGGTGGCAGCATCTGTTTTTAGTAAATAATACTATTTCTGGCTTTTTTTTTTCTCCCACCGACACAGAGTAACCTGTTCAACTGTTCTTGAGGAAAGCATGGTCATAAACTTGTCAGAAAATAGATGACTGTGGCACATTCACTGTATGCTGCAGTATTCACTGCATGTTAGGAAGCTGAAAAGTTTTCTGGGAGGTGAGGAAGATTTATGTGGTATCTCTTTGGACCCAGCAGTAACCTCTTCTGGTGGAGTATAAACACATGGATATCACTGACAATTTAGATAATTTCGATACAACAGGTACACAATGTCTTCACACTAATTGCATTCAAATTGTATGGTAGGCACCATGAAATGCAGTAAATGTCTTTAAACTAACACAGCAAACACTTGCCCAAAGCTGCAGGTACATCTAGTGTGGGTCATTACCTAGTAGTGACATGGTAGAATCAGTAGTGGAATAATTGATTCTAAGAGAATTGTCACCAGACTTCAGCAATAACATCCTGCCAGGAAATACAGGGCAATTTATGCTATTTCAAGCCATTGTTCCAGACTGTAAACTCGGAGAGAGATTGCTGCATTGATTCCACAGTCATTTTATGTTTTACAACACTGGGACTAGAGGCATTTTAAATATAAATCGTGAATCTGGAAGATGGCAGTTTAAAAAAAAGCATCTGACATAATGCAGCAATGTGCTCAGGTCTGTAATCATATTATAAACTTTCCCTGGCAGTAAGATTTAAGCAAAGAAGATAGGATCTGGCAGTCATCACCCTTGGCTTTATGTGAACAATAGAAAAATTAATATCATTATGACCAGTCTCTCTGGTACTAATGATATTGTGGATCCTGTGGCTAACTATTGTCAGGCCACTGACGACTTTTTTAATAAACTAAGTAATGTTTAGAAAAWCTTCCTTACATTTGAACAGTGCTCTGGAAACCAGAAGTGAAATCTGCAAAATCAGACACTTGGCTCAGTGGAGACCAAGTGACCTGTGACCTCAGTAACTGGTGATCAGATTTGTTATGTGTCTGAGCATGGGTCTAATTAACCGGTGTTAGGCATACAAGTTTGACATTTTAGAACTGCTTTTTATCTGACTTTGCATTTCACTGTGGTATAATTTTGCCCTGGTGGATCAAAACAATAGTAGTGACCAAATATCAAGTGACATTTTCATTCAATTCGTTTTCTGCAAACCAGGAGAGAGAAGGCCGATATACCAAAGCTTATTGTCACCTCCGACTACCCCTAAAATTATCTGTCTTGCAGAAAGATACAATAGGTAGACTTACACTATTAAACAACACTCAACAGTTGGATATAAATCATGCTAAATCTTTTACTGAGATCTGTTGTTTACAAGTAGAGCAGGGACAGCATATACCAAGCTGAAAGGAATTTTGGACTAGGAGCTCCTAGAGTGTTTTGTACACCTGCAGGCCTGGAGTAAAATAAAATGAAGTCTGATAGCTAATACTGAAGAACAGGAGGCACTGTATTTTGTTAAATGTAACATGTCAATGTCACTCTTTCTGTCCCTTTATCCTCTGAGGGAGGACAAAGTGAGCTGCTTCCATTTCTTTGCTGGACTGGTTATTCTGGCCAAGGCAGAGGCAGAGAGAGCCAGGCTCCTGACCTTTATTTTTACATCCATTTCTTTGTGACAAGGCTCTGGCTGTTTTCACTATTAACTTTAAACAAGCTTCATGAGTGGGAAAACCACTTTGTATTCTGGTGTCCACGTCTTTTACAGGATTGCTCTAACTTAAATGATGGTGTTAAGTTTATGACTTAAAATACTGGCAATATCAGAATCATGTGACAGAATTGAAAATTAAGATATGTTGTTATTATTAGACATTTTTGTATTCTCTTAACTATGAGAATGTTGTCTTTTGAGGCCGATGTTTACATTAAAACTCTTACTGGTGCCAACAAAAGCAAGGCTTGCCTGCCTAACAATAGGAACCCTGTTATTAAATCTTGATGAGTGCTAAGAGAAAATGTCTCCCTGCTGCCATTGCTCAATTAGGCTGGAACAAGCAGTGTGAAAGGAAAACATGGCACTCATCACAGGTTATCTATGAATGTGACCATATCAAGAAAGTGGGACTGTTTTTTGCAGCCTGTGACACAGGAATACTCCAGCATCTCTGGCTATTGTTAAGGAGATGTCAGCACCGCGATAGCCTGGCTCCATTAGATGTCTGTCCAGAGAATGTAAGGGGTTAATGCAAAATAAAAGTGATGGAAAATGGAACACAAGATGAAAAAAATAAAAGCAATTAGTCAGCACAAATAGTGATGAGCCTCTTTCCAAAAATAGCAGATTTAACATTTATTACAAGCAAGAACAGAAGTAACTTACTGACATTGGCTTTGCGGTAGGAGAAATATGAATAGAAGCAAGCAGTTATGAAAGCAGTTAAAAGGAGAACTAGAAAACACATGAAAGACATTGGAATCACTTAATCTGATTACCAAGAAGTGGGAACCTCCACATTAAAGCTAATGTTAATATTCTCAAAAGTAATTAACAAAATAAAAATAATTAAAATGAACTAGGAAACAGGCATCCTTAGTAGCCAACCTAAATTGGTTAGAGGAGGTTTTTTGTTTGGTTTTGTTTTTTGTTGTTTTTTTTTTTTTAATTAACAAGTTATGAAAGCCAGGAGGATGGATGGACTTGACTTATTTTCTCTCTTCCTTTGGTTTRTGTGGACTATAAATCGGTTATTTGCTTACCCTTTCTCATTTGAATCACCTCTTTGTTCATTGGGAAATGGTCTAAAGAAACTCCTTTATTTTCCTTGCTTCCTGAGGGATTGTATCATTGCAATTTTATTTGGGAAAAAAATAGAACAAGGGAGATGATGGTAGACACAATGCAGAGTCTTATTTTTAAATCCCTGTTTTGTTTTGGGACAGTTCGAAACTGGGAGTCAAGTTGTTGGATGTGAACCAGCCCTTTGAAACTTTTGATGAGGTTTAAATCTGATGCATCCCACCCTCAAACACTACCCACCCACCCTGCTCAGTTTGAGCCCACGTTTGTCCCATTACATCTCTAGGCAACATGCAGYGACGTTCTGGGAAGAAGAGTCTTGCAAATTGCTGCTACCTTCCCCTCCTTACGAAGAGGTAACCCGCTTTTATCGGTCATGTTTGAACATAGTCTGAGGTCTGATGCAAATCAACAAAAACACTTAGAGCTGACATGCTTTTGGCTGAATCTTTGGTCATGCATTACTTTGGCACTGCAGATGGCTCAGATACACTAATGAGATTGTAAGGAGAGTGATCAGCATTTTTGGATGTAGGTGTGGTATGTTTATAAGAAGTATGGTTTTGGGTTTTTCTAAAGTACTCTTGGGGTTTGTGTTAATAAATTATTCAAAAACAAGGATGATGAGTACATCAGTTTTTAATGCAAAAAATCCAGCCTCTTTGCCAACAATAARCTCAATTGTAATATTTAAAAAAGGGGACCCTAATAAGTAGTATTAAAAACCCTACATAAAAATGTAGGACAAAAGATACCAGTCCCAAACTCATTGTAGAAAGAAGTATTAATATTAGTAGCAGAGCAAGGAATGCAGAGATGTCCACTGGATAGAAAGCCACCATAGAAAAACAGCTCTAGTTTTCTCCAGGGATGAAGGACTGTTGGGGTGCACTATGTGGTGGAAGAGAGATAGGCCCTGAGGGCTGGAGAGAGAGCCTCTTTCTTGGACCCAGAGGTGACCCTGGGAGTGCATCCAGGTCACCTGGGATGGGCTGAGAGAGGATTGTGGGTTTCTGGACAGTGCTGGGCCTATGAGACGTGATAATTGTAGTTTGTGACCTTATACCTGTTACCATAATAGGCAATGTCTGTGCACTATCCCAGGTGATTGGGGGACACTGAGGTGAACATCTTTCCTGTTTATATGATGTGATATCCTGTTAGGTACTGGTATTTAGGGGAATTTCGGGTGCGCAATAGAGGCTTTGCACTTTTTCCACCTTGTGTGCAGAGTCCATGCCCTTGAGTGATTACTGCAAAGGACCAACAGACAAAAGCAACCTCAGACAGGAGTGGAACCTAATATGAGGGATTTCCTCTATGTATCATGTTGCAGAGAAGCCGCAATGTTTTACCACAGCCTAGATTTACTGAGAGTTTACCAAGTGTCAGCCTTAGTACATGTAAGGACTCCTGCATTCACTGAAGCTCCTCAGATTACAGGCAGCCAGCTAACTCCCTAAGAGGTTCTCATGGCTATAAATGTGGGTGAAATGCAAGTTCTTACAATTGCAGAGACATTAAAAAAAATTAAATATTGATTAACTGAAATTATCAAGTACTTGCTAACACCTAAATTGTAGTAATGATGACCTAGGAAAAGTTCCAAGATTTTCCATTTAAAACACTGTTTGTTTCTACTTGGATCATCCTTATACTGCATCTTCTTCAGGATTTTCAGCGCCTTCTAAATGCTCCTACTAGAGCAGAGTTTACACTTTGTGCTGGATGACTGGGGCTGTTAAAACTTGATGCTGGGGTAGGTCCTTGTATTCAGAAGGCAAAAATTTCAGGTTTCATGGTCTGCTTCCTGTCTTTCCAGAGTAAACTCAGAAAAAATATAGGTGACAGGGAAATCAGTCAACAAGTTGATGCTTAATAAGTTGCTGTTCACTTGAATGAAATGGAACAATTAGCCAATTAGTGGGATTTGCATTCAGCCTGTAGTCTAAAGTAATGAATTTTGGCTATTGAGATAAAATTAATTCTGCTAAAATGAAATAGAACAGAACTACTAGGATATAATACTTTAAATTTTCACATGTAGTTAATGAGCAATTTTCAGCTGCAAATAGGACAGTCTTCACTAAACCATAATTCCACTTTCATGGATATCTTTGACTGTTCTAACAGAGCTGCAATGTGGATTGCAAAGCTCACAGCCCAATTACAGTAAATATCTTGATGATCAGCATGTGTCCACTGCATCCAAATGGATCTTTCTTCCTACTCAGAGAAATGTTTGACTTCTAAATGACTTCTAAACCAAGTGACAAACAGTTTAACAAACTGAAGCCTTAAAAAAAAAAAAAAAAAAGAAAATCAAACATTTTTTACTTTTGTAATGTTTCCATTGCTAGAAATAGTTATTCAGCATCAGTACATGAAAAGCTACCTTTCAATCAAGGAATTATCACTTCAAATCCAATTGCAAGTTTCTAAACCATTTTCCTGTTAAAAACTATCCTGGCCATGTAATCGCATTAGCTGTTGACTGGCTTCTATCTGGGCAAGGCAGAATGTCATGGTTGATGCAGAAACTTGGCACACGCTAGCTCAGGCCAAAGAGCATTTCTAAAAGGATTATTCACAGAACAGCCCTTGATACAGGATCACAGAAGAATCCACAGCTGTGTTCGCCCATCTCTATACTTAATGCTTTTTTATGGCTATTCTATGGAGAATTACTGAAAAGCATTTTGTAGAACTATTCTCCATCTCTCGTGTATGTGTTTTGGCTTTAAGTTCTCTTAATGTACATTGTACAGTGATCTATACCACCAGATACTCTTTTTTAGGTCTAACTATTATTGAATGGATTAAAGCAGGAAGACCTAAGAAACTGTATATTTAGCATATATAAAAAATTATGCAAAATGTACTCAAAAATAAAGGAAAACGTACTCAAAAAATAGAGGAAAGTTTGAATTCATGATGATGTGTAGATTGTTGTCTAGAAAATAGCTCTGTGGTATAGGCAGGTAGACCACATCAAAGGTATGAGATAGATCATGGTCATCCTGTTAAGATGAGGGTGAATGTTTAACTACATACAGGTTTCCATGCATTATTCCTTCAAATTTAATGCCAGAATAAGCTCTATTAGCATATATTTACATGTTCTGACACACCACTCCTAGCCTAACTCTAACTTTTCTTTGTAATATCAACACTTCCAGTGGGACTGAGACCTGATGGCATCAGTCACATTCTCTAATTTTTATGATGGTGGCTTGCCATTTGAGGACATCTCCAAGCTTCCTTCTCCTTTTGGGGTTCTGCATTAGTATAGTTTTTTCTGTGGTCTTCATGGGGGTTAACCTAAATTGCATATCTCGATCCTAGCACTGCCAGATACATTCACTTCCCAGGCCACACCTATAGACTGGGAAATATAATGGGAGCACTCTACCAGCTCAAAATTGTCTGCACGACTTGCACTTCAGAAGTGGGGTGTGAGGAGAATCCTTGTTATTCAAAGGAAATCTAGCAGTAATCAGGACACAGCCTGACAGAGTAGATGACCTTCTTTTCGCCAAGGCATGACATGGAAAGGAAAAATATTACACAGGAGACACAAACAAACAGAAAAAAAGTGGGTCAGGAGAACTTACGGAGCAGAGTAGCAGGCATACAGGACATAGCAGACACACAGAAAGGCGGTGTGCTGGCAGGGGCTTGGCATTGCATCTATGTTTCAAGAGAAGGGAATTTTTAGTTCCTTTAGAAGTTTGTTTATTGAAAGAGCCTTTATTATGCTAACTCTGTGATCACTGYCCTCTGAAAAATTATCCAAAGAATGTATTTGGAATTAGCCGGTGAACTTTGTTCTGTGTTGCCAGCATATTTTGTTTGAACTTCGTGCATGAACATGCCCATTTCTCAATATAACACTCTCAATTTCTTTTTTCTTCTTGTGTAATTCTACAGCTGCTTGAGAGAAAAAGCGAAAAGAACCATTTGGTCTTGACACTTCTGAATGCCTTTTTCTAGTCACAAGGAGGAAAAAGAATCAGTGATAGGGTGCTCAGACTGTGTTTAAGTCTTTAACTATATCTTGCTCTAACATCAAAACTAGAGTGTGTATGTAAACAATTTGCTTTACTCTGTGTGTGTATAAAAGAAAATACTTAAATCACTAGAATAGAAAACTGATTTTCCATCAAGCATTGCACTGAGTCTAAATATTTCTACATTTATAACTGGCCTAAAAATCAGAGAACAAAATTAGGTGAAAGGATGAGAGAAACTTGACTCATGCAGTAATGTGGTTTTTCAAGGTTCAGCAGCATGTGGATGCTCTGGCAGACAGAACTGGATTAAGTTTTTCTTTTGAAATGCTTTCCAAAATATTTTGAAAACATTTGTGTTACAATATAATACAAATCCAACTAATTCTGAAATAGATGATAAACATGATTAACTTTGTAGTGGAAGCTATTCAGAAAGCTTTAGGCAAAAACTGTTGCCACCCTGATGAATTAAGAAGGGGATAATATCACTCTAATGGATATTTTTGTATAAGTGTATGTCATAAGGCTTTGTAATTAAATAGTCCCTGATAAAATTGCATATGCCAGTTTTGACAACATGTTGTTTTAAAAATAAATTCCCTTTCATCATGATCTTCAGACACCTACACACTGATAATGTATAGATAAATTTCCACTCTGCCTGTTCAAAAAGACCATGCAAACCCCAAGTTTTCTGGATTAAGACCATATTTAATGCCCCAAATTGTATTTTATATAACTGTTCTGGGTTTGGTTTTAATTATTCTCCTTTATTTCTGTTTTCTTTTACTGTGCACACAAATAGATCGATGGGCAGTTTGAACAAAAATAGCCTCCATTTAAGCCATGAATGTGAATTCAGGTTAGAGTGTCCCAGACATTTTTTGTGTGTACATATATCTGGACTATTGCTACAGATTTCAGCTAGTATAATGCAGGGACTTTAGCTCAGAGGAACATGGATTTCAGGGTGCCCTTGTGATACTGGAGACCAGTTTTGCAATGAGTGTGATATTATACAGCGCTAGATAAAAAGAACTGATTACAAAGCTTTCAGTCTTGTCAGTACTTGGGAAAATTTCAGTACAACCTCCTGTGGTCAAATCCTTCCACTCTTAACTATAGAAAGAAAGATTTTGCTAYATAGTGTCTATTAGTTTCTTCAGTTTGTATCACAGGGAGTTAAGTACTCTCTATATAAATAAACAATGCAGAACAAAGCAAATACCTATGACAACATTGACTGTTTTTCTTTGCCACAAGGGTGTTATACTTCAATAACAGATGAATAATAAATACACATCTGTAGATTCAGAGTGGTTAAAAACATAAGGCCAGACCTGCTGCCTAGAGAGACTCTGAACTGTCCACCCATGAACCTGTTTTAACCTGGTCTGGATGAAGCCGGAGCAACCACACCCACTTCAGAACTTCACAGATTTGAGACTTCCAGAGTTCCCTTTCATTCTACATACATTCACGCTTATATTTACATGCTTTTATATATATATTTATAGATATATATATATACATGTGTATATGTGTATGTGATTCTTAACAGTTGCTTTTGGCAAGATAAGAAATCTAATGATCAAACTTTTCACATTTCCACATTTTCAATGATGTATATAYGTGGACATTTGAAATTAATACAGTTTTTGGTGGTTTTTTGGTTTGGGGTTTTGTTTTTTTTTTTGCTGCTTCTGTATTTGCTCTTCACGACTATCCAACTAGCATTCTGTGCTAATAAATAGTCTTGTGATACTTTTGCTGATCATACTTTCCAGCTATTTCCAGCTGTTTCTACAGCTTTAAGAATGGTGCTGTCTATGTTCAGTCATGCAAGACCACACACAGGGACATTTTGGCCACATAGTTCAAAAGACTATTTCGAAGAAGTTGTACTTGGGGACTTACTTGTGTATCACAGGAATTCCTCCTACAAAATTTAGCAATTGGACAATACTAGTATCACTCCTGAGCTCAGTAACAAGAGTGACACAAGACCATCCTTAAAACCTGTGTTTTAATCATCCCAAGCTGTTCAATAGTTTTTGTACATGCCCTTTTGCCAAGCTGGTAATTTATCTCTTTGTTCTTTTTCAGTGAAAGGTGACTGATTTGTGGTATAGGGAAAACTGCCTTTTTGGATTATAAGATTTTAGYCTGCTGATTTGGCAATCACAGAAAGAGGTATTCAAAGGAAAGAAATGATGTTTGTATGGCAATGCGAAGTCCTTGGGTAGAAGAGAACCGCTTCATTATTATGTCACCTCTTATGAGATGACATTTCATTTGTATGGCTTCTCCAAATTGCTTTCAGCACAGAATAAACTGGATGTAACAGTGCTCCATGTTGGTGCAAAACCAAAATTTTGAATAAAAATTCATTGAATCAGAGGTGAAAATAAATCCCCAAAGTAGAATAGGCAGTGATGAAGGTAGGCTGCTGTAACTTTAATTTTTTGCCTGCTGGTGCAATATAATACTGTCTCTGATTAATTAAGCACAGAACAATATTTCTAAACAAGGCAAATCCTAATTCTGTTTTATTGCAAYGTTTAGTGCAGATGTCTTCCCCCTCACTCCTTTCTCCATTCTTCTCCCTGCTCTCTTAACTAAATAGTGATAGAGAAGTGTTATATCTCCACAAGTTACCAGTTGTAGTGACTTTGATATGCACAAACTAGGTGGGAAAAGAGTGATTATATATCAAAGTTTTTAGCTATTGTATAAAAGCTCTGCTTACATTTTTATATTGAAGGCATTAAAAACAGTACYGCGGCTTAAAAGTCAACTTCCTTAATAAAAGATGAAAGTTAAGACTGGGACAGTTGATTCTACCTGCTAGGTGACAAAAAGCAGTTGTTGGACTTGCTGTCATTCATCAGCAGTCTGAACCTCCACGGAYAGGTATTGGCTGATGTTACATAAGTGATGTTGCATTATTTTGGATGTTGCATAAGAAAAGGATGGCCTCAGTTTAATATCTAGGGATGAATGTCCCTCTTACTTGAAGTTTAAGCTAAAATAATGCACCCTGTTGCAGTCATTAGAGGGCAGTTACATCCCAATGGGATATTTCGGTTACAGTGATGGTGTGGTATTGTTTATTTGGTGCATTTATTTGGATTTCTTGCATTCTTGCTTTATCTTTCTCTGAAAGTATTTAAGATAAGTATTTCATACTGTTACTCTTTATTTTGAAATGCAGCAAAATCTGATACCAGATAATTTTCTACAATACTTCTAACTGAACTGAGATATTCTGACCTCTAAAGGTAAAAACAGTGACAGAAAAAAGAGGCAATAATCTGTGATTACAATATTAAATGATGTTTACAGAAGCAAAGCAGAATTACAAATTTCTGTCTATGTCCAAAGAAATTTTTCAGAGGAAAAGGCATAATAAAAGTTCAGCACCTTTCCTGCTGCTGTAAATGGGCACATGCACATATTAGTAATTTTGTAGGAAATGAATATTGAGTATTCTTACTTGCGAGTCTACATCTACTTGACTACTATTCCTTCTTTTCACTGCTTCAGGAATCTTAACTCAGTGACACTTGTATGAAGTAAGACCAAATATCCATTTGACCAATCCAAGTGTAAAATGTGATGCATAGTGCATGCCAGAGCTTGCTCTATTTTCCAGTCTTCTGTGCTTTGAAATAGGTTTTGTTTTTCATTTGGCAAACTTGGCAGCTCAACTCCTCACAGCTGTTACAGCATTTTCATGGCAATGCATATTATTACAGACTCATAGTCTGTGCCTTATATGTGTGACAGATTTTCTTTGTTTAAATCGTCAATCAGTAGGATTTTTATCTTCTTTACACAACTGAACACCTCTAATCTGTGTATAGTAGGTATAAACATGCATAACATTTTAATGAAAAATGGCCTCTGCATAGTAATCCTATTATTTCTTTTAAACACCAAAAAATTTTGCTCTTGGATTTTAATGTATGTTCAGAAAAATTTTACATTCTGCTCTGCTGACTCTCTTCCTTATGGTCATTTTCTACATAATTTAATGGAATTGCATTATTTAGCATAGGGTTATTAAACTATCCCGCAAATTTTTCTGCCTGAGACAGTTATCTACTAAATCTTAATTGATTTAATAACTGCTATAAAATGTGTTTAGCATCAATAGAAACATATATACTTAATTTCTAATACATTTTATGATGCTAATTTCTAATACATTTTATCTAAGGCACAGTACACTAAGGAATAAACAAACAAGTAGGTTGGTTTATTTATAAACAATGAAGTCCAGTGCAAGCACCTAAATGAAACACTGATTAATTCTTCCCTTCCACATATTCTAAGAAGCTCCCATAGGAATACATGCAGCTGGGAGGCAGTTCTGAACAGGGACATGCAAATGATTGTTTGGGTTTTCTGTTTGTTTACTTGTTTGCTTGCTTAGTCAAAAAGCTCATTTCAGCCTCTGTGCTGTTCCAGTGGAACCTTCTGTGTTTCTTTGTTTTTAATAGAAACAAAATGGTGGCCTTCACATTTCAAAATCCTTTTCAATTAACCTGCTCCTAAAAACTACCCTTTCTAAATGTGTTCAGCTGTTCTTGTGATAATATGTAAATTCATTTTCTTAGGAGATACCTTGAAATAATTGAGATGGCCTTTTTCTGACTAGAGCTATATTTCAGGAACTAYAAAATCCCACAAACAGACCTCTAAGAGGGAACAACAGTCACAATTATTTTGGCTTACTAGATATTAATTCAAGTACTTTGCCTTGTGCATGATGTAATAATGTAGCACATTAAAAAAATAAAGATTTCAGCAGCAGAAATATATATCCATAATGCTCTCTGACACGAATGTGTGCAGCAGTGATTATTCTTGTTTGCTCATCCATGAAGCTTCACAGATTTGAAATATGGAAATACTTTGCTCTTCTGGAGACACAATTCATCTTATACCTCCCCAACACACTGGTGTGTAGGGAACATGGATCTACAATGTTACAGGACTAGTGAAGGTATAACTTATTTTCCTTAAATAAAAAAGCCCCAAACATTAGGTAGCTCTGTACATTATGCAATTATATATTTAGCTGACCCAATAAATATTAATACCCCTAATTTAAACATGGAGAGATAAAATGTGTTCTGCCTGAATAAGCAACGAGTTACAACAGTTTCATAGATGAGGAAATACTCTAGGTAAGATAAAATATGTTTTTTTTGTTTTCCCCTTTCTTCTTATCCAAATAATTTAAGCATTTGTCACTGTAAGAACTTGAAAAAATAATGATCCTCCCAAACAGTAAAATAGCAGAAACTGTTATATCTGAATTACATATTTGCCCATGAGCAATCTTTTGAGGAGATTAAGAGATGAGTTTTTCAAACATTTGGAGCACTACATATAGTCTTTTATGGGGATTTTTTTCACTGTCTGAGTCTATGTCCATGAAAATAAAATTTCTTTTTACTTCGGCCAAGTTAACTGGTTTAAAACTACTTTCATACAGACAGCATGTAAGTACACTATTTTGTATGGCTGAAACCTGGGAGAACCATACCCATTTTTTGCTAATAGCAGCAGTCAGCTCTGCTACTGACCTGCAGAAAGTTTGTAGGAATATGTCCATAATCTATGGATTTTTACATTATCATTTTCCCTTCTGTGATTATGGCTCTGCAGAACTAAAATACGAAGCACATCCACACAACACTTCACAGGGAAGCTGTAAAACACCAGCTTAAAAATTAGAACAGCCCAAACCGCATTTATTTTGAAAGGGCACCTGCATATAACTGTACATTGTCAGATCAACTAAAACCATATTGACACTGAAGTAACAAGGAAAAGTGCCTGTAAAAATTTTTGTAATTCATAGCTTCGGTAGAACATACTCTGTTATATCCAAAAACCCACAGGTGCTAGACATATTTTCTTCCAGAAATTTTTCAGAGACACCAGAGAAACTTTAATAACATTTTTAAGTTATGAGTTCATTCAATAGATGCAAGTTTTACTGTACTGCAGAATGGTTTGCTGCGTATTTGGCAGAAAAYTTCTCATATTTGTGTGTGTGAATATATTATAGTCAATTGTGGTTGCCATAAATGGTGAAATTATTTGCACTGCTGTTCAAGGTCTCTTTTTTTATGCCTGAAGGTACAAGAATTCGATCAAATAGGGGCTATGAACTCTTCCATTCACAATGCAGAAACCATATTGTGTGACCAAAAAGATGTAACAGATTGGACAGTGAGTGGTTCCTCAGAAGTTTTCATAGTCAGCTCCAAGACTTAGCAAGATCTAACCTCCACGCTTGCCCCCCCTTGACTGGGRTGATAGAGGGTAATAAAGCATTTGAGAAAAAAATGCATTTTGAGAATGTAGCATGTATTTGATTAGCACCATAATTCTTTCGAGAAATAGTTTATTAAGAGCTATTCTCCCAGTTGTGTTGCTAATGTATTTTATATAGATGTCATGTATGAATTTTCAGAGTACAGGTCTTGACTACTCACTGGGACATTATTTTTAATCAGTCAAGTCCAGTTAAAATGCTAAATTCTTTGTGTATATAAGCATATAGGTCTTATAAATATAAATAACTTATGTTCCCATAGTGTTTTATTTTAGTAGTGGTCAGAAAAGTACAGATTATTTTTCTTTATACAGATCGGTATTTGTTGTATTCTTTCCTCTGATTAATGATAACTGATGCTGTGATTCCCAAGGCTGTATACAAAAATGACAGGACTTACTTGCGTTGGCACTGAAAAATAAGCACRTTCATTTCAGTATTTATGTGTGTGTGAGATAATTTTCATAAACTATATCTTCTGTAGGATTCATTTATTTGACATATGAGAAGCAATTTTTTCTCAGACTGCATAGAGACATTTTGGAATGCATTTGAAGAAAGAACAAAGAATAGAGGTAGATTCACAAGTAGATTTAGTCAATTATATGTGACTAGTATAATTAAAACAATATAATCTTTATTATTAATAATAATAGAGTGATCTAAAAGAAATAATTGTAAAGAAAAATAACTACTTTTATCTCTTAGCTATACAGTCATCCAGCTCTAAGGCAGAGGCAAAGTGTACTTTCTCTTGGTTAATTCTGCATTTGGGTTGCTGAACACTTTCCTAGAAGAAGATATCACTGATAAATAAAAGAATCTCTTCTGAATATTCTAATCATTAGGGTATAGAAAATCTGGATGGTGACATGCATGCCTAAATGACATCTTCCTACTTTTTACAAAGCATGACCCCTAGCTAGTTTTGGGGCAAAGACCAAGAGATGACTCTGGTTTGGATTCCCCAGATGGGATGGGCCTAACATATCCTACCAGGTAGCTTCAGGCAGTTTCCTTGTTTGTGTTTCCTTGTCAGTGTGCATAAATGCTGAAGTGCCTCACCTCACCAGAGACATTTAACTTTCTGTATAGTTTGTGTCCTAACTGCRTCTGAGGTCTTGACTATATGGGTGAGTACAAACACATTCAAGCTACTTTGTCCCTTCTCTGCGGTGTATGAACACACACAGGCCCATGTTTAAACCAGAATAGAGCTTCTCTACTGACTAACCAAGAAGGCTGTCAGGATGATTTGCAATGTTAAAAAAAAAATTCAAAAAGTCAYCCCTGTTTAACAGCATCAGGACTCACCTTCCCAAGTACAGGTGTCCATGGTTTAGGTATTACAATAGTTGTCTGCAACCTACTCCAGCCTTTAAACATCGACTGAGTGATGAAACAGGTTTGAGCTAATCTTTATGATATATGAAKTTGAATTGGGACTTTGGGGGCTCTTGTTCCTGTTATAGATGTCTGAAGGGAGGTTATAAAGAAGACAGAAATGGGCTGTTTTTCAGAGGTGACAGAGACACTGGACACAACATCAAACACAGGAGGTTCCCTCTGAACATCAGGAAACACTTTTCACTGTGATGGTGAGTAGTCTGACAGGTTGTGGAGTTGCCATTCTTGTAGATATTTAAAATTTGTTTGGACATGGTCCTGGATATGGCCCAACTCTAGGTGGCCCTGCGGGGGCAGAGGGGTTAGACCAGAAGACCACAAGATGTCCCTTTCAACCCCAACCRTTCTGTGACTCTGTGACCCCATAATGTGTGTTTTCTCAACAGGATTTTAGAGTTATGGCCTCTTTCACTGATTCATTGCTACAGAGATTGATATCTAGGTCTTAATACCGTGGGGTAGGGAGAATAAATATGCACGTGGCACTATTTTTATCTTATAATTTAAACAAAGATTTAATCTCAAYACTTGGCTGGGTTTCTTGGGCAGAAATGTATCTGCTAAGTAGTGCAATCATTGGAACTAAATATTCTGTGCAAGTTGGGACAGGAATTAGGATAGGAAATGGGTTGGAGTTTTCCCATTCTAAAGRTGTGGCAAAGAAATGGTTTTTTCAACCGGTAAATTCCAAATTAATGAAATTTTCCAGTCCACATTTATTTTCATTTAATATTAAAAAAAAATTAAACAGAATCATTAGACATATTTATGTCTTATGACCAATTTGAGTTTTAATTAATTGTACTTCATTGACAGAAATCCTTTAATGTTAATCCACAGGAGTTTTATTAGAAGAAGCACACTGTGAAACTAATATTTTTTTATTGTGGAGTTACAAACATGCAACATAATCTCTACATTGTAAATGTCTGTGATTTTTGCATATAAATATATGGCGGTTAACTTGTATTGCATATTTACATCCCTCAACAGGCTTTTTAATTTTTTAAAGGATTTTTCATGCTGAAAGCTCTGATCTCAAATATTCTGCAATTTCCTTGACATGTCTTTGCTCTTAAGTTGCTTGTATCTTTTCTTAGTCCTAACTCTGTTTTGCCATTAAAGTAAATGAATTATGACTGTTTTATTCAAAAAAGGTCAGTTACACAGTCCTTTCCTAAAAATATCAGTAAACAGCACAGAATTTACCTGGCAGACCAGTTATTTACCACACTGAAGGCACAAACACACCCTGCTAAGCAGAGGACATGGCTCRGGTAAAAAATGTCATTCCACATAAACCTTGCTCCTTGTTTTTTTGTAAGCTCCTTGTTTTCATTTTAGTAATTTTGATCACAGTTTCTTCCCCTTCCATTACTGTGTTTTGTAGTTTTATGTTTTGTGAAGACTGCAATACTCTGGTTTTAAGAGTATATGACTGTCTAAGGACTCCTTGCTAGCTCTGGTGAAATTATCTACAACTCTGCAAMATGACCACAAAAGGGTATTGATTCATGATGGTTCTGCTGGGGTAGCATTTAGCATCCTATCCTACTTGCTTCACAGAGACATAAGTGATCACATAGAAACCGAATTACAGACACTGGGGGATTAAGGAAATAACAGAATTTTCATTATTTTTACTTAAATAAGACACCAAATACGTGGAGGGGAAAGAGCCAYTGTAACATTTTTTTAAAAGTTCCATTTTGTGTGTAATTTATAATTTATAATCACAATTAGTTATTTAAATAGTATCAGGGCAGATTATCACTCTATGCACTTCCTGAATACATACACTCACAAATGTACATGTGCCCACCTGTCTGGGAATCTGAGGAAAATACACTCTGTGCCAGGATGTGTATCACATGGCAGAGGCTCAGAGGATCACAGTTCTTCCACTGTATGGGAATGCCTAAGAAAACAACGTTCCTTACTACCATTCAAAATGCGACTCCCAGTTCAGCATCAGACTCCCCTGAAGTTCATAAGGTTTTTGGGGTTTGCTGAATTAGTTCTCAGTTAAGTTACTCATGAGCAGCTGGGCTCATGGGTGAGTGTGATGTGTGTTTGTATGTGCATGTGATTTACACAAAATGTGATGCAACACAGAAAAGTAAAAGAGCCCCYCATCAGGAGCAACCAGCCCAACAGAACAGGGTTGGTGTGACTTTACAAGAAATACGCCTAATGCAAAATTATATGTTTCAACACTGGGAACATTTCAAAACCTTTGGCAGTGGTTTGGCATACTTGCTAATGAGATCCAAAGAGAAAACTCTGTGTTTCTGTTTCGGTTTTGGTTTTTTTTTTTTCTTTCAACCCCTTATACTGATCTTAATGGTTGCAAAGCTGATATTGGATATCCAAGATTTTTATGTGAAAATTTTTAATGATTTTAAAAAGAAAATTAATAGCTCTTGTTCCCCAAGAATAACATCATTTTAAGCAGGTGACTTTTGCCTGGATTCCCTGCAAGGGAAGGAGGTGTAATGATGTAGTGACAAAATTATTTCTGCGTAGGGTGTGCTGTGGAGACATAATGGATAATGTGCAGTGAGGTGAGAACAGAGCTGCTGCAGGTGTGCAGCTTTGCAAGGTGCTAATTAAAAAGCAGGTGAACACAAGTAAGGAGCAGGGCTGGTACTTAGAGAGGTGGTGGGGAATGAAGGTACAGTGCAAACTCAATGTCTTGTAATGCACAATGATAAAAGGGTTCTGATTCTTCTGTTTTGCCTGATGTAGCCACAGCTGAACAAATTTAGTCCAGAGTAAATGTTCAATTATATATCTTAGAAACAGCAATCCCTACTCTATTATAAAATGCTGACAAGAGAAAGACTTCTCTTGTTAACTCACACATGTTAAATTTTAGAATGTGTTGTGGGAAAGGGAACACTGACAAAGGTAAAGAGATGGCTTTTCCAAAATTTGTGCAATAGGCTGCTGAAGTTTAAACTGCCATTTGAATGCCAGCTGCCAAATAAATAAAATGTGATATTTCCTGGCGAAAAAACAAAACACCAACTTTGACTGTTATTAGGAAGGCAAAGTAGGAAGAAAATGTCTCCCATACTTCAAGTCTAAAATAAATGTTTCCACCAAGACAAAAAATCAAATTGCCAAGCATTTTCATGATCCAGTAATCAAACAGAAAATTGTAACAGACCAAGAAAATATTTCATTTTGATTGTTTGAAAGTCCTAAATTCTAATTTTGCTAGGTATTTATATTTTTTCTTAAAAATAAAATTGAAATTAAAAAATCATATTCTGAATCAGAAAAATTAACTTTTTACTGAACATATGAACAGCGACTTATAAAGTTCAAAAACTGTGGAAACATGACGTTATGTCTTCTTTTAAACGTCATGTTTTTCAGCACCTGTAACACTTTTCCAGAGATTAATTTTGCAAAGAATGTCATCACTGTGCACTAATGAGTAGGCAGAGTGTGTTTTGGAGTGTATTCTTTGCATATAGTATTTTCACATTCAACCTCTGTAACTGGAGTTCATGAAGACAATCAAATAAAGCTGAATCAAATAAATCATTCAGTCTTTTTTTTTTCCTCATAAAAATTCTATGGAATAATATATTCTATTCTATTTTGAAAAAATCGTATTTATTGCCATCAACAGAATTTGATTTATTCCAAAACTTCTACAGGTAGGCTTTGTTTGAATGTTTCAGATAGTTACTTTGTGTGGACTGTTTGTAAATTTCCTGAATTTTAGTGCTTAGTTTTGATTAGCTATTCACATAAGCTCTTTAAATACAAAGTACATTGATTTCAGCACCTAAACTTGATTAATATAAATTTCTCAGGCAGAAGTGTTTTTATTCTTCCAACGGTTCAGTTAAAGTCATCCCAGTTTCTAAGTGAATTGAAAAGGCATGGAAGATTTTAGTTCTGACACACAGAAATAAGGATTTAAGGATAAGTAAGTAGTAGAATAAGGTTTCGAAAGAAATGAGCTTTGTATTATAGCAGATCAAGCAGGTGACAATACCAAGGACACATTTGTAAGGAATGCTATAGATATAGAGATCTTTTTAAGTGGAATAGGGAATATTCTGAGATATTAAACATCCCTGGTTATTTTCATAACATTATTTTTAGTTCTTTGACTTAGGGAACTGACTGAGATTAAACAAAATTTTAAGGGCAGATAATTAAATGCCTTTCAGAATCTGAGCATATATGAGACAGTTACAGAGGAGATACCTGGAAAAGCAGGGAGCTGAGCTGCAGTCTCCTGTGGCCCAGAATACTGCTCACTCCATTGAGCAGCCTTTCCTCCTTCAGGTAAATTAACAGAACTGGTCATGTTTCTAATTAGAGGGACATTAAATCTTTGCCTGTGATTGCATAACTGTACATTTCACCTTCAAGGTCTTGTATATAAAAACTTGAAATACAACCCTGCAAAAATTTTGTCTTATTAAATCTATCTAGAGTCTCATTCAGATATATGTTGCAAGTGATCTCAAAAGAYCATGGCTGAGTTAAACTCGTATTTAAGAGACAATTATTTTGCAATTCATCGTACTGGATAATAGCAGTAACAGTACACTATGCTAACACAGAGTTTCCCATGACAGGACCTTACAGATTTAATGCTAATTAGTTAGTTTAATGATAACTCTGAGAAAACCAAGGCAGAGTTTGGTGCTCAGTCTTAAAATCAGGAGAACCACATAGTAAGGAGGAACATGAATGAAGCCCAGAGAGCAGAAGGTTCTACTTGAACACCTATTGCATCTAATGGAAAGACCACTGAAAAATCCTAGGTCTGTCTATAAACTCCAAGGGAAATTAGTTTGGGGTCATGAAAAAGAGATTTTTCCTTCCAGTATTGGCTGAATGATAAAAGCAATCGTTTGGGGGTGTTTTTGATGTTATTTTAAAGACTTTTCCTCATAACAATTAGCATGATCACACATATAAGCAAGGCAGAGCTGCTCTGAACTGAATGTCCCTGAAGTCAGTGTCAGTTGTATGTGTTCCATAAGAGAGAATTCACAACTCTTGTAAGACAATAAAATCAGCACTAAAGTATGAGACTTTGAATCAAGACCTATTTTCTAAAACTGGAATATTCTTTATCTCTTTTGAGCACAGATATTTTCTTCTTACTTAAGGGATTTAAAACAGAATGATTTTGGTATAAATGTACTTTATGCATCCATAAAGGCTATGCAAATTGGTCATTAAAACATGACATTTTGTCCTGCAGTGATTTAAAGGAATTAAAATGCAATAAATTGAAAAAAAATGCAAAGGTAGGACACACAAACCAGCAGAGCTGTTCTTCCTGTGCTTTTTAAATTTCAGTATTTTTGAGATACAATAATTTTGTGCAGAAAAATCAAGCCAGTCCCACTGATATGTGAGTCATTTCTATAAAACCCATGATAAATGAATCAAACATACAAATGCAGTGGTTTTCCTGCCAAGGTAAATTTCTCATGCTGAAAATCACTGGACATTTTCACTCTGTGGAGCCTCAATTCTGTTTTGTCTGATGACACAGTAGGGATTAATAAGTTGTATTCCACTGTCATTAGTTAAACATGTGATAGCTACCATTTATTTGTAAAGTTTGTGAATCTTCAAAAAAGTGACAAGTTTATAACTCTTATCTATCCAACCAGTATAACGTGCCATTTTTTAATCTGTGAAGGCTAAGGAGTCTCCTGTATTTTACTCTAATTTCATCTTCTCAGGCATGCATGTGTGTTTGCATGTCTTAAAGAAGGTCAGAATGCAAGACTGTAGGGCATTTCATTCTAATGGATTAGCCATTGAAGAAAATAAAGGACCACAATGCATATATTCATTCAGGTGGTCCACCAGCTGAATGTAAATTGTATAGACTATGAAATATGGACGAATTTACGTGCTGCTCCTAGAGGAGGGTTGGTATTGTGTAGCATTCCTCCTAGCTGGGATGGGAAAACATACCTCTGATCTAAATTAATATTTAATTCTCAAAACTAATGTACCATGCAGTAGTGGAGCCTTTGGTTAGTGTGGTAATAAAAAGAAGCTTAATTGGAAATTCTTTTCAGAACTTGCATGTACTGTACATTATTAGCCTGGGGTAGGTCATTCTCACCTCCATTAGTTTTCTGACTGATAGAACACATATACATTCTGCAATCTGTGTAAGTAGAGAATATGGGTTTTTTATTCCCCCTGCTATTTTCCTCAATAGCCTTTCAATATTTTCTTGCTCCAGTAAAACAGGCTGATGTAACAATTTGGCACGTATTGCTTAAAGCTACTTCCATTGTCTTTGGACAGGTTGGCTGCCAGTTAAAATGGATTTGTTGAAACAACGTGCTTTTACCAGGCTACACTCGCTTCTTCTCTTAGCAACAAGAGGTTCTGACGTTAGCAAGCTTATTTTGGAAAGCTCTGCTCTGCTCAGTGTGGGATCACAGCACCCCAAGGGCTTGAAGTCAAACTTTGTAACTTGTAGCTGAATCAACAAGCTGCAGAAACATCCTAGAGACAAAGCAAAAAATATTTGCTTTAAAAAATAAATAAATCTGAGAATATGGTAATTAAATGCTTAGGGTAACAATGAAGATGCCGTAACGGCTCATATATCCAGTTTGCTATTGATTTACAATGACACATTAAAATCAAAATAGTGTTAAATAGGCTAATGACATTGAGAAGCCTGTAGATGAAATTAAGTAGTTTATGTCAAAAAATCAGTAGGAGATTCTGGTAAAAATAGAATATAACAGTTGCAGAAAATTAATTGATTTTAAAAAATAAGGAGAACCTAAAGAAAAAGGTGCAAAACCTTATCTTGCCACTTTCCTGACCCGCTTTACCCCCTTGAGAATCAAGTGAATGATGTTTTATTTGTAAAAATTTTTACAGGACAGGTAAGGCTAGAAATGCAGATAAATATTCCTGAGAGTTCTCAGCCTGGGAAAGATCCCAAGGGCTTTTCAAGCTTGTTCTGTGGGTCTCAGGCAAGTGGAGGAGAATTTAGCTATTAAAGGATAGAGGAGAGAATAAATCTTAATAATAGGGTAATACTATCCATTTCAGTGTTATTTGAGTATGAACATTCACACACCTAACTTCAGGTACTTATCTCAAGTGTTTTGCTGAGCTAAAGACTGAAGACAGCCTTGAGGAGCTGAGACCTGGCAGATTGTACATGAAGGAAAACTCTCATATTCTGTGTCTGCAGCTGTGCTTTGTCTGCACCTCCACATTTCATAGAGATTACTCCTGTCTCAGTGTTAGTAATGACTCTGACCATCATGATAGGTGTCCCTTGGGCCAGGCTTTGATCACTCTTAGAAGAAAAGYGCACTTCATTTCCCACTGGCTTCAGCAGGGCTTCAGAGCACTGAGCACTTTTAAAGTATCAACCCATGTAGTGCTTATGTAAGAGGTGGTTCCTGAGAATTGGAAAGAAGTCATTATTCTTTGGGAAAAGGACTTTGACACAATGAAATGTTGCCTGTGGTGTGCCATCAGATGTGTTTCCCCTATATCTCCTGAGTGTGAATACGTTAGCATCAGCACTACAGGGAGAGCAGACTTGATAAACCCTTGAGGGCTCTATACTCATAGGACAAATATTGCTATGGAGGAGTGCAGTCACCGACTGCAAACAAAGCAAATTCAAGGGGAAAATCCCTCTGAGCTGACCTTTTTAAAGTAATCCTTTTAAGATTTAGTGTTACTTCTGTATTACTCAATTTCTTTTTTTAAACATGTAAGGCTGTAGTTCCAAGAAAGTTGTTCTATAATGAAATACGCAGGTATTTTCAGGGCTTTTAATGTGTGAGCTACTGCACAAACCTACAGCTCCAGCTGCTGGCAGATTTTCCTGGATTTTCTCAGCCATAAGATGGAAAAGAACCCTAAAAAACCCACCCTTTTCTACATAGAAAAAATAATACATAAACAATAGTAATAAATATTCATAACTTTTCCTAAACCCACATGTGTTTAAAGACCTTTAAATCCCCTTTTCAAGGCCAGCCTTGCATTGTGTAACAAATAGATACACAGGATACATTACTAACACGGCACAAATCACAGGCTAGGTGGATACACTGAGTCACAGTGCTKATGTATGTATATGTATATGTATGATATACCTAGATATCATTAAACTTTCCTGATCTGTCTTTGTGCCTGACAGGTGTTAGTGGATTGTAGGTTTCAAACTAAAAGACAAAATGAAGCTCCTAATTTAGATAGAACTCATTGCTTTTATTGTCTTTTGTCAAAATAAAAATGCAAAGGAATTCTTGCATATGAGAAGACTGGACTCAAGCCATGTGTACAAATGATAAACCAAACCCACAATTAAATTATGGAAGCTGTTAAAGGTAACAAGGGAAGGGGCAAGGAGTAAAATGCCTTCCTTGAGGAATAAGTTAGCCTATAATATAGCATGATCTTGCAATTGTCTTATTTTTAGGCCAGTTTCTGGAGTATACTACTGAGTACACAGTGATTGCCTAGTGGATTTGACAATATGAAAGATAAGGATTTTTTTTTCTTTTCTTTTTTTTTCTCTTCTCTTCTCTTCTCTTCTCTTCTCTTCTCTTCTCTTCTCTTCTCTTCTTTTCTTTTCTTTTTTATGAAGGCATTAATAGAACTGTTTTCATGAAACTTTACTATAAACATAAGCAAAGTAGTAGGAGAAATGCTAGAAGCAGCTCAAAATGCATCTGACCAGCAGAGGTCAATGTGCAAGTGAAACATCAAGGGTCGTATTTTGGAGACTGAGTAAATCAATGCCTTTCTCTTCAAACTGGACATGTCTCAGCCTCTAAAGCTATAAAACCCCCACGAAACCTGCTGATGAAACAGTGTCTCTACAAATTAATGCTCACACACATAAAAACCCTCAAAATCCCCCCAAAACCAACCAACCAACCAAAACACCCATCCTGCCCCCCCAGATAATGCTGCTGCTTCAGGTTGTGGTTTCAAATTACCTATCTGCTGATATTGATCCAGAAAAGAAATTGCAGTTGTTTTCCTCTCAGATTTCTTTTTTAGCTAGCATCAGATGGGTCTAGACCTCTGCAGAAGCACAGCCTGGGGCAGCCAGGTGTTGTAGGACTGCATTGTGAAGCCAAAGAGCTCACACCCTTCTGATGACTAGCATGGAAGTCAGGCTAGTGAGATCTAATGAAATTTCCTTTTTATGATTTTGTGGAGGATTAATCCTACAATTTTCAAATATTAGCTGGATTAAAATACGTGATTAAGGATTATAAATTTAGCTTGAAAGATTAGGAAATATCAGAATTACCTCTGCTTGAGTAATGTTCATTTGACCCTATCAGGCACTTGTGGTATGACTTCGTTTTTAATTACAGGATCACATGCTATTTTTCAACAGTAACCCTACCTCATTTAGTTAATAGGCCATCTCTGTTCCAAGAATGGTCCCAACTTGTATAGTTAAAGATGCTCATACCTTACATGTGGAACCACAGTTCCTCATACCTTAGTTCTCCACATGTAAATTAGGTATAATAATAGTATGCTGTCTCACTGCTACATTGTGAAAATAACTTAATTGGTGTTTGTGCATCACTTGGTGACTACAGCAGGCTACAGGAAAGCCCAAGAGGAAAATAATAATTTTGTATCTAGAGAAAACCTTGAGTCACGTGCATTATACAGGGTGTGGGACACATTTTGGACAATGACTAACAAACAAGATGTGGAAAGACAACAGATCAGCAGTGGCATCAGATATCACATGTTGGCTGCACTTGATTTTAGCAGGTTAAGTGGATCCTGGCTCATCTGCTTGAAAGGTAAAGGAGAGGAAGGGGCAGGAGCACAAGAACTAACACACTTCAGTCTGCACACTGAAAAGGATATTTATTGGTGGGAAAGGAAAAGAGTATGTGGCCAGGGAAATAAAAACTGCAGTGTAATCCAAGGGTTGCACAGGATACATTACTTTGCTGTTCTCTAGCTTTTGAGTGCTAGAGCTTCTAAACTAACCACACTCCTCTGAACATATATATCTATCTTTTTACGTATATACTTAGATTCCATCTACTCAAAGAAACATCCTGACTGCTCTAGATTCTACTCTGACAGTCCTTAAATAAACATCCATGAAATACAAACCTCATTCCACAAAAACCACCGATAACCAAAAGCATTCAAGATCTATATCACAATCCATCCCTGCTAACGGAAACCTATCTGGTCTTGCAGCAGCCCTTGTAGTTTCTCAGCTTAGTCTTTAGTCAATCACGCTGATGAGATGGCTGATGAAAGAAAGCCTCTGCGAAAATGAAAAGCCCTGCAAAAGATTAGGCTGTCAAACTGAGACATCTTTTTGATCATAACCGGCAGGATGGTTTCAGATGAGTCTCATTTTTAGGGAGTTCAGGACTGTAGAAGACAAAATAAATCCCTAAATATCCACTTGTTTTTTTCAGAAAGCCAGATGCAAAGCCAAGTGCTGTATCAAAAATGATAGCCTAAAATTCTCATAATAAAATATGACAAGGAAAGCAGCTAAATTTTGCACCACTTTTAGGTATCAGTTTAAGTATCAGTTGGAGAGAAAACCTAGCCCAACAGTCCAAATGTAGTTCTATAGAACAAATTACAGTTCTCAATCTAGAAATGTAAAGTATATATAAAATTACAGCTGTAAATTCTCTATTGTAAGGAAACTGGCCAAACCTTATTGATATTTTGGTAAAGATAACATATTTCTGCAGCTGCTACATAATTTGGTAGTAGTTGGAAATTAGAACAAAGAAAAATCACTGCAAATATCAACAACTTTGTAAAAAAAGGTAGGGTCATTGGCTCAAAACAAGCTGAAAGAGAGAGAAAAAAGCCTCAATATGTTTAAAACCAATATCAATTTCATCTTGGTTCTGTCTGTATTTTTATGTAACACTTACTTAACTACATTTGATCTCTGCACATTTCTTACACAGAATCACATCTAAAAAGGCTACTTAGAAATTAAAACCTTGGATGACCTTTGCTGCCCCCTATTAAAGGTGCTTTTATACTTATTTGCAGCAACTCTGTCATTCCATGAACATCAGTTATGGTGCTGCAAGCGGCTGGAGTAGATTCAGGGTACAGTATTTTCTTCTTACTGGTCACAGTAATCAGTACCAGAGCCTACATCAACTCCATCAACTCCTATGTTGTCAAAGGAGCAAATTCCATATTTCTTAACTGTGTATGACTGCAAGAATGATCAACTCCCACTTGACCCTGAACTTGTGCAGGATCTACTGTTCCAGCTCGATCTCTACAAATCTATCGGACCTGATGGGATCCATCCAAGAATCCTCAAAGGGCTGGCTGATGTTACCACAAAACCTCTCCTGAAGATTTTTGAATTGTCTTGGGAATCCAGAGAGGTCTCAGCTCACTAGAAAGTGGCTGTTCTGACTTTCAGGAAGGGAAAGAAGGATGACCCTGGAAACTACAGGCCTGTCAGTGTCACTTTTGTGTTTTCAGTAAAAGCATGGAAAAGGTTATTCTGGGAAATATTGAAAAACACCTGGAGGACAACACAGCCACCAGTCACAGCCAGCATGGATTCATGGGAGGAAAGTCCTGCTTGTTGAACCTGATTTCCTTCTACGACAGGGTAACCTGCCTGGCTGATCAAGGGAAGCCAGCAGATGCAATCTTTTTGCACTTCAGCAAAGCTTTTGGTACCGTCTCTCACAACCTTTTACTGGACTCAAAGATCCTGATGGGTCCCTTCCAACTCAGCATTTTCTATGATTCTATGAACCTGTATGAAAGGAAGGATGTACCAGTACTGGAATGAAGTGCTCTCAAAAGCTCACCCAAAGCAGGGAGGTTGGATTGGCTTTCCACATGGCTGGTTATGAAAYAGCCTCAGCTTGTTGGTTCTGCTGGGTATATCAAATGTGTTTCTGTATCTTTCCTGACAATTTGGGAGCGTTTCTAGTTCTCAACAGTAAAAAACTTAATAGAAAGGAGCATTTGTAATATGACATTGTGCTCCTCTACCTCTGATAACATTTTCCTCTCTATTGCCAAAAGGATTGTTTTGAAAGTGAATTTTTGCAGTGAATAAAAGTGACATTCTCCAAAAGCACCAGATGAAAAAAATGCTTTTTAAATATATAATGAGAAAAATATTAATAAAACAAAACAAAACCACATTTATCAGGTATAGGCAAAATTTTATCACTTTTTTTTTTAATATGTTTCTATTCTCAGAAAATATTTTAAGGAAGTATTCTAGTGAAGATTGTCCAGAAGCAAAACATTTAATTGAAAACTGTATAAATATTTTGCAGATGTACTCATAAAGTTTCTATTTCTGGCTAAGTGAAATCAAGAAAAAAAAATCATAGGGTTTGTTTGTTTAAAAATAAATTTTCTCATGTAACAATTGACTGATATCATTCAGCCATTTCTATCAAAAAGTTAATAAAAATACTGGGATAGAGTGTTGACATGGAGCTAAGAAACATTGTTTAAAACCCTACCACCTCCTATAAGTCAAACAAATAACATAAAGCTGATGGAACAGTATTGGTTGAAAGAGCAAACCAAAATGAAAATAAATATTTTCAGTTAGCCCAGATTTTATTTTGTCCTGAATTCTTTTAAAACAATTTTTTAAAAAGAACTGAAATAACAAAAATAAAATGCAGAAACTACAAGTGAAATGTTTCAGCTTCTCACAACTACCCACTAGTTCTTCTGTAGTAGTCCCAAATCTGTGAATAATCATTCCAGTCAGTCCAAGTCCATCCTTCTGGGCTTTTTCTGTTTTTTGGTTGTTTTTTGGGTTTTTTTTTTTTTGTTTTGTTTGGTTTTTTTGTTTTTGTTTTCTTTTTGGTTTGGTTTGGKTTTTTTTTAATAAATTAAATTAAATACTTGTAACAAAGCATAGAGTTTCAAACAGTGCTCCCATCCATGCACCCCAGTGGTGTGGTCAGTGAGGGTTCAGGCTGTGCATGTTGGCCCCCTGCACTAATGGCTCTGAAGTAAGAGAAGCAGCAAGTCTCTGCTCCAAAACTGTGTTGACAGCACATGCTGAGAGAGGATCTGTTTTGATGTGTGAGGCCTGAGTGGTTCAAAAACAGCTGTCAGACATCCAGGAAGAGGAAGATCCAGTAAAAGACCTGGTGTCTGATGAAAATCACCGTAATGTATTTGTCAGGGGAATTTTTGGCTGCTGACTATGGAAGGGGTTTTTTGCTACTGTGGTTTCTCCTTTTGAGGAACTTGTCACACAGGAATGGGGAAATGGCTTTGCACTGGCTGTTCAGTACAATAGCAAGGCCCTGCTCCCGTGTAGCTGTGGTAGAATCTGCCGAGATGGAGAACACTGAGTAACAGCCTCTAAAGATAATGGAGAGCAAAGATGAATCCTCTGACCCCATAAGGGCCTTTCCATTCCTTGCACCAGGGTACTTACCAGCCAGCACACCCCTTCTGCTGAGAACCAAGACTGAACTCTTATTTTACTCTTTCAGCTGGCATGGACACACTTCCTTGGAATAATTTAAGCCACTGAATACCAAGTGTATCATCTGGCTGGATATTTCATTATAGCCCCACCCAAGTTACACAACTCTGAACATAACCTTTTGTTTTGTAAGGAGAACTACCACCAACTGAATTGCCTGGAGTTTCACAACAAGGACTTTACATTGGCATTGTCTGCCCCATAATCTATCCTGGATAATCAGGAACTCTAGTCTTGTCATAGTAAATCTGGCAATGTTTCTGTCCTATCAAAACCTGTTACAGGCTAAACAAATCAACACACTATTTTTCTTAATAATTTTGGGGAATTTGACTTGCCTTCATGGTCTTGAAATTGATGTAACACATATATACCTKCTCCTTAAAATCATGTTTATTTCTTTTGTAGCCTAATTGCAAGTTTGTCCTGCATCAACAGGGAATTTGTAAAGGAAAAACTGACTTTCTTCTTCCTTTTGGAGAACCATTGCTGCTGTCCCCAGATGAAAATGAGTTTCCCCAGGGAATTAATTATCAAAATAATCTGCAATATCAGTCCTTGATTCACTTGCTGCAGAACTGTTACAGAGAGGTATCAGCTGATGTGAGTGTTCAGCTGATGTTATTATTTGTTCAGCCAAGAGTTTGAGCCAGTTCTAAAGTATAGATTATGTCTTTATTTTGGTAAAAAAATACAATAGGGCTTTGTCTGCAAATATAGGAGTAGGAAAAGTGAGGGAGGAGTTCTGGGTGGTGGGTGGTGTGGTAGTGGTGGGGTGCACTGAAAGGAATAACACCATAAAGGGTTGAGACTGGGAAAGTTCTCTGAACTACACAGCATGATGTAAAAATTGTGTAATGGTAGAGAAATACTAAAATATTAATGAAGAGTGTCTGAAAGCTACCAATCTTTTCATGTTGATGCTTTTTAAGACATAGTTACCGCTTTTGTTTTGATACCAGACTGTACAGGCTGCAGAGAGTGGCTAATTAAGGCTATAGCATCCTTCTTGCTGTCAATTAAATATTTTGTCCATGAGAAGGCAAGATTTTAATATATGGAGTTTCAAGAAAAAAAAAAAAAAACAAACAATTCCAGAATTTAGGAAAAGTCTTGGACAAAAAAACCCCAAAAGCAATCTACTCTGTTGTGCTCTTTCTCTTAGTAGTTAGCACTGGGTATTTTATAACAAGACAATAAAAAGAGAAAGGCTACTTCTACCAACACATAATTATCTAGTTATCTCTTCATTTTTATATAATAGGGGTTTACTTAAAATCCAATTATTCAGGTCAACATGATATAGATGGTGGTATGAGTAAAATGAAAATAGATTTGAATCTGCTATTTGATATTCAGAGTCAACAAATGTGACAAAACTATTTGTGAGTCAGAAGTTATGTAAGCAAGCCAAATAGTTGAGACATCTTTCTCCCAATTGACTATAGGAGAGGTATTTGCTGTTCTGGTAACTAGAGTACAACATTAACATATTGGGCAGCAGATTTAACACAAACAAAGGAAGTAGTTTTTCTTTTGGCAGATAATTAGCTGATAGAACTTGGTGCCACAGGGTGTTGTGGGGTCCAAAAACATCTTGAAAAGTGTTAGGAAATTTTGCTGAGCATAGATCATTATTGACTATTTAATAACATAGTCCACTCACATACTCAGAAATTCCTTGAACAGCTGGCTGCTGAAAAATAATGTAGAAAGTGGCAAAGTGTCAGACTATACGCTCTATGGTTTAGTATCTTCAATGTTGTGGCATCTGCTTCTGTTCATCGGTGGAAAAGCGATTCTGGGCTAGATGGACTTTTGGTCTGACACAGTGTGGTGAATATTTTTTGTGCTCCTGTTAAGGAGTGAGTATAGAGCTGAAAAATCCCATTCGACTAGCAATACTGTTTGGTCCAAGCTTGTAGAACTTAAAAGTCTCCGAGTTATGAGCTGAAGTATCTTGTCAGCCTTCTTGGTGCTGGATTTAGGAGGATTTGATGTCTTCCTACCTCTAACAGCAGCTTGATGAGTGATTGGTAGGTGTTTTTCATCTTTGTATCTCAGCTTCTCTATATCTTTTGAGGAAAGAGAATGCTGACCTGCAATTCGAGATCTTCTTGTTAAAAGAACCTGCAGGCCCCCCCCCCCGCCCCCAACCTAATTTATGTTATTACATTAGTGTTAACTCTTTGCAGTAGAGTATTTAACTTTTGGTAAAATTCACTCTTGTCTAGAAAACTCTAGTTTATTTTGAGCTTTAAGCTCACCATATATTCACAAATACTTTCTTTTAGTGCCCATGCTGAACTGCTGGGATCACATCTGTAGAAATGTGGACCACAAAGGCACCCAGGCATCTCTATTTGCTGTAATCTGGTTGAGTTTTGCCTTACATCTAATATGTAAGTTGTCTTGTCGCTTTTAGGAGAGGTGTTACCTGCATCACGACATGACATCACTGTGCCTAGAACAATCGTCTGTGTCCGGCTGAAATCCCCGTTCGCGCTATGAAGGTCGGAGCAGCAGCACCCTCTGCTGGGACCGGGATCTGGGTCTCGGTACAGAGCAAGGAAAACCTTGGGACTTTCTCCTTAAAGGTGGGCACTTTCACTTCCGTGCATTCCTCTTCTCTGTCTGTCTGTTATAGAAATAGGGAATTCTGTGTCCTTTTCCATCGCTTAAAATAGAGCTGGTGTAGTGTGTGCCTAGCTGGGCTTCACGGGCTTCTTCTGCGTTACATCCCTGCTGCACACTCAAAGGTTTTTCTGCTTTTCTGTAGGAAGACCCAGAGAAAGAAGCAACGAACATCAAAGAAACAAGCAGTGTAAGACTGAATTAGAGAGTACTCCTGTCTTTTTCTAGGCATCTTTTGGAGATTATATGAAAATATTTTCCCACATTAAAAGAAAATGAAGCAGGATAGAAATGAATCTGAGAGGTTATTTGTCTGTATAATACCAAACATTTTGGATTTGCATGGGAGTTTATAAAAACAAATATGGACCCAGCTGAAGCAGAGATAAAGCTCTTAAGAATCCTAAAGAAATTGTTTAATTAAAAATGTGAATTGAAAAGACAAATTAAGCCGTGCAAGTGCCATGCTTTTAGCAATTAGTGATCGTTAAGGAATGTTTTGAGTTGCAGAGGTTAAAACAGTGAAGTGTGGTATAACTTAGGATATCAGAAACCCAGTTCTATTGCAAGCACACTTTGTTTTTAGTATCAGAGAAAGACACTCCCTGCCGTCTCCATGGTAAGAGCCCCAAGAAGGGCTCAAAGACTAGTGCCACCTCAGAATGTTTTTTCACTAACATGGTAGAACAGTTTGTTTTGCAGGAAGAGTAAATGTCAACCACGACAGCCAGGAGAGGGGAGGGGAAGAGAGAATCAAGATTAAAGACTTAATAATGGGTTTTCTCAGTCTTGGCAGAGATGCTTCTCCTGTGGTGTCCAGAGGCCCGACCTGTGTCTGGAATGAGGAATGAAAATAAACGGTGTGGCTGAAGAGGAAAGTATTAAATGGAAAAGGAGTGGGAAATTGCTATGTGAAAAGTGATGGATCAATGGCTTAAAATGGCTTTTAAGCAGCCTTTATTTGTAACAAAGTACCAGATCTTATAAGTGATGAATTGAGACGTTGCCAAAAACCTTTTTTTCTGGGACTGACAGAGATGCTGAATCCTCATGCATTCTAGTGGCTTTGGTAGGACTTTTGAACCACCAGTATCTGAAAATCAGTTAAAAACCATGTTCTTAGTCCCAAAAGGGGAAATCAGGTTCTGTAAAACTGAAGATTCACAAAAAAAGTGATAAGTATACCTTTTTAAAGTCTGACTCCAAGGAATTGTGTTTCAACTAGACATAAATATAATTTATTAGCACTATGGAAAAGACAAAAAAACCAAAGACGTCACATGTGCAGAACAGTGAGTTTGACATAAACAGGAGGAGTTAGACAAGTGTTGGAGGAGGAAAGTCTGAATGTTGTAAAAACTCTTCAGGGGTCAGACATGGTTTGATACTAGAACGATGCATACTATTGTGTGAAGGCAAGAAAAAAATGCATCAAGAAAAGCAAGTTAAGTAGAAACACAGGTATTGAATAAGGTTCATGAAATATCACAAAAAAATTACAAAAGAACTCACACGGGATTATTACAGCCTRTCCATAAAAAAACAAAAATCAAAACCAAACGCAAAAACCAGTCAACCAAAAAAACCCACCCCAAAACAAAACAAAAAAAAACCCCAACCAACCAACCAACCAAAAATCTTAATACATTATAAAAAACTGTAAATGTTTGCAGAACTTAGAGCAGTAGRGAAGAAAAAAGTTAATGGGATCATCTAAATAATGTTTTTAGCATTTTTTGTTTACTGAAATCTCTCTTGGAGTAAATTTGTTCTTTCAGTTTCTTCTGGAAGGTAATTTCAGATAATTTTACTAGTCTGATTTCTAAAAAGACCTTTTGGACTGCTGGTAGCATGGCTGTTAGAGTTGGATTGGAATAKTCTCTCTAAATGCAGTTTCTGAAAAAAATGCATTGAAAGGAAAGGAAAATGTATTTCCAATTCTGATAGCTATTTTATTCTAAACCCATTAAAAAACTTTCTGCATGTAGCCCACAAATTACGATACAACACCTGAGGGAGCTGTATCTGGAATGCTTCATTTACCTTTGGAAGGACGTTCCAAAGATGGGGAGGAGAGAACTTCAACCAGGGACACCTTTTTCATCTTGATTATGTGTTTAATAAAAAAGCCCAAAAATGTCACAGTATTTCATAGAATAGGTGGCTGGTTATTTATCTCCACTAAGCTGTACATCATTTATCATGAGGCATACTTTTTTTTGTCTCTCTCTTTTTAATAAATATGAGCTTCAAAGATTCAGCACTATGCATCATTYTCAGACTCACTGTGTCCAGTGACTTGGCAATAAAAATTTTGCCATTTCTTTCTACACAGTGTTTTATTCTTTCAGCAGATGAGAACAGAAGAGAGCATCCTGACAGCACATGGCTGCACAGCTCTGTAAACTGCTCCTGCTGCTGGGAGAGCTGTGACTCGCCAGGGTTTCTGTATGTCTGGGTCACCCAAGAGAGAAATGCTCTGGGTGTTTCAGGCATGAACTCTGAAACCTCTTACCATTCTTGAAGCAATTCTCCAGCTTAGATACCACAGAGCTGTTGTCAATGGGACTGATGTAAGTGAAAGGTAAATATATCCTGGAAAGAGCAACTTTATTGGGCTAGTAGCATAATCCATAGAGTAGGCCACATTTGAAAGTGGAAGCAAACAGAGATGTTAATTTAAACAGATTTGTTTATGCTGAGTGCTCTGGGGCCCCCTGGCCATAATATAAAGTGTCTAAGTGCCATCCACAGCCTTTTAGCAGTTGCAATGGTAAGGCCAAATGGATCCATCTAAAGCAGTTGTCRTATGTCCTGTCCTGCCCCCAACATTATTGCCATTCCAAAAGTTTTGCCACTTGAGCCTATTGTATCTATTTTTGCCACCATGGATTATTATCTAGTATGAAAGCTTAATATTACTGACACACAAGGCCTTCTGCTGAAAGAAGTATCAGGGGCATGGAATATTTCTCCCTGGATAGTCACATAAAAGCCAGTAAGTGACAAAATAATTTAGTCACTCTTATGCTGAAGGGACATAACTTTTTGTGTCTGAAAGCATCAGRGCTGTTCATCTAGAGACCATAGGAAAGGGCATAAGGAAGCTTTAAAGGAAACTTTCAGATGCTCTCTACAAAAGATACAAAGGACCAAAGAATTTGAATATCTTCAATTTTCCTGTGTCAGGGAATTTTCCCTGCTAGTTAAGAAACCTGTGATTCCTGTACCATTGTCAGGACTCCTCCCAGCCCATACCAGCTTCTCAAGGTGCTGAAGCTCGCCGTCTTCTGGGTCCTGGATTAATATGATTTCCCAGAGCAGAGCTCCAGCAGCACACAGCAACCAGGAACAACCACCTCTACCCTTGGCTCCTCCCAGGGTCTGATTTATAGGGCTTGTGCCTGCCCTGCAGCTACAGCTGTTTGTCAGAGGCACTCCAGGTGGAGGTGGTTCAAACCAATTGGATCCAGGTGGATCCTGGTCATGAATGAGTGCTTGGCTAGTGCACACCATTGGGGCTCGACATCAAGGTAAGCATCTTATGGAGAGAAGAGAAGCAGCTTCTTATAATGSCATTGCTCAAACAACAAGCACTTTCATTTATTCAGATTTAAAGGAATGAGCTATGAGCAGGAAACAGAAATTAGTTAAGGTGAGTAAMAAGTATGTGAAGCTTGTGCAGTACCTAGCTGATGCATGGCCAGATTCTAAGACTGAAATAAAAGGTCATGGGCATCAGTGAGCTCTGTGGCCCAGGTCTTWAGAGATTTAGAGCTTGAACATCTGTTTGTGCTATGTGTCCACCTTGTGCCATCATGAATTATGGTCAGTTGTGAAGAAAGGAGGGTTTGTGTGCCTTTACCAATCCATCATTGTTTATTTGATCTGGTGAGTGGGGGTGGAAAACCCTACTGTTTGTAGAGAAGAGCTCTTATCTGAGGTTACTGCCATTCTAAGCCTGTGCCAAGCCTATTAGAGTGGCACAGACACTTGCCCCCTTTCTTCCCCTATATCACTTTTGCTGTTTCTGGCTAGACTCCAAAAAGAAAAAGAGAGCAAAATGTTTGTCCAAGAGCTGTGACTTGAGGGAGAAGATAATGTTAGTTACCTTGAGCAGTGTYGTGAGTTTCCTAAGGGAGGTTGCAGAAATGTTAGCAGGGAGTTGCATGCTCCTAGAAGAGACWTGTACAGTGTAACTTGTTCAGTGTTAGACAATGAAAACAGGCTCCAATTACTGGCTACAGGTTAAAACCCCACTTTGCCCTGGGAGAAATGCACCTCTGCCAGAAATAAAATATAATTAGTAATTCTTTGATTGTTTTAAACACTTTTACACAGAGTTGTGGCCTGTTTTCACTCCTCTGTCCTGAACAATGTGAACTGATGATGATGATGTCAAGGTCTCTTCAAACAAAAAGCACTGTTTAACARGTCATCCAGGAAACCTGAATTCAAGTTCCTCACTTTTGCAGGCYGTTGTTTGAACATTGAAAATATCCATGGCTGTTTGATCTGCAGGATTCATTTTGATGCTGTGCCTCAAAGAACTGCATTCTTGGTGACAGCAAAAGGCAAATCTATGCTGAAAAAMACCCRAACCWTTTCCTTGTTAGGAAAACTGCTGGTGTCATGGGCTATCCTGATGCATATAGAAGTGGATAGTTGGTTTCTCTTTCAGTTTTGTTCTTTAAACTGCTCAGAATTCACAGAATTCTCTTTCTGAACATTATGAAGATTTCTCCGTTTCATGTTGACAACCATAGTTTTAGTAAGGTTTATTTGCAAAAATTTAGTTACTTTTGGGAGGGCTGAGTTTGCTAGGCATGTAGGGGATGTTAGTCTGCTGCACAGTCCTTTATCTGTGCTGTTTTCTCTAACCAATATGCCCTCTCCTTCTTGTGTTTTTCACGTTAGACACAGACTTTATTCACCCTGTTACAGCTTACACCCATGTTGAGCATGATCTTCCTGAATCAATCCTTGCTCTSGTTCATAAATGATTTCTTACAATCCTACCTGTGTCCTAATAGTTCTAACTTTAGCTTTGCTTATCCATAGACACGAGGAATCTCCTTTTACCTCTGCAGGCTTTGGATTTAGTACCATTATTGCTTGTAACTCATCGGCCACCTCATAAAAGAGATCTCAAAAAAGCTTTGTGTTTGCGCTCCTTCGTATTTCTAGACCCACTTGCTGCTTAGACCCACACTTGCTCATCTGTGTGCAGCCTCTGATACTTCCTTTTTTTTCTCTCAGTTAGAGGAAGCTGCTTASTCTGGATTATTTTAAGTGCTTCTCGGTCTTGCCTTTTGCTGCTCTGSTGGTCTGATTTGCCTGGGTGGCAGACACTAACTCTTCACTCAGCTGAGTGCTGTGCTACTGCTGGCCCTGGGAAGATAGAACGTAGTGGCCAAACATCACCAGGTACGCGGTGTCACATTTTGCCAATCATCCTTTGTCTGTTTATAAAGGTGATGCTGCTCCTGGATGAGAAGCAAAGGAAGGTTCTCACTAAAAGAAAGATGCCTTATTTATAATATAGTGACATTATTATGTTGCTTAATTATTTTGGTTCTATTGCAGCACTGGCAGATATCCTGTTACCTAAGCAGAGTGTATTACAATACTGTATTTTTCAAAATTTGTCTTTTWTTTCTCCATCTGTCACCTAACTATCCTTCAGAAAACCTGCCTAATGCACAAGCAGTGTATTGAAAAGTGCTAATTCACTGTCATCATACAGTTCCTCTCCTTAAACCTTTTCTAGTGTTTAGCTCTTACATCAGAGTTTCAGGAAGCAGAACAATGAGTCTGTTAGATTCCCCTTTTTTGGTTGGTTGGTTGGTTTTTTTTGTTTTGTTGGGGTTTTCTGTTTGTTTTTTGGTTTTTGGGGGTGTTTTATTGTGCTTGGCTTGGCTCTGTTGGCTTGGTTTAGAAAAGCCTTTTTTCTCAAAATGTAATCTCATGGGCTGGAACTTACCTAGTTGGATGCAGATGTCTTGCATGTAGACTTGTGTGTCTGGGCAACTCGCCCAAGACTCCTTTAATATCTGTTTAAGAAAAAATCACTTTAAGGGTGCTCTTTGTCTCATCTCATTGCAGCATGCATTTAAAACAGCTCAGAAAAAATGCATGCTTAAAGTGATATTTCTTCCATGCTGACATCGGAAATTAGGTAGAACAAAATTTGCTCATGATGTCACACCTTGAATSTATTAGAGTAACTTCTGCCTTTCCTTTAAGCAAAAGCTTGTCGTTCACAGACTGTGGTAGTAGTGAATCGTCTCTTGTGTCATGTGCTTCTTGTGATTAGATTAACCAGGGAACATCTATTATTTTAAGGTCTTCAGAAACCTGCACTGTCCAATACTTTATTAGATTTTGTGAGACCTTCCACAGGCAGTGCAAAGGGGGTTTTGCATCTTGTCAGACAGCATCAGTAGTTCCAAAGATCCGTATGTTGTACTTAAGTGGCTGCATTCAGCAGTGGCTCTTACCAGCTGTGTATGACCAGACATCACAGCCACAGGTGGCCTGGTGGCACTGTGCTGCTCCAAAAKCAGGCCCTGGTAATGCCTTTTGAATTCATAAACACAATCCATTTCTCATGGCTGTCCTCAGAAGTCCTGCCACATTTTGGGTTTGCATTATTGCTGCTCTTAAGCTGCTTTTACTCATTTCCAGTTCAGCACCTCCATAAAGTTGCAGTACTTTAGAATTGATGTGTAGCTTATGGTTTTCTTTTCCCTTTCAAAACCCTGTTCTTGGATGTCTCTATGTTGACCACCACTATACTGTGGGTATTACGAAGTAAATAGTATCAGAAATAGATTTCTTGTAAAAGAAATTTGTTTGTTTTTACTTGTGTGTGTGTGTATTAGACCTATGTCTGTGGGTTTTTCTGTTTGTTTGGGATTTTTTTGAGGCCATTCAGCTCCCTTATGCCCCTTCAAAGTTCTAATAATTCATGTTTTCTTCTTAGTTTAAGTTTTATACATGGTGCATGTTGCAAATAAAACTTCTGGACCTTCTGCCTGGATAGAGTTTGTGTGACAGGATATCTTTATCCTTTGGCAAAGAAAATGAAGTGACTCGTTATATACTAGTGCAGCCTTTCACTGGGGCTGCTGCATGCACAGCTTATAGAAAGCCTGACTGCTCTGTAATAGGTGGAAGGTCATACAGTAATCTCTATCAGGTTATACTTTAATAACAAATAAAACTAAGCTTTTTCTAACCCTCTTCTATAGAAAAGATGCAGGTGCATTTCCAAAAAGGTAGATAGTGTGCCTTTTTTAGGAACAGAGAAAATAAGAGAGAGAAAAGTGATGGACATTGTTTAAGACCAGTCAAGGAGGGATGAGGGGTAGAGCTGAGAACTGAATTCCAAGTCTTGGTGCAACGGTTTATCTATCAAAGCCTCCACAATATCTCATTAAAATTTATAAGGTGTTAGTGCTCAGTCATGGCACAGGAAAATATCACAGCTTAAAGTCCATTGTGTTCAATATAACCACCAAAGTAATTCTGAACCTGAAGGGTAGATAGGTTGTTTCAAGCTCGTTTGCCTTATCATAAAAAGGATGCATGTATTTATTAGGAGTAATTASTGTGTTGAAAGAAATGGTCTCCCTCTTTCATTCTTACTTCCTAATTCTTTTAGAGGATATGTTTGTTTCAGCAGCTGTTTAACTTCAGCAGTGATAGACAGATTATTGCCTGTCAGCTTTTGTTTAGGTTACACAGACTGCACTGTGTTTTGCTTGGCTATCTTAACCTCACAGCTGGTAACAGACCAGACATTAGATGCATTATTGCAAACACGAAGTTTCCCTTTCTAAGTCTTCTCAAGAGTAGATATTGTCTTCGTTAACAAACCAGCCCAGCAAGATGAGTTATGCCCCTATTTTTCTCTCCTGTCAGATAGGGAATAATGTTATCTGGTATCCATCCCAGTGATTTTCTCTGTGGCTGCTCAGGGCACATATTTTCTCAAGCAAGCTTTTACCATATTGAATGGAGCAGATTTTGGTAGTGATTCATGCTATCTTTCTGTTACCACAATACAGGACAAGCAGGTTAACTAGGAAGCCTGACTCAGCAAGTGCAAAGCCATTATTCATTGTGGCAAAGAGGAGGAAGAGAAATGACACAGAGTATGGTACACAGAAATACAGAATAATCATGAAATAAACAAATAATAACTAATATGGTTTGAAAACTGACCACTGAATGAGCTACCTACACCAGATGGTGGAATGAGCTCCTTACACACAAGGGGAGGTAAGTCCTACGCAGTGATGAAGGTAATACGTATAGAATGACTATTTAAATTCTTGCTTCAGGTTTGTAAAAATATGAGATGTAAAAGATGAGGAAGAGATCAGTTCTATGCAGCAAGTTTATTTCTGTAACCATAGACATAATAAATTGAGGGACGGAATATGAGTTAGGCTATAATATGTTCACACCACTGCTAATAAAGAAAATTTGAATATTATGCCACTG
The DNA here is from genome assembly GCA_003713295.1 of Parotia lawesii. Classification (NCBI taxonomy): domain Eukaryota; kingdom Metazoa; phylum Chordata; class Aves; order Passeriformes; family Paradisaeidae; genus Parotia; species Parotia lawesii. The sequence continues at coordinate 1,825,891 of RAHM01000082.1, read as the reverse complement.
TGCTTCATCTCCATCTGAGACTGTCACTAGGACAAATTAATTTTACTGCGTGATGCTACTTTTAGGGACTCTTTAACATGAAATATTCTCTAAAGAAATGTTTGGGTAAATTGAGTCCATATGAAGACATCTTCCTCAATGGCAGGACAGAGTGAATTATTGTAGGTGGGAAAAAACAGGTAGAGACTGTTAGGGCTCAGTGTCACAGGAGATTTCTGTGCTGGCAAAGGAACTGCTTGCATTAGTGTTAYATCCAAAGTGAAAAACCTCTCAACTTTGAAACAGCTTAGAAAAACCAGGGTGAGGGCAGTACAAAGCACTGAGTGCATGGGAGAGACACAAGCATTTGTTTCACATAAAGCACCTGCTTATACACCCAGAGGGCAGATGGAGGCTGTTACAACTCTTCTTTCCAACTTCCAGAAGCAGCAAGAGCAGTTCTGTGACTCAATGCACTGCAAGGTTCACCTTTTAAGTTTCTACTCCTTTTATGAAATGTGCTGATGTCTTAATGAAGGAATTAAAGACAATGAGACATGCCTGCATGGCTCACTGGAAGTCTGGATGAAAACATCTTTCTCATTCTTCTTGAATTAGCTTGGATTCTTGCCTATCATGGGAGCTTATGTTCTGCATGCTCCTTCATAGCATGACAGAAAATGCTGCACTGAAGCAGTGGATCAGAGATTAATATTTAAAAATTATTATTAGTTTTAGCAGAAAAAGCCAAATGACTTGAGACATGTGAGAGGGAGCTAACCATGGCTGAATAAGATGGAAGTGCTCAGGAGTGTGCTGATTTAATGAATTGCATGATGAGGAAGCCAGTAAGGGTCAGACTTCACCAACTATGAAGTCTTTACCATTTATTGCTTGCTGTACACTGACCATTGCCTCCACAATGATATCGCTTCTGTAAGGAATGTGCAGCCATTTCTGATCTGCTCTTCTGCCTCATCCCATTTTTCTTTCTTAAGGGAATGCAGTGATAATTTGAGGGAATTAGGTATACTGATTATTTTACTGCTACTGATGATTTTACTGTCAAARGTGAATGCTATTCTCTTTTCTCAGAGTTACAACTCCTAGCTAAATTTAAAGCCAACAATTATCATCACTCTTTGCCAACTACCACAGGCTGTTACAATAAGGAAACAAATGAAACTCCTAGTCAGTAAAGTGACCTTCTTATATAAGCCATGGGAACTTAATAATTCTTTTCACCCTGAATGAGCAAACAATAAAATAATTATTATGGTAAAATAATGAAGTTAGAGTAGATAATTTTCTGATACTCGGCCCAAGGTCCTCAGGGTGTATCTGCACTGAAGCACAGGTGAAGGAAAAACACTTTCTGCCTCTGGAAAGAGATAGAGACTTTCGAGGAATAGGAGAGTAGGAAGGAAAAGGAGTCAAAGAGAGTAGGGAAGAGGAGAAAAAGTCTTCACAGAAGGAGTATTTAAGGAAAGATCTGTAATTTCTAATCAAAGAATTTTCAGGAGACTGTATCATACCCCTGTTATGTGGACATGAATGTTTACAGTCCAGCTGTGCTAAAATGAGAGAAAAAATGCACATGGTACTATGACAGTGTACTTTATGGCTATGATTTTTAAGGTGAACTTCCTTAGAAAATAGCATAGTTTACCTGGTGAAGAAAAATCCATTTAGAAAATTTGAACATCGTGTTTTGCAACATTACAGTTTTGAAAACTGGAGTCCAACAGAATTTTTTCATTCTCTTAATGTGTTTGAGCTGTTTTTGTTATTACATATACTGATAATTCTGCCTTAGGAATTTTTCTTGCTGTCTTGCAAACTTCTCATAAATAGTAATTTGTGCTCACTTTTCAGTTTAAGCAGGTTCACAATTAGAAGGTGACATACRAATTTTGGAGTTGGGGATTAGTTTGTGAAGTAATTAGGCAAAGGGTCGTAATTTGATAACGTTGCATTGCAGTCTTTCCTGAAAACAGGTGCAGAATACATATTTTCATTTGGAAGACCTGCAAATGTAACGCTGTCCACCAGAGGTCATCAAAGACTAAGAAATTTCTTTTGAAAAGCACATCTGTTTCAAAATGAAATAGCCCTCAGAATGTTTCAGTTTCTTTTTTTCCTCAGTTTCTGCAAGTTGATTGTTACAAACACCAAAGAGTGCCTGATAATATCTCAAGGCTAGAATTAAGCTGGGCAAAGCTGCTCCCTTTCTTGACTGTATCCAGTGACCCAACGACTCGGCTCCCCGTGCTGAAAGCCGCAGTCAGTCTCTTTGATCTTTCTCGCGCGTGTGATAATATAAGGAGATTTGATGCACACAGTGGCTCCTTGCTCTGTCTGATCAGATTGTTTTCAGGCAATATWGTTCCCTGCAGGAGGCACACAGTGCATGTGCTTTAAGCCCGAGCCTGCCAGCTGCRCACAGGTGTGCCCTCCCGTGGGCGCAGCTCGCACGCAGAGCGCAGCTGGCACCTGACAGCGAGCCCAGGGAAACTCTGACCCTACCGGGGAGAGCGGGAAGCCGTAAGGGGCCTTATTGAACTTTATTTGTACAACAGCTTCCTTCTGTTTCCAAACCAACAAAGCAGGGGCTGTGAGGAGACCTGTCAAACAGTCCTCTCTCTGTCTTTTATGGCTGCCTTTCCTCTACAGGAGAGAAAATTGCACAAAGCAGTAATGAGAAACAAGAATTTAGGTGACTAGTTTCTGCGGTTTTGATGGTGTTCAAACAAAAATGTGCATGACTGTCATTTTCATATCCTCTTCATGAATAGAGGCTATACTAGCATTATCAGGGCAATTTTTTAGTACATTTTACTTAAATGTCTCACTTTCTAAAGTGTTCTAGCATATTTTTCCCATGACAAACACACTTGTACTTGTGAGAGATCTTATATAGGACAAAAATATTGATTATTCATGCTAGAGACTAGGAAAACTAGAAGAAAACTTGTTAGATTTCTTTTCTTTATCATACATACACATTTTAAAATTTGAGTATTTAGGCTCTGAAGTATCTACCTAGGCCATATTTAAGGGTATAAGACAAAGAAGCAACGTATATTTCAGTAAGAACTTCAAGGCCTCAAAAAGAAGAAAATAACAAATTCAAAATACTTCTTATTTTTATTTTTTGTTGTTGTTAAAATTGATTAGAATAATGAAAAACAAAAAATTAACCAGTTACTATAGCACTTGAAAATCAATGGGAGGTCATAAAAGTACCTCTTTAGCCAAGTAAGGTGCCAAGAAATTCAAAATACATAAATTCTTTCATGGATCGAGGAGAGAAAAGGAAGGAAATACCTTCCAAGAAGGAAGAGAATAAGAACCTTAATGAACTGAATCCTGCCTTTGGACCTCACTTTAACTGAAACTTATGGCAAAACTTTGGATGTGGAAATGGTCCAGTTCATTCATTTGCCCTATTAGATTAGTCCAAAAGAGAGTAGACTTCTGTGCTTTATATAACTAAGTATATGGAGAGACAAATCTTAAATTTAAAATTAGAAAATGAAACAGGAGTGTTTTAATTAATATATAATGCAAAAGGCTACAACAGTCACTTCATATTTTCTGCACTGTCAAGGTGGTAACAGTAAGGAGTTTTGTCAAATATTATCTCTTTTTGCTGTGGCAGATGGTGACAGCTAGAATGGTAAGGAATGCCTAAATGGCATAGCACAAACCCATTCAAGTAACAGAGTCAAATTTCAAAGCTTCATTGGTCTCATCTGATCTGATAAAGCTTGGCACACATAGAGGAAAGCTAACCTTCATATGCCTGATCAGCTATCTCCCAGGGATGCCAAATATTAGTTGTCTTCTAGATGTTTACCTAAGTCTCAAAAATCTGGTGTAAAGCATAATTGCTGAAGACTTTTGAAGATATGAAAGAAACCACAGAAGTTCTTTGCTTTGGGGTGAGGGGATGAGGAAATAAAAACAAAAAGAAGGGAAATTTTGAATTCCAGTTTGTCATCCTCACTTTTGAATAAATAGAATCAAAGTCCTGAAGGAGATGAAATTAAATGGAATGTTTCAAAACTGACCCGTAGGTACCACCTGAGGGGCATGAGAACAATCCTACCTCAGGACCATTCTGCTGACCTGGTCCATTAATGAAACTGTAAAAACATCATAGAGAGAGTAGTCTACCAGCCACCTCCAAAAGACAAAGCCATTTGGTAGCTGGAAAGAATATGTAAGTTCAAGTACTATAAAATTAAATTTATAAGTCAATAGCTTCGATTTTTTTCTGAAGCATAAGGCTTTTTGCTCTCATCTGCAGTGCTAAAGCATCCAAAACCCCCTGAATGATTTAGTTGATCCACATTATTTCTTGTTATATTGAGTCAGATATTATTTTCCAACAGCAGCCAAATCTACTCTTCTTACCTCTTGTCCTTCCACTGCACACCTCAAGGAATAAATGAATATTTAGGCCACTAGAATATTTAAACCACGAGGCTGTGATTAAAAATAAGAATCAAAGTTGACCGCAGGCCTGGTGCAGTGATACTTAGTCTTGGAAGTCTTTGGGTCAATTAAATTTTACATGGGAGGCTTAAAATCTCATTTTTTCTCTTTTTTTTTCTTATTTATTTAAATATTTTTTCTTCTTTTTTTTTTGTTTTAGCTGCAAGTGTTTAGAAAGGATTTATAGATAATCCTAAAAAATTGTGAAAGCACAACAGTATATAATTTTTTATTAATATTCAATTATTTTATCTATTAATTTTCTGCTGTTATCTGTATACGTAAATTTATTTTAAAAGTATATTATTAAATTTCATTTAAAATATATGTCCTTTTAAACAGGGATAATTGTCTCTTTTGAAGTATGCAATCATTCTTTCTATTAATTTTGGTGAAGTATTTTGCACATTAAAGAAAAACTGGTTTCATTTTTAATTGTTTCTACTGGATCATGACTTCATTGTTCCTAACTTTGAAGGGATGGCTGGGGCTGGAAGGCACTTCCGAAGGTCCCTCCTCCCACTCCCTGCTCAGAGCAGAGTCTGCTGGAGCAGCTTGCTCAGGGCTGTGTCTAGATGGGGTTTGACTCCAGCCACAAGAGTGGAGACTCCACAATCTCCCAGATCAACCTGTGTTTGACCACTCTTACAGTAATGGGGTATTTCTACTATTTAAAAGGCATTTATTTTACACCTCTTTGTGCCCACTGCCTCTAATATAGGCATGACTTTGTTACTTACTGTTATATATTTAACCTGAAATAATAACAAGTTCTTTGAATATATAGATTTAATTATTGTTCCTCCCTCCAATAAACCTGTTAAGAAGCTGATACTTATTGGAAAACTACATAACATGGCCTGATTTCTGTAAATCAGCCCCCAGGTTACTTTCATAGTTAAAAATGCAATTTACAAGTCTGAGGGAAATTTTAATTCCATGAAGAACTTTTTAAATTTTCCTGAGTAGTATTCTGCATGTTCTTTTGGGGTAGGTTAGACTGCCCACAGTAACCAAATGAAAAGAAGTTGCAGCAACCTACTGTACAAGACTGAAAGGCTGCAGTTTGGTCTAGAGTCCTCAGCCACAGGGAATTAGCATTGGCTATTTTAGACAGCTGTATATAAATGACAAAAAATCAGAAATAATAAATCTGCATGACCACTCCCAAAACTTTTTAAGAAGTTCAGCAGTACAGAAGCATATATGTCCAATATGTTTATTTTTTCCTAAGGAGGAGTCGGATATTCACTAAAAATCTCCTTGAATTTAAAACAACAAAAGATGTATTTATCTGATTATCAAAGCTGAAGTCCCTTGATGCATCAGCTTCTACTGCACTGCCAAAAGGAAACTTAGCTAGAATATTGGAGAACCCAGATATGGAGCTTTTAACCACTTTTTAAAATAGGTATTTTCTTTCGCTGGAAAAAAAACTTCCAAGACAAGTATGGAGAAGGAAAAAACCCAGTTATGCAAATTCAGCAGAAGACTTTTGCATCTGTACAAATGAAACTGATTTTTTGATGTTCAGTATTCAGCTAAATTTGAAGGAAAAGCTATAAACCAGTGCAGATTATGAAAATCCTTAACTATTCCAAATCTAAAAAACATTAGTTCAAGATATATTTCAAATGTATGGTTTCTTATTTTAGACAAGATCCACTGATTACTCAACTTCCTCTATTGCAAAATAACTTTCATATTGCAAAAAAATCACTGACGTCAGTGAAATTAATTTTCTCAGCAAAACATAACTTCTGCAGTTTTTTGGAAAGGTTGGGCTGATAGAAATGATTTTGCTGGTACCAGTCAGAAATGCTTTGAGTTATCCTAGTTCTAGTCCCTTCTTTCATGTTAACATATGGCCTTGTTCCATACCATGAGCCAAAATATGCATTTGCCAGGTCTGTACAAAGTTTATGTATAATTCATTCCAAAGTCAGACCAAGTCCATAGTCCAAGTTTTGTTGAGACTGAATGTTTCCTCTTTTATCCAGAAGCTAAAAAATCACATTTCATTTTAAACTCAGCATTTCCTTTATTCTGGATGTATTCCTAACTTGTATGTTCAGAGGAGGAAATGGTGTATAGAGAGGCAGAGGTAAAGTCCCATGGCTCCCTGTTATTGTGTTGAGAAACACTGAACACAGACCTTGGGGCAAGCAATAAAAATTGAAGCTAACTTTGTTTATACACTGCATTATATTTAGAAAGTAATTCTCTGATGTGGTGCCAGAACAGACTTGGGAAAAAGTCTTTAATGCACAGCAAGGGTTAGCTGTCTAATGAGGTATGAGACAATTATATTAATCAACTATGTCTTTTCTTACTGTTTTTTCTTACTCTCTCAGGGTAAAGAGCTGCACATTGGCTGTACCTCATTTTTATTGGGTCTGCCAAACTTAACTGCAAGTTAGAGTTCAGGAAGCTCCTAGAGACATCTGTCTGATATTTGTCTTGCTACAGCTGCTGAGTAATTTATCTATGTGGAGCATAACATTTATCTCTTGTACTAGTCAGCTTCCTTTCCTTTTTCTTAATTCCTAGGTTAAGACAGTTACAGTTGTTTTTACTCTTCGGACACATATAAAATTCCTTTGAAACCACCTGGACATCATGTTTTTCCTGTATATATCCTTACACTGTTAATAAGCATCCAGAAGCAACCCATAATACAGCAACCCATAATACACTCCAAAATTATTGGCTTGTAATGGGTTTGTGTGGCCAGGTTTTGGTAGCAGRGAGGACAGTGGGGTGGCTTCAGTGAGAGGCTGCCAGGAGCTTTCCCCATGTCCAACAGTCAAAGCCAGCTGGCTCTGAGATGGACCCACTGCTGGCCAAGGCAGAGCCCACCAGGGACAGTGAAGACCATGGTGAGGCAGGCTGTCCACCTGAAGCCCATGAGGGTCCACGTGGAGCTCTGGAGGACCCCCATGCTGGATCAGGTGGATGCCCAAAAGAAGTTACGGCCCCATGGGAAGCCCGTGCTGGAGCAGGATCCTGGCAGGACCTGTGGTCACGTGAAACAAGGAGTCCATGCTGGAGCAGGATCCTGGCAGGACCTGTGACCCCACTGGCCTGTTGGAACACTGTTCCTGAAGGACTACACCCTGTGGAAGGTGCCCATGTTCAAGCAGTTCATGAAGGAACTGAGGCCCATGGGAAGGACTCACTCTGGAGAAGATCTTGGCAAACTGACTCCCATGGGAAGAACCCCACTCTGGTTGGGTAGAGTGTGAGGAGTCCTGCCCCTGAGGAGGAAGGACCAGCAGAGACAAGATGTGACAAACTGACCACAGATCCCATTTTTTATCCTCCTGGCCGTGGTGCTGTGGACAAGGATGTAGAGAAAATCAGGAGAAAAGCTGAGCCCAGGGAGAAGGGAGGAGTGAGGGGAAGGTGTTTTAAGATTTGTTTTTATTTTTCATTCCCCTCCTCTGACTTGATGGGTAACATTTTAAACTAATTTGCCCAAGTCAAGCCTGTTCTGCCCATGACAGTAACTGGTGAGTGACTTCTCCCTGTCCTTATCTCGACCCACCAACCTTTTTTATATTTTCTCTCCCCTTGTCCAGCTGAGGAGGGGAGTGAGAGAGTGGCTTGGGTGGGCATCTGACATCCTGTCAGGGTTATACACAGTTTAATGTTGATGCTGTATATTCTGATCTTGTTTACACTGGAGTGTTTTTAGGTACTTGTTTATATACTGATGTCTGCCTTTTACAGATCATTTTTGTAGCTACCATTTCCGCTTGTTTGTTTAGAGTCCAGTAGTTGCACAGCATGCTCGCCTCCTGTGAGATGGAGGAGAAACCTRTACCTGCGTGAAACACACAGGAGTGCCTCAATATCACTTGCACTGCTTTTCAGTGTGTCCTGCTTTATCTTGCTCCTTTCCKTGCAGTAGTCCATTTCTCATGGGTAGTACCCAGAGTCCCACCTTCAGAAAATACTCAAGGTAGCTTATCAGCAGAAAGTTTCTTATTTAAATGCACCAGTAATTGCTACTTTTCTTAGAATGTATATAATGCAATGAGGGAACTTGGACTTGCACAGTACAGACATTCTTTTGCTGCCGTTCATCCCACTCAGCTGCCTGAAGAAATGATGTATTGGAGAACTAGAAGTGAGAGCTTTGTGCTCCTTTGACCTCCACACAAACATGCACAATAAAACTCAAACTTTACTCAAAGTAAAGGAACTGCACTGCAGAAAGCCCTATCAGACAATAACAGCACCTCTATTTCAGCAGTAGCATTAGCAACAGTAGGAGCCAGGTGTCTTAAGCTTCAGTCTGTAAGCTCATCCTGGATACTGTCTGAAGTGGGATTTGGAGAATACTGCATTCAGAGAAAAGCAAGTTTAGAGGGATTTTGTTGATATCAGATTTGAAGAAAACCTAACATGATGTGCTTTTCTGAAGACAAAAAAGCTTCCAGCTGACAGCTAATGCAGGTGTCCATATTCAGATATAACAGAGTGTTAATGTATCTACAGTGTAAAGAGAGATAAAACCTTGCTTCTGTTTTAGGCTCATTTATATGTGTGACAAGTATTATCCAGAAGTTGCAGGTTATGATGGTAACAAGTAAATCAATAGGAGACAAAAAAAGGAGACAGGAGTAAAAAGGAGGTGTTTTCATCCTGGTTGAAATGAAGGTCCTTCAAAGAGATCAGGAAGGATACTTACAGCATCAATTTTAGACATCTGGTTAAAGTTCCTAAATTAAGACAGTCAGCCTACAGTTTACTCCAATGGGAGAAGAAGACAGAATAATGTATTTTTTTTTAATCTTTCCTGTTCAAATTTCTAATCAGGTCATTTAATCTAGTTTGCATTAGCACTCCAGTTGCCATGATTTTGCAGAAAGGAGAGGGCTTGGGGTTTCAATGACACCATCCCAAAACATGGAGTTCAGGAGTCTTCAGGTATTCAGACTACAGAAGCACACTAGAAATGATCTGAAGTAAACCCATAAACTGCAGGTGGTATGGGAGCTTCTGCTCTCCAGATCAGTTCTTGCTTTGTTGCCCTGTTTGCTGATGCAGACACGGTCTATCTGCTAGTGTCAGTCCCTGGAAGCGCCCTCACCAGCGTTTACTGATGGTGGCACGGAAACCTGCACTATTGCCAGAACTGAACCCATGCTACTAAAACTCAGTTTAGAGAGGTTCAAAATCATCTTGAAATAAGATTTTAGTGAAAGCTACTTTATGATTACTGTTTTCCTGAGAGCCTGTATGAAGGGAAAGGTGTTAATCAATTTATGCTTAAATTTCTCTCAAACATTAGCACTCTCAAATTGCCAAGCTCTCTTGAGTCTTGGAACTGCCCATAACCTGCCCTACAAATCCTCTTGCAATACTTTGCTCAGCGATATGTATAGCTGGAACATTCTTCTAAATTTGGAGTTGCAATCAATCCTGGTGTGTTGGATTGTCTTTGGTGGTCTCCCTTCCATCAGGTGTCAGCATTAGCATTTGTGGTGGCTGCAGCTGGTTGTAAATTCAGCAAAATTTTTTCCCATTGCAGAAAAATATGATTGATAAAAAAGATCATGCCAAGGTTCACTTCAAGTCAAGAAAACAGTGTAATTCTTTAAAAATAAAGGAAAATCTGGTCCTTGTTGAACCCCAACAGGTAACTGCTTTACTGCAAGATTATTGCTATCCAGTAGATTAAGCACTGAATGAAGAAATGAATAGTCTTATCTATTGTTAATTCGCTCAGACATCTTGAAATGTTGGATCTTACTCTGCCTGTGTCTCATTTTCACATCCTGATGGAAAACTTTTTTTCTATCACAGTATGTGAGACAATAAAAGATGTACCTCTTTACAAAGGAAGTGTAAAGCTAGTGATTTTTTTATTTCATTCTTCCAGATGAGCTTGCTATTAACGTGCATATTGAAAAGGTTGAGGCAACTCTGTGAAAAAGAACACAAAATCTGCTCAGAAAAGGAGAGCTGGTGGATCTTSAAAGGCTCATGCCATAAAATAGAAGTTCCCCCCTCTAAAGAGGAATGTGATTCCTCTGGTAAAGCTTCGAGGATGCAAACTATGAAATATTGACATGGAGCTGCTGAAGCCAGCAGCATGGCAGAGGAGGAGTGGCTGAACCTGTGTCCCCAGGTTCAGCTAACACTGAGCTCAAGCATGTATTCCTAAGAGGAAAATACACACACATCGAGACCAAGCATGTATTCCTAAGAGGAAAATACACACACACACACACACACACACACACACACACACAATTCATATACTTAAACACACACACATAGGTATATATAGGTATATACATCATATATATATAGGTATATACATCATATATATGTATAGATATATACACCTGGCCACGCAGAGTGCACAGAGGTGGCATTGGGGTTCTGCCTGCCCCAGGCTCTCCCAGCCTGGCCATGCTGTGCGGGGAGCAGCCTCTCACCACACAAGCTGACGGATGCAATGTGAGGCTCTGAGAGAACTGGCTTCCTGTGCAATTGAAATGTGTGAGCTGATGTACAGCGTGCAGCTAAGCAGGTGAGAAACCCAAAGATGTAAACAGGAACTGAGAAGTGTGCTTGTCCCCAGGTGAAAGCTGAGACCTGGCTGACACAGAAATATCACCCAGGAAACTCTATGTAGCACAGGGTGTATAGAGGATATTTTTTTTCAGTTCACTGTTAAAGTATGACTAACAATATTCATCTTTTTTCCCCAGAGGTTTGTAACCACTTCACTAATATGGTTACAAATAACTTCACTAATATCTTTTTTATGGCTTTGAGCTGAGCTCTAAATGTAAGCTGTCACTTTGCAGAACACTCCTTGCTTGGAGTTTGGAGAGGTGCAAGAGACAATCCAATCCGTTGTTAAGGCTTGTCCTGGGCGGAGTCAGCTGCTCCCTTGCCCTACTAACAGTGCACGGTGGTGTTTCAGTACCACACTGCTCATGGGCCAACAGAACTGCCAATGCTGTTGCTCTGAGGGAGCCTGGAAAATCCCAGATGTGCCCCTTGTTGCAGTCAGATGCTTCCCCAGAAAAATGTGAATTTTGCCTCCCCGTATTAGAGCTGATGTGCCTTTGAATGCAGTTGCCTTCCCTTTTTCTGCTCTTTCAAAGCACAGAAGGGCCATCAAGTTGCTCACCAAAGATTTTGTGTTCCAGCAGGGTGCTACCAAATGCTGAAAACCTAGTTGTGCCCACCATCAAGAATCTTTCTCTTTAACTTCATGTCCTCTAAGCACATAATTTCCACTGCATTCCAAGGCTTTCATTGTTGTTTTTTTTACTTTTTATTATTATTTTTTATTATGCATTTTATTATTATTTATTATGCACTTACCCTGTAATGACTGAGATTTGTGTCTGTGTATGTATATATATATTTAAATGTTAGTTTTTGGGGATTTTGCATTTGCAGATGCACACTGGTCAGAAATTTAGCTTCAGAGACTCTTGTGTACCTGTCTGAACACTCACATGCATTTTTTTGTTCAGTTTAATGTTAAAATGTCATACTGACATCACAAGATCTGACAACATTGACATAATGAAAATGTCAGCATATATGATGGTGGTAGTTTGCAAGAAAAGTAGTTGGTTTGACTGGCAGTTGAGGAACTTGTAGAGCTCTTGATCTAATATCAAGTTTTATTTTCCACATGAAACCAATTTGTTTTAATAAAAATGCTCTATTCATTAGGCTTCTGATTACCTAGTAGTTAAAATGTTCCCAATTTGAGGTTCCTCAAAGTAGCCAGAAAAATATCCAGTAATAAATTTTGGCCATAATTCATAAACCCTGACTTCCACTGGAGGTAATATGCTTTTCACATATTTTTTAAAGATTGCTTTAAATTTGAGACACTTCTCCTAAGACTTTCTTTTTTTCTGATAACATACTTGAAAAGTAAATTCAAGAAAGATTAAATCTAAATTGAAACAAATTAATGTAAAATGAGGTCCTTTAAGTCCAACAAGCTGTAGAGATCTGTACTGAAGTTTATTTTAACAAGAATGTTAATTAATTGCTAAGTGCTGTGGTTGTTTTAAACTTTGACCATTAGCCTGCTATAAGTATTTGCTCATGTTCAGGGGTCCTTGAAACAGCCTTCACATTGAATGGCCAAATGTTAGCTGGATTTTGTGACATTCCAGGGGGTGAAAAGCCTTCTCACCCTGAAATGGGAGATTGGATGTCATTACACTGAGCCTGCACAAATACAGGTTTTCAAAGACCAGGGTTTGCTTGAAGACAACTACAAACACAGTATTTGGGACTTCTGTATCTGAGGAGAAGAAATCTGTCTCCTTCTCATCTAGGGCATACACTGTGCAGGAGGCTGACCTGGGTAATGGCAGTGATCTACTTGTTTTTAAAGTCTATTGATCCAATTKATCATTCATTCCCTTCTCATACACACTGTTTTGTCTCTCTTCCTCTTTTAAATTTTTTCCTTAGTCCATTTCCCATTCCTGTATGGCCTGTCTTGTTTTTGTTACTCTGCAGTGCAATCACCATTACTCAAAGACCTCAGGAATTGATATGTTTTTATTATTGATATGGGGGTTGGGTGGATTTGGTTGGGGTTTTTTTTTTTATTCAGCATTTCTCTACTCACAGGCTTCTTAAGAGATGTCAGAAGAGCACATCTGCTCACATCTCCTTACCTACTCAGAGATGGAACAAAGCAAATAAATAAATAAATTATCCGTAAGTCAGCCTCTGCCATCAAACCATATCTAGATCTTTGAAAGGGTGAAAAGCCTCAAAGAGGTCTGGTCAARGGAAACCAGCTTTGGTAAGACTTACAGTCTTTTTAATCATATTGTAATTGTTTGTTACTCTTCATAAAACCTATTCATCAGATAGATATAAAGGGTGTAAGCAAAATTCTTGTCAGTTTGAGCCTTGGTATTTGTGTATTCATGACACAGAAGAACGGCCAAAGAAACACAGTTCATCAAATTTTAAGAAAAACTTAATTTTTTTTCTCCCCTCCATCAGGAAATGAAGGAAAAAAGAGAGAGAACGTCAGAGGGAGCTGTTGTACAAAAGAAAAAACCCAGCCGTATTTCAGAAACCTTTCATTTCTTGTAGGCAAAATAATAATAATAATAAATACAATGCAGAAGAAAAAGAGAGAGGAGTGAGCATGYAGGAAAGAAGCCATGACAGTTATAAAAGGAAATATGATTATGTTCAGTGATTTGATGAACACGTCCCATAACGCTGATCTTTGGGATGGCACGACAGGGCTGCTGTGCTACAGACAGGCTGCTTAAAAATGTCAGTGTAACAGTCACCCTGCAGCCACCCGAGTCCTTGACCTAATTAATTTTGCATGGCTTGGCAGAGCATCCTTCAGGTTCATTCATTACTTCAAAACATAAAGCTTGTGCTGCTCTTTGTGCTGGGGAGAAAGCGGGAGAGGGAACGACTGGGGAAGTCAGTGTGGTTTGGGGAGCTCCTGCAGAGGAATCACTGCTTTTAAAGCAGAAGGGTGTCACCTGGAAGATGTTTAGTGACCTCATCTCTTCTGTGGCTTGTGTTTTCTGCCTGCTGTGCTACCCTGGGCACTTGGTCTGCTTTAAAAGGCTGCACCCAGCAGTGAGGAAGGAGTGGCTCCCACCTCTTGGAGGAGCTGGGCTTCGTTGTAATTTACTAAAACACCATGAAACTGCTTGTTACTTTCCCTGTCATGCATGTAAAATGCAAAGTTTTTGGCTTTGTTCCCTGAAAAAAACACAATTTTTTCTGCTTCTTTTCCCACATGAAGACTTCACACCATAAAAATGGGACAATCTGGGGGCTGGTCTTGATAATTTATGACTGTTTTCCAGATCCTGTAGGTTATTGTTACAAACAGGACTGAGTGAACATTTAAGAACCAAAATCCTTAGCAGACTCCACCATTGGGATTCAAAGTAGAAGATGAGCCATTTTTTTAACATGATATTCTGTGAAATTTGGTCTCAGCAGAAACAGTAAATGAAATAACTTCTATGTTCTATGTGCTTGTGGTTTTAGTTTTTCCTTCATTCCTTTTAAAATAATAATTTACAAAGCACAGCAGGGACTTGCAGTCATTTTTCTTTTTCTGTTTCAGGATATTATTTCCTGGAAAACCAAGAGAACACATTTGCTAGATTGAGATGAATTCAAGCTCACTTTTTTKGTGAATGATTCAGTACCCACTTTTTTCTAAATTTTCCTTAAATTGTCCAGACTAGCTGGCAGCTGTTAACTTTTGAGATTTTTTTGGTTTTGTGCATTTTCAACATTTTCATATATACAAAAGAGAACTTTGAATTTTGGAATTTACTTAGATTGTGGAATGTGCTTTTATTTATCAAGCATCTCTTGGTGTTAATTTATTTTCAGTTATCTTGGAGACACTTCCTCAGTGCACACAGTCATTTTGAAATACGAGAATCTATAGAATTGGGATTCCTTAACAGCAGCACTGCAATCCTAACAAACTTCACTCTTAGGAACTATAATGGATAAGGAAGCACAGAAAATTCTGTTCACTTAGGATTGGAGCTTGAAGGGCTGCACACAGACCTTTTAAGGACACAAMATAAGATGGAGAACAGTGTTTCCATCCCTTCATCGCAGTGACTAACTATCCCATTCTGTGCATTCCGGGCATGCTTATTTGATGTATTGGCTTTCAAAATTAATTTCAGTTAAGGATTAGCCTCAATTATTTATTCTTTTCAAGAAAATAAAAGCAGAAGTAAAAAATGAAAATAAAACCATTTGGAGGAAGAACACAAAGTCTCCTTCCATCTGTAAATCTCTTTATTTTGAATTCTCACACAGCTTTAATCTTCCTGCACGTGGTGAGCAGATGACTTAATTTTACATTCTCTCTGTACAAGTGTATCAGTAGCTGCATTTGCCATACTGCTGAATACATTACAGAAACTTATTCAAACAAAGTTTAAAATTATTTCAAAACTAGAATGTTAATGTATGCCATTTTAGAATTCAATGGAGTGGCCCATATCAGTACCTCTGACAAAGATATGGCATTGATATTTTTGTTTTATTGATGATTTTTAACCTTGGTGGAATCACAATTGATATTGAATGCAGTGAATTTAAGATTTTTTGTATTTGAATACAGGCAAATTTACTATAACTTGGGTCTTAATATTAAGGATACCTGCTTTCTTGAAACGTAATGGCATTCTATACTATTCAATTCCAGAACCTGAATTCTTCTACATCTCGAGAAAAAAAATGGAATAATACAAAACTATAATGACATGTAAGTTTATTTTGTGTGTGTGTGTGTGTTCAATGGTATCAAAATATTTGGAGCTTTGTACTCAAATGATGAACCCTCTGGCAAGATAACTAAGCCTATTTAGAATTTGATTTGAAAATGTYCGTAATAAACTGGAATCTCTGAACGGTACTTTGAAGTAGGGGCCTCTTCTGATCCTTACCACCTTTCTATTCTTATATTTAATACAATGCCACAGATACATGTAAGATCATCATTAAGTGTCTGGAAGAAATGCCCTTTATTTAACTGCCCATATTTCTTGCATCTTGATTGGAGACTCGATTGCCAGACATGGATTTTTAAAATGGCAATTAGGAAACATGAGATTAATGCAGTCTTGCTGACTTAATCAGCCTTACCCTGCCACTTCAATCAGAAATATCAGATAGGATACAGAAGAATGGAAACACCTCAGCCTCACTGACAGTGGCAGGGGGAAACATCTCTGTCTTCACTCCTGGGCAAAGACTCACTGGAATTTGCCTCATTGAACTCAGAATTCCCGGAAACAAATTGTRCTAATGTCTGGATCTGTAGTCAACAGCTTCAGATTTCCTGAAGTAGGAATCCTGCCTTGGTCTTTTTTGTTTTAGCCCTTTTGGATTACCTTTTAATAACTGATAGTGGACAAAGCACAAAACCCTTGCAACCAAATGTGAGCTTTAGAGGTAACTTTGGAAGAATGGGATTAATTAGTTTTGGAATAGGATTGCTTGGGGCAATGGAAGCAAAATTTTCCTCTTGTTTTTTTATACCATTTTATTAGATGAAGAAGACAGACTCAGTGAAACAGTTTTCTGAAGAAGCTGAATTTCAAATGTAAGAAAAAAGATTACATGATGTGCACAGCATCTTTCCCTTCCAGCTGATCTAGTCCCACTTTCCTTACAGGGCTGTGGACATGACCCCTTTCAGACAGCTCTGCCTGGGACATGCAAATCACTGTTACCTAATACTTTTGAGCATATGTCAGAAAACTGTTTATGACACAAGTCTAAATGCGGGTCAAACACAGACCCATTTTATAATCACCATGTTGCTGAAGTGCTTTTAGGAGAATTTTATTGGACAGGTGTAATCACATAAGATACACTGTTTGCAGGGTTTCATAAATAACTTTGACTAGGTAGATGGAGGTAATTACACTTTGTCCTTAGTAGGGCTTTCGTTATAAGATATATATTGCTGAACACAAGAAGCTGAAATGCCTTACAATTGTGAAATAGCAATCAGAAATATGGATATCTCTAAATCCCACAGCTGTCAGTCTGGCTTCTGTCTTTAGAGGAAGGAGAGGTAGGTAGCATCTGAAGATTATTTTAACCTCTTTATTCTGTCTACAGGAGATCTTCTACAGTAATATATCAACAGGCTTCCTGAAACAGGTTATCCCATCTTTCCGTAAGCAGTCGTACCTAATTTTTTCAATTAACATTATATTACCCCATTATGTACCACTATTGAGCTCTCCTGTTTGTAAATACTGCTCTTGTATAGGGTCCCCCTTTCTCCCCCTATCACAGCTTCTTTTAAATGACTTCTACATACTTCCTCTATGGACTGGAGAGTCCACTGAGATCCACACGTGAGGCTGCAGGGAGAACAAGGCAGGCATTGTAGCTGCAGTTCTCACAGAAAAAGCTTCCCTTGTGTGACCCAKTTAGGAGTAGGTATGACATGAAGCCTTGTTTTGACTGCAGTAAAGATGAAAACTTGACTCCAGTGTGTAAAACCAAGCAGCATAATAATTCTTGGATTTATGTGGGTCCTGAACTACCCTGCAGAACAAGGTAAGAAGAGGGTACTAAACCCAGAAGCATGTGCAGTTCTTTCTGTCAACCACTCTGAGGGAAATAAGCTCTTATCAAGGTAAACGAGGAGTACATCAACTGAACTAAGGTATATATCCTTAAAAAAGAAAAAAAAAAATCTTTCTTCATGAAAAGAGTCTTCAAGAAAAGATCATCAAATAAAATCAGGAAGAAATAAAGATGACAGCAGACTTCTAACTATGTTGCTGGAAAGACAGTCACCATGCCAACAGTACCAAAGTCAGGGACTCACCACTAGCTCTGTGGACTATGCTTCACTGAATAACTCTGTTCAGGTATTCAAGCTGCTCTTGCTGAAATAGATGTTACCTGGTAGTAGGATGCTGCATCTTGTGTTTTGCAAGCCAATTTGTTTTGTGTGAGAGCATGACCAACACATTATTTTCCTTTATGGTCTCCTCGGTTTCTCATTTGGAAGATTTTTAATCTTTATTTTCATTGCTGTGACTTTYCAATTCTTCGTAACTCAATTCACTCTAGGTAGATCTAGAAAATCAAGGTGGACAGTGGGTGAAGCTATTAATATACTAGAATATTTTGAAATTACATTACCGATAAATGGATTCTTTGAACAGGGACTATGTCAGAATATGTTTGAAACACTGAACAAAAGGTAATTTTAAATGGCTCTGCAGTAAGAATTACTCTAGTACTCTATGGGCTACATTTGTAGAATTTTTCACTCAGTAATAACTGTCATGCTACTGTAATCAATAATATGGTTGATACTGCTCAATAATCAAAATCAGTTAATTATTGATTACTCTTGCTGCTGACTACCATGGAATTTCAGATGGTAGTTATTTAGAAATAAATAGAAATTTTTTTAGAAATAAATAGTAGAAATTAATATCACTTACTAAAGTAACGGAACAACAGAAGGAAATGAGGATATAATTCAAGAATTTATAGAAGCAAATGAAATGTGGCACACTGACTGGCAGGTGGAAACTTCTACAATAGTATTATTACTCACACATGACTGCAAGCATGTCAACTAACACTACATCTCAAAAAAACTTGGCAGTAAGTCTCATGATCCCAAACTTTTGTTCCTGTGATTCACCAGAAAAGAGATATTTGAGGCAGTGAAGCCAGACCCTTTGCAGTCATGCATGTACCTCCACCATATGAGCTCYCGACGTGAAATTCTGTGGCCCAGTTAGTACCTGATTGGCACCTTGGATTATGCTTTTACTTTTCAGTAAGGAAGACTCACATGCCTGACTCACCTTCTGGAAGCTAGTTCAATGAGATTAATTTTCCCAAATCAAAACATTTAAATTTTAAGCACTGAATCTGAACTGATCACCTTTGCATGCTCTGTAGTTGTGAGGAGAAAWCTTKGCAGAGAAGTCCTTGCAGGTGGCATTCCTCTGATGGTGGATATTTACATAGGGAGCTGCCAGGCATCTTTTGCAAGTGCTGCTAATGTTTGATTCATCTGATCTGCTTAAAACACCTGTACTAGGATAGCAGATCTCATTTCAGAAATTTCTACTGCTGTTCGCTATTGTCTACAATGTAACAGTGACTGATTATTTTCCAAGGAGATGCATTGTCCCCTAAATACCACCTGCATTGAATCCAACTAAAGACTGATTTTTTGAAAGCTTTTATTCTGTAAGCACAGTGTAATGCAGGAAAAAATCACTGAATATTTGACTGTGGATATCATGGGGATTGGCAAAGGCCAAAATGGGTTGGGGAAGAGTGATTGATCCCAGGTTAATGAGCTGCCATGCACTCAGCCTGTGAAATGTACTTGTGAGTCATGTTAGACTTTGAGGGAAAAGTAATAAAGAAAAATCGCAGAGCAGCTGAGGTCGGACTGAAGAACAAGAGCAGACCTTTGGTCCCTAGTGAGGTCTTGCCTGAAAACAGAAGCTTATTGGATTGTTTCTAGCAGTTGATTCACCCTTTTGTGTGAGGGTCAGACTCTGAACTGGCATTTTGAGATTCCTGATCCCGACCACGGTTGCTACACTCCTATCCCTGCAAAAAGATAATTCCATTCTAGCTGTCAATTTATGTTTGTTTGTGGGCTGCTAAACCTCCATAAACTTCCTTAACTAAGCAAATGTAACTGTCCTTGTGGCACTGTAGAAGGGAGATGTGTCTCACTGATAGGCTGACTGACTTGGGAGAAGAAATGGCTCTTTATTACTCACCCTYGCAAAGTTTTCATCATGCKAATGTGTTTCTTTTCAAGGTAAAGAAAGGTTATTCCTTTCATTCAGAAGCTCATGGCTTCAGCTTTTAGGATGTGCTATGTATCAGAGCTTTATTGATACAATTTTAGTACCAGCACCAGTTTCAGCTCTCCAGAGCTCCAGGGTGCCACCCCAAAACAGAACTTCAAGCAGCAACTTCTGTGGCCAAACACCATGGCAGGTGCAGCACTTCAGTGCTACTTTTTGCTTTGAGGAAAGGAAAG